>JARGCV010000042.1:1250000-1557500 GCA_034064705.1 Bothrops alternatus
TCAGGGTGACCAACTCAGATTGGATCTTGCAAAAATTTCCTTATTGGGGAAGATACGTGAAAAAAAATGCATGCTTTATTTTAAGCCACCAGTTGTTGAGCATAGTAGTCTACCAACTGTAGTAAATAAATATAAATTTAAATCTGCATAATAGACTATGTGCAAGGTTTGTTGCAATGGAACAGGGTGACTTTTTTTTTTTTTTGTCATCCTGTATAAACTCTGCAAGTCTGAAAAGTTAATTTTAGCCGGCAAAATTTATGCGGTTTTGCAGATATTTTCAAGGATGGAAGAAGTTTGTTTCTTCCTGCCTCTTAGGAATAAATCATTTTTTTCCCCTTGGTGGGTAAATAATTTTGATAAATGTTCAAAAATCAACACCCTGCCTAAAAGGCCTGGACTACCAATAGAATATTGTCAATATCATGACCACACATAAACACTTTTCTCTTGCCTTCGTACATTTTCTCACATCAAAGCTATTTTTAAATCCAGGGTTTACATGTGATTAAAAACCTATGTAATTAGTAACCAAGGCAACGGGGATAGTTTTCATAACAAGCCCCTCCTTTTTCAAGGCCAGCCCTTAAGAAAACTGCTAACGGCACATAGCATGCAATTTTAAATCAAAGTGCGAGAAAATGAGGGCAAGTTAGTATTACCAGGGCAATTATGGAAGGCTGGTTGGAGAAGTTGGGAGATAAACTCTTCAGACCTTCTCCATGCAGTTCAGTCTATTCTTATTTGAACAAAGGATCCAATTAAGCAAAGAATTCCAGTGCAAAATTTGTAAAGTGCAGGAATTTTTTTATGAACATAGGAGACAGTCTAATTTAGTTCAATGTATCTCAACATCAGTGACTTTAAGATGTGCGGCCTGCAACTCCCAGAATTCCACTCCTTTAAGATGTGTGGACTTCAACTCCCAGAATTCTACTCCTTTAAGATGTGTGGCCTTCAATTCCCAGTATTCCTTTAAGATGTGTGGACATCAATTCCCAGAATTCAACTCCTTTAAGTTGTGTGGCCTTCAATTCCCAGTACTCAACTCCTTTAAGATGTATGGACATCAATTCCCGGAATTCTACTCCTTTAAGATGTGTGGCCTTCAATTCCCAGAATTCAACTCCTTTAAGTTGTGTGGCCTTCAATTCCCAGTACTCAACTCCTTTAAGATGTATGGACATCAATTCCCGGAATTCTACTCCTTTAAGATGTGTGGCCTTCAATTCCCAGAATTCAACTCCTTTAAGTTGTGTGGCCTTCAATTCCCAGTACTCAACTCCTTTAAGATGTATGGACATCAATTCCCGGAATTCTACTCCTTTAAGATGTGTGGACATCAATTCCCAGAATTCAACTCCTTTAAGTTGTGTGGCCTTCAATTCCCAGTACTCAACTCCTTTAAGATGTGTAGACCTCAACTCCCAATACTCAAATCCTTTAAGATGTAGACTTCAATTCCCAGAATTCAACGTATTTAAGATGTATGGACTTCGACTCCAGAGTGCTGACAGGGTAATGCCAGGAGAGAGTTGAAGTCCACACATCTTAAAATTGCTGAGGTTGAGAAACACAGATGTAATTGGTCTATTGATCCAGCTTGCTCAAAATGAGCTACAAAAGCACAGCCAACAGGTGTTACTGTTCTTCCTGTAGGCATCATCTCTGCCTTCTGACAATATGCTTAACTGAGTAGTAAAAGTCTCATAAAGGTCATTGCACTCAGTTTGTTTCAACCTTGTTTCTGTGGCTTAGCTCTTTCCTTGCTTTCCTGGATCATAAGATAAAAGGGGAGGTAGTAATTTGGGGAGAAGGTTCCTGCTATGGGGATCAATCTGACAGGAAATGCAGGAATGCAGAACATGAGAACGGATATAGATCTGGTTGGAGACCCGGTGCTGGTATGTGTGAATATTGTCTGACATAGACAATATACACACATACCCTCTCTCCAACCCTCTCCACACCTCCTACACACTGTTATGTAACACCTCACACCCAGTGGTAGGATTCAAACATGTGAACAACCAGTTCTCTGTGTGGATGCGGCTTTCTGAAGTCCGTTCTGGGCCTGGGCAACAAAAAAATTAGCTACTGGTTCTGCTGAAATGTTGCGAACTGGCTGAATCCCACCTCTGTTCAACCCTGCAGACTCTCAACTCATGCCACAACCTGTGCAACAACTCCCATTCACCAAGCACCTCTTGTACACCACTGTGCACTCTCCCCAACTCATGTGGCACGTCTTGCACATTCATTTGCACCCTTGCACACTCTGCCTGACCCATGTGGCACATCTTGTAGGTATGCATGGGTGCATGGAAGTGTGTTGGTCAAAAAGGCCACTTGGGGGGTACATCGCAGGTCGGAAAGGAGGCATGAGGTGAGTAGGTGTGTGGGATTGTGCAAGAGGTGCTGCCAAGCAGGTCAGAGAACACAATGCGACACAAGTCAGGAAGACTGAGCAAGACTGCACAAGAGGTGCCACTCAAGCTGGGAAGAGCACATAGGCAAGTCAGAAATGGTGCACAGGGATATCACATGTATCTGGAAGGACTGAAAGCACGGAAGTTGGCTTAGGTATCTTGGGAGTTGAAGTCCACATATCTTAAAGCTGCCAATTTTGAGAAACATTGTATTAGACCCATTTATCTATTCAACCCCTAGAAATTGTCGCAATTCTTTCCATATTGCAGCTGGCTCTCCATCAGTATTAAATTGCAGGGGGGGGGAGAGAATCTCTTTCATAGAACATAAAAATGTGAACTTTATTACTTTACTTTACTTTATTTGGGTTTGTATGCCGCTCCTCTCCGGGGACTCGGAGCGGCTAACAACATATATATAAAACAATAAATTACAATTTTAAAAAAACCCAAACAAAGATATCTAAAAATCAATTAAAAAAAACCACACATTCAATTCAACAATCAACCACAATCATCCCCAGGCCTGCCGGCAAAGATGTGTTTTTAGATTTTTCCGGAAGGCCGGGAGGGTGGGAGAAACGCGGACTTCAGGAGGCAGTTGGTTCCAGAGGGCGGGCGCCACAACAGAGAAGGCCCTCCCCCTAGGGCCCGCTAGACAACATTGTTTCGCTGACAGGACCCGGAGGAGGCCAACCCTGTGCGCTCTCACCGGTCGTAGAGAAGTATGTGGCAGAAGGCGGTCCCGTAAGTATCCTGGTCCCATGCCATGAAGGGCTTTATAGGTGATAACCAACACCTTGAATTGGGCTCGGAGACCAATAGGCAACCAATGCAGCATGCAGAGAGTTGGTGAAATGTGGGCACAACGCGGAAGGCCCACAACTGCTATGTAACTTAGTGTCCTGATGGCTTAATGCCAGCAAAGCTTGTATCCCAAAACAAGATGGAGGCTTTAAATTGTCATATCATTTATAGCTGACACATCACCTGTAATCTGGAAAGCGATGCTTAGATCTCAGTTTTATGTAAACAAAATTTGGAACCCTTGAATATACATGAGTTTTCCACAATTATATATATACTAGATGCAGTAGAGCACTACATATACTTTAGCCAATGGATCTCAATGGAAGGTGATATAATAAAGAAAATTGAATGGTGTCTTAAATGTGGTTGGCAGGCAATCACAAGCTAAGCATAATTTTTGAGAACAACCTTCCCCTATGTCCAAAGAGAAAAGTTTTTGATCAGTGTGTGCTACCTGCTGTAACCTATGCCGGTGAAACATGGACACTAACCTCACAATCAGTACAAAAGCTATGAGTGGGGAAAGATACATGCTCCGCATTACAAGACAAAATTTAGAAAGACCTGCACATGGATTAGAGAACAAACTAAAATATATGATGCCATCAAAAGAGTAAAAGAATTGAAATGGAAATGTGTTGGTCAAATAACAAGAAGAGCTGAGGGTAGGTGGACCAAGGCAGTTATAGAATGGATCCCAGTTGATAAAAAAAGCGACCATGAAAGAGACCTAAAACAAGATGGATCAACAACATCAGCAAGTATTGAGGGCCCAACTGGCAAAAGAAAGCTCAGCTTGGAAACATGCAGAAGAGGCCTTCATACTGCAATGGATAGACAATGGGTAGAATGATGATATGCAATATATTTTAATAGTATTCTTGTGTCTTATCTAGAGATTTTTGGATTGAGGAGGGAAGGGGAGAGGCTGGTACAAAGCCATGAGCATCATTTGCTTTGGCTTTTGATCTGTCCTGTTTCTCTCCCAAAGCTTGCATGGTTCATGCTACTTGTCCTCAAGGTTGGAAAGAGCCAACACCATGTATTGCTGAAGTTCCTTGCGTTCCGCTAAGTTATGTTGCAACTTCTCCAACAACTCAAAGTAGCTGAAGAGGGAGTCACGTGGCCAAAGCACCTGTTCATCCTCATCAGCAGCGTAGAGTCCTGGTAGGTTCTTGTGGATGTAAGTCTCCCAGTCCAAAATTCCAGGAAACATTTCCTCATAGCTGAAATCTGGATAGTCTGCAGTTTGAATGAATGTGGGGTCCATGGTGAATCTTTCTCTGAATGTAATGTCTCTGTCCATAGCTGTTCGAATCTGGCTGAATCTCTTTTCCATGATCTCCATTTTAAATTTGTCAGCTTGCGTCTGAGCCTCTATCTGTCTCACCTCTTCACTTAGGTCACTTCGGATGTTCTGGAAATTGGTGACCATAATGGCAACAAAGAGATTCCTAAAAATGAATGCCCCAATCAGAAGCCATAGGCAGATAAATATACCACTGATCACCTTGTTTATCTCTGGGACCTTCCATGAATCTTGCAACAAAGCGTACCAGTGATCCATGGTGAAGAGAATGAAGATGGTTACTAGAGCATTGGGCATGTCCATGAAAAACATATTGTAAGTCAGGTCCATCCTGTCTGAATGGGTGTAACTCTCAAAAAAGAAGATGCCTGACACAGCAAAGACGAAGACGAGGAAGGCAAGGAGAACCAAAATGAAGGCCATAGCTTTCAGGGCTTTGGCAATAGCCATGATGAGGAGGCGGACTTGTCGGACTCTAGGAAAAAGCTTTAGGCAACGGAGCACACGGCATAACCGCAGAAGTCGGAGACTTATCACATTGTTGTTCTGGTCCAACCCATATAATATTTCTGGTATAAGGGAGATAATGGTCACTGTGAAATCGAAGATATTCCAGGGATTTTCCCAGTATCTCTGAAAGCTCACAAACCAATGCAGCCCAATCTCGACCAGAAATATATACAAAATGACCCAAATAATCACCTCCAGGACTATTCTTATTTTCACAAAGGTCTCTTTGCTCTTCCCCATTATCTCTGATGAGACCATGAGGGCAACCATATTCAAGAAGATAAGAAAGATGATAAAGCCCTTGAATGTTGGGCTGTTCAAAACTGAAGACACCCACATCTTAAAAGGGGGCCAACGGCTGCAACGCACATCAATACGATTGCGCCAGCGTTTCTCTTGGGTCACCATGATATTCCGGGTGGGCACGACATTGAAGCGAACCAACTGGTGGTGATCCATGAGCATCAGTTTCTTTCGCTTCTTGGGATCCACAAAATCTTGTATGTTATACCGTGGCACTGCATGGCTCAGCCCCTCAAAGTGATCGATCAGGTAAAATGTATAGATCAGCTTAGAGCGAATAGCATCTGCGCGGGGATTCACCTGGAAGTTTACATCAGGTTTCTCTTTGGGAATTTTCTTAGAAATGCCAGAGGGCTGCATGGCACCTGTTTGCTGCTCCTCGTTCAGAGAGAAAAATCTAGAAGTTGCTCAATTTTTCAATAATGATCTCACAATTGAGAAGAATGACTCCAACATTCTATCAGCACAGGAAAAACTGTCTTGATATCAATAGGACCTCTTAATTCCTACAATTCATAGACAAGATGTTTCTCCCCACTCATCCATGGAAGCCTAGACTACAGAAGACAGGAATTAGTATCTAATGGGCTTAGATACTAATATTTTAAGCTGGAGGGATTTTCAACTGACAAAGAGTTATGCTAGAGACATACGTTGGAAGAACTAATGACAGGTGGACTAAGACAGTCATAGAATGGACTCCACTTAATAAAAAAGTATCCACAAAAGAGAATTAAAACAAGACAGACTGATGATATGAGCAAGTATTGCAGGCTAAACTGGCAAAAGAATTCCTGAGCCAGCCATGCTGAGGGGAAAGGGAGAGGTTTCCAAGCTGAGCCATGCTGGCTCAGGAATTCTGGGAGTTGAAATCCACCAGACATAAAAGGGCCAAGTTTGAAGACCCCTGGTTTAAATATTTAAATATTTTTCCTCACAGTCACATTATCAAAATTCAGGCATTTGGGCAAGGGTAGGCAACTTCGGCTCTTTTATGACTGGTGGACTTCAACTCCCAGAATTCCTGAGCCAGCCATGCTGAGGGGAAAGGGAGAGGTTTCCAAGCTGAGCCATGCTGGCTCAGGAATTCTGGGAGTTGAAGTCCATGAGTCATAAAAGAGCCAAGGTTGCCTGCCCCTCTTCTAGGAGATATGCAATCTAGACTGTTATTTTCCAAACAATGTGTCATGAATGCAAGCTTTGCCTCTATGACTCTAAAGCATTCTCTCACAGAAAATGCTCTCTGGCATAACTCTACATGATACAGTGGTTTGTTCTACTCTACTTATTAACTACGATGGGAAAGATAAGATGATTGAGCCCTGTGTTTGCATGAATCACTGTCCTGGTAGTGTTTTCTTTCATTGATCAGTAGTAAAGACGTAACTGCTATTAAGTCATTGGCTATTGTTTCTTTGTGCTGCCAATTTCTCTGCTCCTAAGTATTTGATATGCTGGTGTTAAATCAGCATTTTTTTCACATTGCCTTGAGCAAGGGCATATATTCAATTTTGCAACTGCTAAGATTGTTGGATGAGCAGATACAAAAACAGCCAGGGAAGTGATTGAAGCCTGGAAAAGAGGCCCCTTGTCAGTCCACAGGAGTGTTGATTTACCACCAGCTTATCAAGTACTCAGGAGCCAAGGACTTGGAAGCACAAGGAAACAATAGCTAGTGACCTGATAGCCAGCCATCAACACCCCAATCGACAAATAAAAAGCCACACATAATCAGGTACCACAAAACAAAATGAAATTCAATGGTGAAAAATGTAAGGTTCTACATTTAGGCAAGAAAAACCAAATGTACAGGTATAGTATAGGTGGTACCTTGCTCAATGGTAGCAACTGTGAGAGGGATCTTGGAGCCCTAGTGGACAATCAGATATGAGCCAGCAGTGTGCTGCAGCTGCCAAAAAAGCCAACACAGTGCTGGGCTGCATTAACAGAGGGATAGAATCAAGATCACATGAAGTATTAATACCACTTTACAACGCCTTGGTAAGGCCACACTTGGAATATTGCATCCAGTTTTGGTCACCACAATGTAAAAAAGATGTTGAGACTCTAGAAAGAGTACAGAGAAGAGCAACAAAGATGATTAGAGGACTGGAGGCTAAAGCATATAAAGAACAGTTGCTGGAATTGGGTATGTCTAGTTTAATGAAGAGAAGGACGAGGGGGGATATGATAGCAATGTTCCAGTATCTCAGGGGCTGCCCCAACGAAGAGGAAGTCAAGCTATTCTCCAAAGCGCCTGAAGGCAGGACAAGAAGCAATGGTTGGAAACTGACCAAGGAGAGAAGCAACCTAGAACTAAGGAGAAATCTCCTGACAGTTAGAACAATTAACCAGTGGAACAACCTGCCTCCAGAAGTTGTGAATGCTCCAACACTGGAAGTTTTTAAGAAGAGACTGGACAGCTATTTGTCTGAAATGGTATAGTATTTCCTGCCTGAGCAGGGGGCTGGACTAGATGACCTCCAAGGTCCCTTCCAACTTTTATTATTATTGTTGTTGTTTTGTTGTTGTTATTATAAATATTATGCATAAAATAACCCAAAGCACAAAAGCTAAATCTCTGGTCCCAGTGACCAAACCCAAATCGGACCCTGCATTTTCACGCATTGAATGAGAAACATAAGATGTGCTTCCATTGGGTTTTTCCTATATTCTTCTTTTAAAAGTGGTAATATTTTTAGGGTGATACTGGATACAGTTGCAGCTCAGAGGCAGCAGAGGGAGTAGAAACATTGCATACAAGCACACCCACCGACAGTGTTGGACTTCCCAGCACTGACTTGTGAATCTCAGAAAGAAAGGGAGGGGTGGGGGTGGAGAAGAAGTTTTTACTATTACAGATGCTCCTGGCTTTGAATCTTGCTTAAAAGCTTTTTCATTTCAAATCCCATTACGTTTCTATGAAGCCCATTAGTTAATTAAGTGAAGCTACCGAAGTCTTGGATTGTCTGAATCTGCCCTTACTCTTTGCCAGCTGTCACTGGGAATTTACCTCCACCACGTAGCCACACTCATGGAATGTGGAAAACAAATGCAAAACCAAGGTAACTTGGAATTCAGAAAAACTAATTCCTCATGAGACTAAGCCAAATCTCCATCTTTCTGCGCAGCATATTAAATCACAGGGATTTCTTGTTTCTCTCTAGAAGACCCAGTGACACCAGCAAACTTAAGAGCAGAATTTATTGACAGCTCATCGGGATGGTTTCCTCCATGCTTATAAAATTAGTCTTGGGGCAGGGGGGAGTAATTTTTATTCTGTTTGAGGGGGGCAGTAGCTTGCAATGTCTTCCTTTCTTTTCTTTTTCCAAAGAAGGAGAAATTGGGTAATATTTTCAGGGCAGTGTGAAGTCTAATCTGGACAGGTTGGAAAGCTTTGATGAAAGGAACCACATGTCCTTCAAGAAGGATGTGAGATATTTTAGGAAGGAAAAATGTGGGGCACATATACAAAATTCATGAAGAACTTGATCACTGACAACAAGCTGAACACTTGCCAGCAGTGCGAGTGTCAGTCCTTTGAGGCAGTTCAGACAGAGGAACCAAAGTTATGAATGAATCAGAATCAGAATAGAGCTGGAAGTGACCTTGGAGGTCTAGTCCAGCCCCCTGCTCAAGCAGGAGACTCTATACCCATATCAGAAAAGTGACTGTCCAGTCTTTTCTTAAAAACTTCCAGTGATGAAGCATCCACACCTTCTGAAGGCCAGCTGTTCCACTGGTTGATTGTCCTCGCTGTTAGGAAGTTTCTCGTTAATGCCAGGTTGCTTCTCTCCTTGATTAGTTTCCATCCATTGTTTCTTGCCTTGCTTTCTGGTGCTTTGAAAAATAAGTTGACACACACACCCCTCTTCTTTGTGGCAGCTCCACAAATACTGGAATACTAGTATCATGTCACCCCTAGTCTTTATTTTCTCTAGACTAGCTATACCCAATTCCTGCAATCATTCTTTGTATGTTTTTGTCTTCAGGTCTTTAATAATCTTAGTTGCTCTTCTTTGCATTTTTTCCAACATCTCAACATCTTTTTTTTTGGTAATGTGATGACCAAAAGTGGATGCAGTATACCAGGTATCATCTTACTAAGGATTTATAAAGTGGTACTAATATTTCACGTGATTTTGATTCTATGCCTCTGTTTATACAATCAAGGATTGTATTAGATTTTTTTGGCTGCTGCCGCACATGGCTGCCTCAGGTTTAAGTGATTGTCCACTAGGACTCCAAGGTCCCTCTCACAGTTACTGTTTTTGAGCCAGGTTTCACCTAATCAGTACTTGTACCTTTAGTTTTTCCTGTCTAGGTGTTAAACCTATGGTTCGAATACTAGTTTTACTATAAGGATGTAGTAACAGAATATAGTCAAACTTTGGTTTTCCCAGTAGTAATATATATCTATGAGATCTGGACCATAAGGAAGATGGAGTCCCAAAGAATTGGTGCTTTCAAATTATGGTGCTGGGGGAAACTCTTGGATTTCAAGGAGATCAAATCAGTCAGTCCTAAAGGAAATCAACCCTGACTATCCTTTGGAAGGACAGATGCTGAAGCTGAAGTTTCAATACTTTGGCCACCTAATGAGAAGAGAGGAACCTTGGAAAAGACCCTGATATTGGGAAAGATGGAAAGCAAAAATCCCAGCGACCGGTTAGGGCACACAGGGTTGGCCTCCTACAAGTCCCGTCCGTTAAACAATGCCGTCTGGTGGGACCTAGGGCAAGGGCCTTCTCCGTTGCTGCCCCAGCCCTCTGGAACCAGCTTCCTTCAGAGGTTCGTACTGCTTCCTCCCTCCTAGCCTTCCGGAAAGGATTGAAGACACATCTATGCTGACAGGCTTGAGGCATGTGAGCTGCGCTCTGCCCCTCGGCCCTAAGAGTGTCCCGCCATCAGTGCATGTGAATTGATTGTGTTTGTGTGTGGTATGAATGTGTTAATTTTTAAAATTATTGTAGTATTTTTTTGTTGTGAGCCGCCCCGGGTCTTCGGAGAGGGGCGGCATATAAATGTGATTTAAATAAATAAATAAATAAATAAATAAATAAATAAATAAATAAATAAATAGGAGACAACAGAGGATGAGAGAGTTAGATGGTGTCATCAACACAGTAAACATGAATTTGAGCAAACTCCTGGAGACAGTAGAGGACGAGGGGGGGGGAGGCTGACGTACTATCATCCTTAGGGTCACCAAAAGTCGAACATGGCTTACCAACTGAACAACAACAATAAAGTAACAGAAACTTGCAAGTATGAATATTCCTGTCTTCAAAAAGAATTTTTCCTTTCTCTAGACAGATTTCTTCTTGATTTCCTGCTTGGGCACGGGGTTGAACTAGAAGACCTCCAAGGCCCCTTCCAACGATGATGATGATGATGATGATGATGATGATGATGATGATGATGATGATGATGATGATGATGATGATGATTGTCAAGTCAATTTCATGGTTCACAAATAGGTGGGAGAATTTTGAAACATTGTTAGTGCCCATTTCCAAAATGAATCATTTGAAAGATGATGGGCTCTCCTCTAATGGATGGTTTCAAGCAAAGGCTAGACTATCACGGATGCTTTAATGTGGGATCCTGGACTTGGCATCCTAAATAGCCCCTTCCATTTCTATGATTCTGTCATTTATACCGAAAAAAATACAATCTTGTCTCCAGCAGCTTGCAGCCTCCTTCACCTCCCCATTGTCCAGTGAATCCCAATGAAAGATATTATGGCTTCTCATCTCTTCCTGAAGACTTCAACTGAACAGAACCCATCATTTCTTTGGATAATTGGTTCCACTGTTGCTCAATATTTATTCTAAGCTTATTTTCTAACCTTCAGCCAGAGTCTGCCTTCCTGTCACTGAAATCCATTATTTTAGATTTTTACTCTTGGAATACTTGAAAACAACTCTTGAACTTCTTCTGTATCCTTCAGGGAATTAAAAAATAGTATCATAGCTGCTCTCATTCCCCCCCCACCATACAAACACACACACACACATTCAATTATCTCAAAGCTGCACAATCCCAGTTCCTTCAATCTCTTCTCCTTAGTTTCTACTCTCCCAATCATCCTTGTTGCCCTCCTCTGAACCAACTTTCCTGAATTTGTGATGATTTAAAAAAACAAATGTTCACAGCGGACTCCATAATTTATTCCCATGAGATCTTATTGAATGGATAAAACTTGTACTTTTTTGGTAGGCTTGGAAATGTTACCAAATTAGCAATGGTGCATCCAAAGGATGACATGGTGGAGTAAACAAGGATGCGTGGTTGGATTTCCAGTTTGGGTTGCAGTGGCTGTAGGCACACAAAGAGGCTCCTTCTCTTTGCTTTTCCTCCACTGGTAGACCCTTAATCGGGTCGAAAAGTCACCCTGGAGGGGTGACTACCGATGAGGAGGACTCTCGTTGATTGCGGGGGGAGGAGGCAGCACCTTCCGTGGTCTGAGGCAGCTCCTCAGGGCCGACGGAGAGAAAGATCGGCCAGTAACATGGCCGATTATTTAGCTGCTCCAGCTGAAAGTCAAAAGAACATCTAAGGATTAAGAAACCATAGTGGATGATCCTGGTGAGATTTTTCCCTCTCTCCTTCTGCCTAACTACTCTCCTGTCAAAAGCCTTTTGGAATTACTTCCCTGCTTTGAAAGAGCTGCCTTTGTTTATCTGGGGAAAAGAGCTTTCCATAACAAAGGAAAAAAACTTCTTATTAACTATTTTTACTTTTGGCTACTTGGGGGCCCTGGAAAAATCCTTGTCATAAAACTTAATTATTATATCTTTTAAGCTGGAGAATAGTGTCTTCCTATGTCTTAGACTTACTTTTTTAAAGGTATAAATCTTTATTGTTTGGAAAAAAAAAAACAACAACTCTATGAGAAGCCGGAAAAGAGACTCCATAGCTCTGACTTTGCTAATCTCATTCTTGATGTCTGGAAGAGACTTTTATAGTTTACTGAGGACACCTTGTGGAGAAACTTAACTGTAACTGTTTTTTGTTTGTTTTACTATTGAAATGAAGAAACCATACTCACTACTCAATTGTGAACTCATACCGGAAAAAATTTATGAAGCTACTGAGGAAATAGGTTCCCAAATAAGAGAGAGAACTGCAGAAATAATAAACATAAATTCTACTGTGAATTTACAAACTGACCTTCAGATCATTCTACAACCAAAAAGCAACAGAAGAACATACAACCTATGGAGACCTTGGATGGCCAAAAAATGATTGTAACTAAACTATCTACAATTGTAAAACTAACAGAAATTGACTTGAAATTACAACTGTTGGAGAATTATGACAACCTTGATAATCAACTATTAATTATAAAATTGGACATGATTGAGTGTTTTATCCAGCAGACAGGAACCAGGCATCAAAAACAGAGGATGGGAGGTCTTTTACTGACCCAAATGATATTACAAGCAATAATGGGAGATCTATTTGCTGAAATAGAGGCTTTGTTATGGAAGCCTTCTTGGTGTAGGAAGAAAGCCAGAATAAGACTAAAAAGAGAAATTTAAAATTATATGTAATGGATTAAAAAGGTTTTGAGAAATATGGACTGATTTAAGGATTAAGGTTTAGAGTTGAAAATTTGTGATTATTAGAATATATATGTTAAACAGAGTAAGAATGTATTTTCTTGAATAATATGTTTATTTGTATAAAAATTATTTCGTAATGGAATGAGAATAAGAATATGAAAGGGGCTTTTAGAAATTCAGATAGCTTTAACAACTAATTGAGTGTGTTAAGTTAGTAAGATGATGTTTTGTGTAATAATAGGTGTGGTTTTTTTAGATATAATTATTTGAATGAGATTTAAATGCTATTTGAAGTAATAAGAGAGATCTATGATAAAATCAATGGTTTATGAGATTATGAATTAGAATATATCTGGATTAGTATTTTAAAAGGGATACCCGAAGTGATAATACATTTATCTAAGGTTAAATTGAACTATGGTAATTGTAAATTAATAAAGCTCAAAACAGGATTAGGATTTATAGATATGTAATGTAGAAATGGATTATCTTTATTTTGACTTATGTCAAATAGATTATATCATTTGAGGGAAATAGAGAGGGAACATTTAATGTATTTACTTGAGCTATTATATGATTTTGGTTTGGGATGATTGACCACCTAACCACCACGGTGTGTCTTGAACATTCTGTTGTAAAAGTTAAAAAACCAATAAAATTTGTTATAAAAAAAAGGATGCATGATTGAATTTGTGGACTGGGAATGTTCCTCTAATCTCTTTAGTGTAACTGTTATTTAACTGAAAACTTTTCAATGGGTTGTTTAGAAGTCTGGAGATTCTGATAGAGAAAATATTAGAATTAGGGGAATAACAGAATAAGAGAATAGCAAAGCTGGAAAGGAACTTGGAGGTCTTCTAGTCGAAGCCCTTACATAAGCAGGAGATAATATACCATTCCAAACAAGTGACTGTCCAGTCTCTTCTTAAAAGTCTCCAGTGATGCCACAACTTCTGAAGGCAAGTCATTCCACTGGTTAATTGTTAGGAAGTTTCTCCTAATTTCTAGGTTGGTTCTTTCCCTTTTCAGTGTCCATCCATTGTTTCTTGTCCTGCCCTCTGGTGCTTTGGAAAATAGGTTGACCCCCTCTCCTTTGTGCAGACCCTCAAATATTGGAAGACTGCTATCATGTCACCCCTAGTCCTTCTTTTCACTAAAGTAGACATCCCCAATTCCTGCAACTATTCTTCATGTGTTTTAGCCTCCGGGCTCCTGATCATCTTTGTTGCTCTTTTCTGCACTCTTTCCAGAGTCTCAACATCTTTTTTATAGTGTGGGGACCAAAACTGGATACAGTATTCTCAGTGTGGTCTTACTGAGGCTTTATAAAGTGGTACTAGTAGTACTTTGTGTGATCTTGATTCTATCCCTCCGTTAATGCAACTTAGGATTGTGTTGGCTTTTTTGGCTGCTGCCACACAGTGCTGCCTCATATTTAATTTGGTGGCCAGAAAAAAAATTTGATATCAGGCTTTCTGCACTCAATTTGCTGTCATCCTCAACATGCTTATTGTTGTTTCCCATCAAACCATTGTAAAATTGAGCCACAATATTAGAGTTACTATACCCTTTTCTTTTCATATTCTACTGTTGGTGCCACTTAGTGATGTCAACTCTTGAAGACCCATTGATACGTTTGGTCGAGGATGATCTGTCTGTAGTCTGGCCCTTCTAAATTTTCTTTTTATATATATACTACCTGTACCCAACCATGAGTTGCTGTGGCTCAGTCTGGTTAAATGGAAAAGAAAGAAAAGAGAAAGTGCACATTTGTAATATGTTTAATTTCACAATGCTTGTGGGTATACAATATTTTTTGTTGTTCCATTGTCTGTGCAGATATAGAGATTGTCTGGTTTGCCGGCGCTGTTTTTCAAAAAAGCATGTTTTTACCTGTCACAGGTGTGACATTTATATAATAGTAGGTATATATAAACATGTGCGTATTCGAATGCAATGTTGTGTCAAAAATTCAAAGCAATTGGTGAAGAACTTTAGGAGATTTAGGATTTTGAACAAATGAACATTTACATTTTTATTTATATAAGATATAAAAGTTTTATTAATTTTTAAGAATTACGGTCTTTAGTGCTTAGTAAACAACATGCGGTCTGGGTTCAAATATTTAACATTAATTTCTTCAATATAAATCTATTCAATACTACACAATCCAGTATTTTTTCCCTGATCCTCCTTTCTTCTCCATATTTTTTTCCATTTTCCCCTCATTACACCATTACAATTTTTGATACTGTTAATGTATAGAGTTAAATATAAGCATCTTCATCATATTTTAGTAATATCATACAAATAACAATAATATTAATTCATAAATCAATAATGTCAATTCTTTAATCAATATCCTGTTTTTCATGCTCTTGTTGAAGTTTGATTTCCCATCAGTATTTGAAATATCTTTATTAGTCATGATTTTCTCAATATTAGTTACATTTATATAGCTAAAAGTTTTATTCATATCAATCCTCCTCTTATCTTCATATTTTCCATATCAAAAAAGGGGGGAAATGTGATCTTAATTCTAAATCATATCTTTCATTGTAAAAGTCTAATTATATCTACAGGTCATCCATTCTTTTAATCTTATTCAAACAACAAATATTTAAACATATAATGTCTCCTCTAAAAGGTCAAACCTTCTGTTTTTTAAATCTAACTCTTTCTTTCTTTGCCAAGTAGCTTTCCAAGCCATGCAATTAAATTGCCCAAGAATTTTCTTTCTATTTTTGTAAAAATTGCTTGGCATGAGTAAGACAATTTAGGTAGGGTATTCTGGGGGGGGGGATTCCACCCATTTATATTTCTTAAACAACTCCCAGGTCCTTTCTCCCTCCATTTCTCTTTTCATTCCCTGTCTCCCAAGTTGTGACATTTCCCCTAACAGCTCTATATTCCATTTTTAAAGATCTTCTTCCTTGCTATCAGATATATGTTGCAGACCTAAGTCTTGCAGTATTTTGTTTGTATATAGTCGTTTATATTTCTCTTCTTTTATCTCTTCCATCTCTAAATCCATTTCCTCTGTTTCGTCTTCTGATTTATTTATTTATTTATTTATTTATTTATTCGGATTTGCATGCCGCTCCTCTCCGAAGACTCGGAGCGGCTTACAACATATATATGTAAACAATTGAACAAATCCGAACAACATTAAAAATACAAACCCCATACATACTCATCAATCACACCACAATCAACAATCATCCCCAGGCCTGCCGGCAGAGGTAGGTTTTTAAATTCTTTCGGAAGGCCAGGAGGGTCGGAGAAACGCGGACTTCAGGAGGTAGTTGGTTCCAGAGGGTGGGCGCCGCAACAGAGAAAGCCCTCCCCCTAGGGCCCGCCAAACGACATTGTTTCGTTGACGGGACCTGGAGGAGGCCGACCCTGTGCGCTCTCACCGGTCGTAGAGAAGTATGTGGCAGAAGGCGGTCCCGTAAGTATCCTGGTCCCAAGCCATGAAGGGCTTTATAGGTAATAACCAACACCTTGAATTGGGCTCGGAGACCAATAGGCAACCAATGCAGCGTGCGGAGAGTTGATGAAATGTGGGCACAACGAGGAAGACCCACAACTGCTCGCGCAGCTGCCTTTTGCACTAATTGTAGTCTCCGAACACTCTTCAAGGGTAGCCCCATGTAGAGAGCATTGCAGTAGTCGATCCTCGAGGTGACAAGGGCATGTGTGACTGTGAGGAGTGACTCCCGATCCAAGTAAGGACGCAACTGGTGCACCAGGCGAACCTGGGCAAATGCCCCCCTCGCCACTGCCGACAAATGATGATCCAATGTCAGCTGTGGATCAAGGAGGACTCCCAAGTTGCGAACCTTCTCTGAGGGGTTTATAGATTCACCCCCCAGGGTAATGGAAGGACAGATAGAAGTGTCCTTGGGAGGCATCACCCACAGCCACTCTGTCTTATCGGGGTTGAGCCTTAATCTGTTAACACCCATCCAAACCCTCACAGCCTCCAGACACCGGCACATCACCTCAACCGCTTCACTGATATGGCCAGGAGTGGAAATGTACAGCTGAGTATCATCAGCGTACTGATGGTATCTCACTCCGTGGCAGTGGATGATCTCACCCAGTGGCTTCATGTAAATGTTAAAAAGTAGGGGGGAGAGAACCGACCCCTGAGGCACCCCACATGGGAGTAACCTAGAGGTGGACCTTCGATCCCCCACAAACACCGACTGCGACCGACCAGTGAGATAGGAGGAGAACCACCGCAATACGGTGTCCCCCACTCCCAATCCCTCCAGCCGGCGCAGAAGGATACCGTGGTCAATGGTATCGAATGCCGCTGAGAGGTCAAGAAGCACCAGGACAGAGGACTGGCCTCTATCCCGGGCTCGCCAGAGATCATCCATCAGAGCGACCAAAGCAGTTTCGGTGCTGTAGCCGGGCCTGAATCCCGACTGCAGAGGGCCCAGATAATCGGCTTCCTCCAGAGACCGCTGGAGCTGATGCGCCACCACCTTCTCGACAACCTTCCCCACAAAGGGAAGGTTGGAGACCGGACGATAGTTGGTCAAAATTTCTGGATTATTTGTTCATACTTTGTAGTCGTTATCTGGGAACTTTCTAGTTGTAGATTAAATTTGGAGATTTGCTCTTTTATATTGTCTATATTGTTTTTAGTCTCATTATGATTTCTTTTCATGTCCTCTTTGCATTCAACAATTGTTTGGTGAATTAGTTGTAGCATAGAATATATTTCTTTCTGAAAGGTGTTTGGTGTTTCTTGAGACATCATTTTGGGAGATCCTGTAGTATCACCAGTCTCAGTAAGAGTAGATCAAACTTTCCTCTAGTTTTCTGGTCTTTATATATATCCTTTATAATCCAATAGATTCCAAAGTATAGGCTCAGTCCTGAAAACAATATTTTATAGTGATCCTTTGTCTCAAGTATCCAAAAACTGTTAATCAGACAAGGTTGTAATCCACAATGTTCGAAGTGTTCAAATGTTCTACCTCTTTGAAAACAGCTCAAAAGTCTCTCCCAACCAGGCATAGTCCAAGGTCAATTTTTTCTTTCTCTCCTACTAGTTCTTGAAGTTAAAAGTCCAAGCTTAGTATGTATTTATACTACAAGAAGGTCAGGGTGATAAACATGCCGAAATATTTTTCTTTATTGCTAGCTGTTCTCCCGAGTTAGGAATCGCCAAGCAGCCAGCAAATTATAGTGCTATACACAAATCCATCACTAAATGTCATTCAAAGTCCATTTTCCACTCTTAAAATAAAGGATTGATTTCTTATATTTCACCTCAATGTTTTTTTTTCAAAGAGAAAATCTTAACAGTTATCTCAGTTCTCAAATTTATCAAAACTGTAACTTTATGTTACTTCCACTTCAGTATTGTATGTTTCTGTCCCCCATAAAATTAAAACGCTGCTTCCATTTACATTCGGAGGTTTTTAGCTTCTTGGGAGCCTTTCCCAGGAAATTCAGTTGTAAAATAGTAAAGAAAGGATCAATATTTTCACCCAGTTCCAAACATGCTGTTTATAATGTATTAATTGGTGCTTTTTTCTTCTTCGGTTGTCAGCAGCTAATGGCCAGCCAGAGGAATGTAGCCAGTCTTTCTCCTGCCGGTTGGGAGGGTTTGGAGGACTGCCATCTCTCCATGATTGACAAGGCACCCCTCCTCTTCATTGCCTCTTCGGGGCGATTTTAGGTCCTTTTTACGGCCCCCAGCAGGGCAAAATCAGACGCAGACGGCAGAGCCCTGCCTTCCTGCGTCCTATCTTGCCACAACGCAAACCAGACGTCTGGCCCTTCAGATTTTCTAATGGTGTTCCCATCCATTCTATAGGATCAGTGAACAAACATAAGGCTTTAACTTCTAAAAATATAAGAGTAAAGAGGATGGATCAGACTTATTTCCCTATTGCCTACCAGTTGGGTAGATCCAAAGAAATACGTGTCAGTCATCTTATGAGCTATAGTTAAGCTTGGTCCAATCTGTTCTATGGGTTTTGCTTGAAAATGCTTCACATTGCTTCTATCTGCAAGCTAGCAGTTTGCTAAGGTAACTTCTGAATTCATTTGACTTATTGCACATTATGTGGATGGGTTTTACAGTTAGTGGGCCCTTTGGAGAATTTTAAGTCCATATTATGGACTCTGTCTTAAAATGGTTATAGTAGTAGACATGACCAGTCACAAAACATTAATTTTCCCATTAGCTTACCTTTGTCTTCTTTTCTGGGTAAATGGGCCATTTTTCCCAAGAAAAGTGGGAATTTTTAGAAAATTCACCATTTCTGTTTTTATAAGAAAGCCCATGAGGGCTTTGTAGAGCTCAACTGTATTTCTAATAATACTTCTGTGTCGGTGTTTTGCTGTGCTGCATGCAAGCTTCTCATTAATTAATTAGAATTAATTCATTTAATTAATTCTTCATTAAAAGTATCTAAACATAGTTCAAATCAGGAGGGGCAATATGTTCCGTGCCTAGTTGAAAACAAACAAACAAAATGTGCTGTCTTTTATGTAATTACAGACTTCTAAGCATGCCCAGAAGCTTGTAATTGATTAGGTCAAAATGACCTTGCTACTTAGAAGTAAGGTATTGCTTCACTTTGAGGGTCTCCTTAGACTGGAATTCTCATGAAGCAAATCACCCTTTCTAGTTCTGTGTGACCTTTCTCTTTTCTAGAACTGCAAATACCGTGAAAAAAAAAATCTGTAAGCACAAAAGGGACATTTTAAAAAATAAAGAAACATGGACAAATTTCTTATTTGTTTGCTTCATTCTGATATTGATGAAGTGTTAAGGACAATGTCAACAATCTGAGTACCCTTTTCTCATTGTCAGAAAGCTGATGCTGATGTTACCCATTCAGTCATGTCCAACTTTTGGCAATTCTATGGACCAGGTCTCTCCACATCTTCCAATCTTGCACTACTTCTTTAGAGTTGTTCTATGCTCTGGCTGGTGTCAGCTTTCATGGTGTCCAGCCACTGTGTTCTTTGATGGTCTGTTTTCTTTTTTACCCATTAACTCTTCCCAACATAATTGATTTCTCCAGTGAGTTCCCTTGCATGACATGGCCAAAATAAGTGAGACATAATTTTGTGATTTTGCTTTCCAGTGACACCATAGTTTTTTTATATATTTAGATCTTCAATGGTAGGTTGTTTATTTAGAGACAGGGTTTTTATCTGTGGGATTATTCAGTGAGGGTGCACATCAATGGATGGAAACTCACCAAAGAGAGAACTAACCTAGAACTGAGGAGAAATTTCCTGACAGAACAATTAATCAGTGGAAGGACTTGTTTCCAGAAGTTGTGGGTGCTCCATCACTGGAGGTTTTTAAAAAGAAATTTAAAAACCATTTGACTGATAGGGGTTCCTGCCTGAGCAGGTGTTGGATTAGAAGGCCATCAAGTCCCTTCCAATTCTGTTATTTTTTATTTTTCCAAAAGCTGCATAAAACTATCTAATTAGATTTCAACTCACTTTTTAATGCTAGAGCAGAATCTTAAAATGTTCACCAGTGCTGTTGGCTGTCCTTTTCTTCATTTCTGTTTTGTACTTTTTGGTCTTTTGTATAAAAAATGAGGCAGTTGGATTTTATCTTTCCCCAAAATGGGAACATACATTGTTTTTTCATTGCATCTTCATTCCTTTTATCCCAGTGAATCTCAGCAAAAGTGCACTTGTAGAAAGATATTAATTTGAAGATCTTCAGTGTGCTTCTTCTACAGCATGCTGCTTCAGGGATGGATGACATAATTGTCTTGTTAGTTTTGATGTGAGCTACCTAGGATTATTGTATACAAAATAGGAAGCCATGTAAGTTTTATAAATACATAATACATTTCCTTTCCAGAATAGTATTTCACATACAATCCATGGCTTAGGAACCTTTCTTCCCCTTTTGATTATTTTTTTTTATTTTATTAATTATATAATTATAAATATACACAAAAGAAAAAGAAAACCAAGAAAAAATCAGGTTGAGTGCAACTCAACTTAATACAATCATTTTCAACTTATAAACATTTTTCAATCAACATATAAAAATTTAACTATAAGCTAGATACAGTTTCTTAGATTGATATTTCCCTTGTATTATTAACATCACTTTGTTTGACAGTAAGCTACTGGCTCCTTTTGATTATTGGGTTTAATAGCTGGAGCAGTGAAGGATTGTACAATGAGTATGAACACACAGTTATAGCTAATTAGTTGAAGAGAGCTGGCCATTACATGAGGCAACCTAAGTTGTGATTGGTTGCTGTCAGTGTAAAAGGGGAGTTTCCTTGTTTCCCGCCTTTTTCCTCTCTGTGTGCTCTGTAAGAATTTCCCTCATGATGTTCCTCTTGTGTTGTTTTACCTCATGATGCCCGTTTGCCTGATTTTCTAGTTTGCTGTGTGTATAGTTGTAAAATATATTTATTTATTTAAAACTATATGTTCATGTCAGCGTCTCTGACTCCATATGGACACGGGCTGTGCAATTCCCTGACACATTTTCTTTCCAGAATAATACCTCACATACAATTCATGGCTTAGCCACCTTTCTTCCCTTTTTCATTATTAACTTCAGTTTGTTTGCCATTAAGCTACTGACTTTTTTTTTTTGGTGGTGGTGGTTTGGGTTGAGTTTTTAAACTCTTTATAAATATGGTCACTGTATTTCTACCATATTTCTGCTCCAAAAGTGGAGCAATCCATTTATCCCTACATTAGGAAGAAATCTGAAATAATGTTCCAAGATTACCTTCTGAGCTTGGTGGATTATCAGGATTCTGAAACTTGATTCTTCTCATCATAGATCTAATATGAAGAATTAGATTTTAAGAGCAGGCAATCTGCTGCTCTCTGGATAGTTTGAATTATAGTGGTACCTTGGTCCTCAATTACTTTGAAACTCATCGAATTTGATACTCAACACATTTTGACATGAAAATTTTGTCCTGGTGCATATTGTTTGTTTGGTACTCAACACACAAGCTAGAACTTGTTCATTTTAGCTGCCTTGTGACTCCCTACATTATTCCTTATGTGAAAAAATTATTTAATACTCATAGTTGTTGGTACTCATCGTGCTTCCCGGAACCAATTAACAATGAGTACTGAGGTACCACTGTACATCTTCCATAAATCCTAGCCAATATGTCTAATGGGCAAGAATTCTAGACCTTACAACCTAAAACCTTTGGAAGACATTGCTGTCTAATGCCATACCACATCAGCTTTCACAAAACATAGAACATAGAATCCTAGGGCTGAAAGGAACCTTGGAGGTCTTCTAGTCCAGCCCCCTGCTCAAGGCAGGAGCCTTATTCCATCCCACCCTAAATTGTCTAACCTATTTTTGAAAACCAAGCTATTCCATTGATTAAATGTTCTCACTGTCGGAATATATATCCTTACTTCTGTGTTGGATTTTTCTTTAGCCTTCCAAGGTTATACATTCCTTCTGCAAAAAGAACAAATCCAGGATGAAAGGGCCAAAACTTCTTTTGAAAAGAGTTATGTCCAGTGGTGGGAATAATAATAATAATAATAATAATAATAATAATAATAATAATAATAATAATAATAATAATAATAATAATAATGATGATGATGATGATAATAATAATAATAGTAGTAGTAATAGTAAAGTTGGAAGGGACCTTGGAGGTCATCTAGTCCAACCCCCTGCTCAGGCAGGAAACCCTATACCATTTCGGACAAATGGCTGTCTAGTCTCTTCTTAAAAACTTCCAGTGTTGGAGCATTCACCATTTCTGGAGGCAGGTTGTTCCACTGGTTAATTGTTCTAACTGTCAGGAAGTTTCTCCTTAGTTCTAGGTTGCTTCTCCCCTTGATTAGTTTCCACCCATTGCTTCTTGTCCTGCCTTCAGGCCCTTTGGAGAATAGTTTGACTCCCTCTTCTTTGGGGCAGACTCTGAGATACTGGAAGACAGCTATCATATCCCCCCTCGTCCTTCTCTTCATTAAACTAGACATACCCAATTCCAGCAACTGTTCCTTGTATGTTTTAGCCTCCAGTCCCCTAATCATCTTTGTTGCTCTTCTCTGTACTCTTTCTAGAATCTCAACATCTTTTTTACATCGTGGTGACCAAAACTGGATGCAGTATTCCAAGTGTGGCCTTACCCAGACATTGTAAAGTGGTATTAATACTTCACGTGATCTTGATTCAGCCAGCTCACAGCAGTTCTGCAGAACCGGTAGCTACTTTTTGTTGCCCAGGCCCAGAACGGACTTCCAGAAGCGGCGTCCACACAGAGAACCAGTTGTTCCCATATTTGAATCCCACCACTGGTTATGTTAGAACATTTCTCTTTAAGGTGCTATTTTTCAACAGGCTTGCAATGGGAAGCAAGCAATATCCTAGAACATAAAAAACAGAATAACAGAGTTGATAATAATAATGATGATGATGAAGTTGTAAGGGACCTTGGAGGTCCTCTAGTCCAACCCCTTGCTCGAGCAGGAAACCCTATACCAGGGGTTCTCAACCTTGGCAACTTTAAGACTTGTGGGCTTCAACTCCCAGAATTCCTCAGCCAGCTTTGCTGGCTGAGGAATTCTGGGAGTTGAAGTCCACAAGTCTTAAAGTTGCCAAGGTTGAGAACCCCTGCCCTATACCATTTCAAATAAATGATTGTCCAGTCTCTTTTTGAAAGCCTCCAGTGATGGAGCACCCACAACCTCTGAAGGCAAGCTGTTCCACTGGTTGATTGCTCTTCCTGTTAGGAAGTTTCTCCTTAGTTCTAGGTTGCGTCTCTCCTTGATTGGTTTCCATCCATTGTTTCTTGTCCTGCCTTTTGGAAAATAGTTTGACCCTCTTGTCTTTGTAGGAGCTCCTCAAATATTGGAACGCTGCTATCATGTCACCCCAATCCTTCTTTTCACTAGACTAGATATAGCCAATTCCAGCAACTGTTCTTCATATGTTTTAGCCTCCAGCCCCCTAATCATTTTTGTTGCTCTTCTCTGCACTCTTTCCAGAGTCTCAACATCTTTTTTATATTGGAGTGACTAGAAACCTAACAAAATCCTATCTTGCTTTCAGCCTGGACCATGATATCTTTGAATTCTATGTGATTTCTTATTTGTTCCTCCAAACAAGTATTTATGTTCTAAAAGAATGGACTTAGAGCTTTAACAAATCTTTTCAGATCCACACTGTGCTATAAATAGACCCTGGTTACTAATAAACAGGCAAACACAGCCAGAAAACTCTTGATTTCTCCTTGTAGAGAAAGGGGGAACGTGATGTTCGTTGTTGGCAAAGCCAGAATTTACATTTAATATTTTTTTTTTCGTTAATCCTTCTGTGCTTATTTTTTGTCCTTTCTTCTACCGTAAGTTGTCCTCCTCCCACCCCAACCGCACACAAACACTTTAATTTCTTCTTTGGCCTATCTGCCAACTGGAGCCAAATGAATAATTTAGAAAGATAGAAAACGGATAGCGGGAGGGGGGAGCCAGTGATCCATTGAGTCTGCCCTTTGAGTTTTGTTGTCCCTCTTTGTTTTCTTTTTAATTTATTATTTAAAATTATTTTTATTTATTTTATTTTTATCACTGTTTACAGATAGTCCTCAACTTCAATAGATTATTTAGGGATTGTTCAAAGTTACAATGGCACTAAAAAAAGAGTGACTTACAATATTTGAAGCATCCCCATGATCATGCAATCAAAATTCAGATAAGGTAAGGTAAGGTAAGGTAAGGCAGGATAAGATAAGATAAGATAAGATAAGATAAGATAAGATAAGATAAGATAAGATAAGATAAGATAAGATAAGATAAGATAAGATAAGATAAGATAAGATAAGATAAGATAAGATAAGATAAGATAAGATAAGATAAGATAACCTTGATTGTCATTTTTTTACTGTAGGCACAATGGCACACATCAAAAAACGAAATTTAGTTGCCCGCTCTCAAAGTGAAACACATATATGACACATACCTAAACATACTATATACAACATATGTATAGACCCATACCCCTACATATATGTAACAAATAAATATTAAACACTGTCCATCTTAAATACATAACAGAAGGAGGAAGCTTTAGAGTTCACAAGGTTAATGCTGTATGGAATGAAACTGTGGCTGAATCTGGATGTTCTGCTTCAGATACCATGGAGCCCCCACCTCCCAGAAGGTAACAAGGAAAACAGGTCGTGAAGAAGAAGTGTAGTGTCCCAGATAATTTTACAGACCCTGCTCAAGCAACGCTTCTGTGCTATGTCCTGGATGGATGGGAGGGAACTGCTGATAATCTTTTCTGCCGTCCTCACCAGTCTCTGCACCGCCTTCCTGTCTGAAGCATGGATGCTTCCAAACCAGACTGTGATGCTGTATGACAGGATGCTCCCGATCGTCCCCCTGTAGAAAGTGGTGAGGACAGGGGAAGGAAGATGTGCTTTTCTCATGCGACGCAGAAAATGCAGGCACTGCTGTGCCTGCTTCACCAGGGTCTCGCTGTTGAGCGACCAAGCCAGCCTACTGATTAGCTGCTTGGCAACTGGTTCATACTTATGACCATTGCTGTCTCCCAGGGTCATGTGATCTCCTTTTGCAACCTTCTGACAAGCAAAATCAATGGGGAAGTGAGATTGACTTAATTACCAGGTTACTAACTAATCAGCTGCAGTGATTCACTTAACAACTTTGGCAAGGAAGGTTGCAAAATGGGGCAAACCTCACTCAGCAAGTGTCTCACTTAACAACAAAAAGTTTGAGCTCAACTGTGATCATGTCGAGGGCTACCTGTATGTTATTTTTAATGTCTTTTTTATTTTTTGTTTTGTGTTTTATTTTATTTTTAATTCAACGCTGAAATGTCTGTGGAGATTCTCAGTCATCCAGGTTGCAGTTGTCCCAAAGGGGCTTTTTCAAAAGGCAACTGGACTTTTTTTCCCCCCTGAAGAGGTTTCGCTTGTCATCCAAGAAGCTTCTTTAGTTCTGTCAGAACTGAAGTCAGAACTGAAGAAGCTTCTTGGATGACAAGTGAAATGCCTTCAAGGAAAAACAAAGAAAGTCTGGTTGCCTCATCTAAAAGCATCTTTGGGTTGAGTGCTGAAATGTAATATCTTACACTTCACACTCCTTAGTTAGCAAACCCAGTGTGGATTTATCACACGTAACTGCAGAGTTGGCAAATAATCAGATCTTTAATTCATCCTGCCTTGTTCTTTGTTTGGCTCCCCCACCAAATTCCTTAAAAATCAAGCCTGGAGCAATCCTAATATGGCCAACCAACCCAACATTTTATAGTAAGTGTGCTGGCTTGAAAAAAGTGGTGAGGACAGGGGAAGGAAGATGTGCTTTTCTCATGCAATGCAGAAAATGCATCTTATTTAAAAAGAAAACTAAAGGAACTAAGGTGATTGTGGCTGAGATTAGGAGGGATTGAAAGGGAAATTAATATTGCTCTCTTTGATCTTACTTAATTAGAACTTATGTGAATGGAATCGGATATTCTTGCTCCTTTTAAATGTCCATGAATTAAACGAAAGAATGTGTAACAGTGCCTTCACTGCAAAAATACGGAGATTGTGTAGAAATTGGAGGAAACCTACCTTGTTGGCCAAGGGTGCAAATGTATTGATTTGAAAGCTTTGTAAATAGACAGAGTGTCATGGTTCCAACAGATGAAACTCTTCAAAGAACTTCAAGACATTGTTTACTTTAAAGAATCTTTATTGGAGTAGCATAGCATCGGCACGTACATAGTTGAAGCCGAAATCTGGATTCCCCTCCCCTGAACACATAGTATCAAAGCACAATTCCCTCCTCTAATTTACAGTCATAAATCACATTCTCCAATTAGTTTGAAATGCAGACTTTCCCTCCAGTTCTCCAACCCGCCATTTCTTATCATCTCTTATTACAAAAAACCTTGACTCTCATAGTACTGCCATATTGTTATGTCTAAAATAACTCTCACACACATTCCTTCTCCTCCCCCCAGTATCATCTAATTCTAACTCTAAGAGTAAAACACAAGAAGGAAAATGGCTGCATCGCCATATGTTGTCAAAGCAAGAACATTCGATGTTAGCAGCATTGACACAGAGAGCCATGCGCCAAAGCATGGGGGAGACCAAAATCTTCATTTTGAAATTTTGAAAGAGCAAGATTTAAATCTCTTCAACATTTGTAGCATCTTATTTTATCCCTTAAACTCCCCACCCCCCAAAAAAAAGTATCAATAAAATTTGATTATGAAATTAAATTTGTCCTCCAAAATGTTCTCTTTGCATTTGTAGCATAAAGCACGTCCTTCCTCTGTTAGAGACCTCTTTTTCTCCATGAGTTTCCTAAAAGAAGGGCTTTGTGGTCAGGGGGAGAGAGTTAAAACTGATTTTTTTTTCTGAAACTAATATTTCACAGCACGGCAACAGCAGTGAAACAGACAATTCTCAATCATCCAGCTCATGGTTGTCCCAAATGGCAACTGGACTTTTTGGGGGAGGGGTTTCCTTGAAAACATTTCACTTCACAACCAAGAAGCTCTTTCAGTTCTGACTGAATAGTAGTAATAATAATAACATTAAAGTTGGAAGGGACCTTGGAGGTCATCTAGTCTAACCCCCTGATCAGGCAGGAAACCCTACACCATTTCAGACAAATGGCTGCCCAGTCTCTTCTTAAAAACTCCCAGTGTTGGAGCATTCACCGCTTCTGGAGGCAGGTTGTTCCACTGGTTAATTGTTCTCACTGTCAGGAAGTTTCTTCTTAGTTCCAGGTTGCTTCTCTCTTTGATCAGTTTCTATCCGTTGCTTCTTGTCCTGCCTTCAGGTGCTTTGGAGAATAGCTTGACTCCCTCTTCTTTGGGGCAGCCCCTGAGATATTGGAACACTGCTATCGTGTCCCCCCTCGTCCTTCTCTTCATTAAACTAGACATACCCAATTCCTGCAACTGTTTTTCATATGTTTTAGCCTCCAGACTTCTAATCACCTTTGTTGCTCTTCTCTGTACTCTTTCTGGAGTCTCAACATCTTTTTTCACATTGTGGTGACCAAAACTGGATGCAGTGGGGAATGGAAGTACCGTGTTTCCCCGAAAGTAAACCCACCCATCTGATTTTCAGGGGGTGGGCCTAATATAATCCCTCCCCCCAAAAGAAAGCCCTACTTCAGGGCCTGCACAGACAGCCTGCCTCTGTGATGAGGTGAAGCCGATGGGGGACAGGGGATCTGACCCACGGTACCGGTATACTGGTTCCTTATTTCTGCCCGGCTTGTTCTACGGCCTCATAGCAGCTGCATTGGGCATGACGTGCGAGGCAGCAAACGGCCAGTTTTGGCGTGACACCAGCCATGGCCGTTTGCTGCCTCGTGCGTTGAGCTCAATGTCGCTGCCATGAGGCCTGGTGGATCCTCCCCCCTTCTGACTGGTTCCTTACGGCCACCCAGCTTGTTCCATGGCCTCATGGCAGCAGCATTGGGCATGATGTGGCTGTTTGCTGCCTCGCACATCACATTCAATGCCACTGCCAGGCCCACCGTACGCTAACTCTAATCCCCATTGCCCCCAACCCTAACGGGAGATGGGAAGCCCTGGGGAAAAAATGGAAAAACCTGGGGGAGGCCCTATTTGGACCGGGAGTCACTCCTCACAGTCACCCATGCCCTTGTCACCTCGAGATTCGACTACTGTAATGCTCTCTACATGGGGCAATCTTTGAAGAATGTCTGGAGACTGCAAGTAGTCCAGAATGCGGCCGCGCGAGCCGTCTTGGGTCTCATATCACTCCAGCCCTCCGTGAGCTGCACTGGCTACCAATTGGTCTCCAAACACAATTCAAAGTGTTGGTTATGACCTATAAAGCCCTTTATGGCAATGGGCCAGGATACTTGCGGGACTGTCTTCTGCCTCATGAATCCCAGCGACCGGTTAGGGCACATAGGGTTGGCCTCCTACGGGTCCTGTCTGTTAAACAATGTCATCTGGTGGGGCCTAGGGCAAGGGCCTTCTCCGTTGCTGCCCCAGCCCTCTGGAACCAGCTTCCCTCAGAGGTTCGTACTGCTCCCTCCCTCCTAGCTTTCTGAAAACTGTTGAAAACACATTTATGCAGACAGGTTTGGGGCATGTGAGCTGCACTCTGCCCCTGGGCCTTTGATTGTGACTGTGTGTTGTATGAGTGAAGATAAATTACCTAGTTTTTATACTGTAAATTGTAATTTTAATTGATTTTATGTTATGTTTTTTATACTTGTATTCTTGTTGTGAGCCGCCCTGAGTCTTGGGAGAAGGGCGGCATATAAGTTTAATAATAAATAAATAAAATAAAAATTAAAAAAACGGTTTTTCCCATTTGTTTCCAAACTGCTTTGGCAATGGGGAAAAAGTCGTGATACATCGCGACACGTCACATGACGTTGCGAGTTTGACACCCCTGCTTTAAGAGATTTGAAAAAAGTTTTATTCCATTCATTGTCTTGCTGTTATAAAAATACCTTCTCCTGTTCTTCATGTGATCATTTCAGACATTTTTAAATTTACCCCTTGGGGCAAAAAGGCAAATCTCCATTTTAATACATGAAATGCATGCATTGGTTTGGCTTAAATCTCATTATCTTTAGTGAATTTGGGAAGCCTCTGAGGGACAAAAGAAAAAAAAAGGTGGGCTGGAGAAATTCTCAAATAAATGAATCATCCAGCAAATTCGTGCACTATCCAAATTATACACGGTGGGGGGGAAATGCAATGCAGTCCTATAC
This sequence comes from Bothrops alternatus, assembly GCA_034064705.1. Classification (NCBI taxonomy): domain Eukaryota; kingdom Metazoa; phylum Chordata; class Lepidosauria; order Squamata; family Viperidae; genus Bothrops; species Bothrops alternatus. The sequence continues at coordinate 1,279,676 of JARGCV010000042.1, forward strand.
TTTCATTGAGTGAGTTTAATGTGATTTAATCATAAATTAATGTTTAGATGACCGCAGTGAATATTTCTCTTTTTGGTCTTCTAGGGGCTTTCCCCCCCCCTAATCTATTTCTCCTTATTTTCAAGATCCAGACAGCAATTTTAGGTTTTCTGGGTCATTCAGATAAGTAACATAATTGTATTAATGGTAAAGTAGCTTTTACTGTAGCTTGAAAGGCGATAAATTAATTAGGAAGTATCTCTTTAGAGTCTTCTATCTGGCATAAATGCACTCTTTGCTTAAGGAAAAAAGCCACAGCACGGCAGCCTCTTTCTGCACTATGAAAATGTTAGGAATATTTGCCACTAACAAATATTACTTATGTGAATAGAAGGGATAAGGGATACTTAGCGTTTGATAAAGAATCTGAAAAGACTATTAAAAAAAATAAGTTACAATATCTCAGGGGCTGCCACAAAGAAGAGGGGGTCCACTTATTCTCCAAAGCACCTGAAGGCAAGACAAGAAGCAACAAATGGAAACTAACCAAGGAGAGAAGCAACCTAGAACTAAGGAGAAACTTCCTGACAGTTAGAACAATTAACCAGTGGAACAACCTGCCTCCAGAAGTGGTGAATGCTCCAACATTGGAAGTTTTTAAGAAGAGACTGGACAGCCATTTGTCTGAAATGGTGTAGGGTTTCCTGCCTGATCAGGGTGTTGGACTAGATGACCTCCAAGGTCCCTTCCAACTCTATTATTCTGTTACAAGAGGATGGTGGCAAAATATTGTATGTTTTGCTCTCCATTCAAGGTAGATGAATACCTTTACCTTGAAAAACCTGAAAAATTCCTCACCCCAGTTCATTTTTTTTTCAAAAGAGCTTCTCTGGAAGAGAGAGAGAGAGAGAGAGAGAGAGAGAGAGAGAGAGAGAGAGAGAGAGAGAGAGAGAGAGAGAGAGAGAGAGAGAGAGAGAGAGAGGATAAAACAGGTTCCTCCTGGCAATTTCGTTTTTCAGAAAACCTCAAAAACAAAAGACAAAGTGGTTCCAGAATGTGTGGAAAGATGGGGAAAGCTACCCCTTTTCCAACTCCTGCAAATATATAAAGTCTGCCAAGGGACCTTTTTTTTTTTTTTATGGAAGCACACAGTGATTCAAATAAAAGAAATTATAGGCTTAATTCGGCGAAGAGTCACCCTGCCTTGAGACTTCTAGTGACTTTCCTCCTTCTCTATTGCCCCCTCAAGAACACTCGATGGCTCTGGCTGGCAGTTTAATTATTGGGGTTTTTATCTGCTGAATAAAAGGGACGAACTCCATGGTGACTCCCACTGGTTCAACCCGGAGTTTGAAACTGCAGCTGTGAAAAAATGACAAAGGGCGTCACCTTGGAAGATAATAATTTTCTCCCAGGTTCCTGCTGTTTCTTCGCCAGTTGGTGGCTTTGTTTTCTCTTCACGCAGCACCAATTGCGATACCGTCACCACAAAAACAGGGAGGGAAGGGTCAAACCAGACAGTTGTGTGTGTGGGGGGGGGGATAAGCAGAGAAAAGCTGAATCACTGTAGCACGTGAAACCCTGAATCTGGATTAACAAAACTCTGGTGTGGTATTCAAAGAACTGGCGATATCCAGACAAATGGGTCATATTGTGGCTTAATGGGGTGAGCCTGGTTCATGGAGCTTCTTAAAAGGAAGGCTGGATTCCTCATAATTCGCTCAATTTTACATTCCTTGACTCTATTTGGACTTAGTAATAATAATAATAATAAAGTTGGAAGGGACCTTGGAGGTCATCTAGTCCAACCTCCTGATCAGGCAGGAACTCTTATACCATTTCGAACAAATGGCTGTCCAGTCTCTTCTTTAAAACTTCCAGTGTTGGAGCATTCACCACTTCTGGAGGCAGGTTGTTCCACTGATTAATTGTTCTAACTGTCAGAAAATTTCTCCTTAGTTCTAGGTTGCTTCTCTCCTTGGTTAGTTTCCACCCGTTGCTTCTTGTCCTGCCTTCAGGTGCTTTGGAAAATAGCTTGACTCCCTCTTCTTTGGGGCAGCCCCTGAGATATTGGATCACTGCTATCATGTCCCCCCCTCGTCCTTCTCTTCATTAAACTAGACCAGGCATGTCAAACTCACAATGTCACATGACATCGTGCGATGTATCAGAGCTTTTTCGCCATTCCCGGCAATGGGGTGGGCATGGCTCCGGTATGATGAAACCAGCCCACAGGCCGGCAGTTTGATACCCTTGAATTAGACATTCCCAATTCCAGCAACCATTCCTTATATGTTTTAGCCTCCAATCCCTTAATCACCTTTGTTGCTCTTCTCTGCACTCTTTCTAAAGTCTCAACATCTTTTTTACATTGTGGTGACCAAACTGGATGCAGTATTCCAAGTGTGGCCTTACCAAAGCTTTGTAAAGTGGTATTAATACTTCACGTGATCTTGATTCTATTCCTCTGTTAATGCAGCCTAGCACTGTGTTGGCTTTTTTGGCAGCTGCAGCACATGGCTGGCTCATATTTAAGTGATTGCCCACTAGGACCCCAAGATCCCTCTCACAGTTGCTACTATTGAGCAAGGTACTACCTATACCAGGGGTAGGCAACCTTGGCTTTTTTATGACTCGTGGACTTCAACTCCCAGATTTCCTGAGCCAGCCATGCTGAGGGGAAAGGGAGACGTTTCCAAGCTGAGCCCTGCTGGCTCAGGAATTCTGGGAGTTGAAGTCCACAAGTCATGAGGGGGCTATCGTTTCCCCATGCTGGCTCAGGAATTCTGGGAGCTGAAGCTCACGAGTCATAAAAGAGCCAAGATTGCCTATCTCTGACCTATACTACACTACACTATACTATACTATACTATACCTATACTATATTGGTTTAGTAAAGCATTGCAAACCCATCCAAATGATTTGATAATTTGGGGAGGGGGGAACTTTGAAGATATTTATTGATTTGACTTGACTTGACTTGGTTTATATGCCACCCATCTCACTGATACAGAGACTTTAGGCTGTTTACAATACGATAAAAAGGTTTTTTTTAAAAAGATAATACAAGACAAGCAAGATTAAATAAAAGACTAAAAACCAAGAAGACAGGTGACATGAGGGTGGGGATATTTAAGTGGTGGTCTACTAGATCCCTCTCATAATTATTGCTGTTGAGCCAGGTACCAAAAACCAAATACCTGTGCCTTTGGTTTTTCTTGCCTAAGTGTAAAACCTTACTTTTCTCACCACTGAATTTCGTTAGGGCCCAGTGTTCAAGTCTGTCAAGGCCTTCTGGACTTTGAGCCTATCTCCTGGGGTGTTGACTATTCCTGCCAGCTGGCTCTCATCTGCAAATTTGATGAGTTCCCCTTCTATCTCCTCGCCTAAGTCATTTATGAAGATATTGAAGAGTACTGGGCCTAAGACAGAGCCTTGGGTACTCCATGCTTCCCTCCATGTAGATGCAGTCCCATTGAGTGCAGTTTCTCAGCCAGTCACAGATCCACCTGGTGGTCATGCGGTCTACCCCAGATTTTTCTCTCTTCCCAAGAAGTATAAAGGGACTGGTTGTTGTGCTCCTCTGCTCTCCACTTCCGATATCTGATCGTATATTTAGCCATTAGGAAATGTGCCCAGAATTGAATAGCATCTTATATTTCATGTCTTTATCTTGAATTTTCAAATGGCATTCTTTAAAGTGTGATTGCATGAAGAGCTATGCATCAGTACATTGCATCAGGATTTAGCCAAAATCTTAAGAACCTGCCTGTGTTCTAGGCATTCTGCCCATATCTATATCAGGGGAGTGTTGGGAGCTTTGTCTCAGCTTCCAAAGGCCAGCAGGGTTGACTTCAACAGCACCCCAGGCAGGCCACAGACAAAAACGTAATGTGTGGCTACAAGAGAGTTGACTAGAACTGATTTAAACTGTGGGGTCTTTGGTGTTCTCCGAGCTTGGTTGCTTTCTAGTTGAGCTAGGTAACAAGCAGAGCAATTCCCATGCCCTTCTAACACTGATGACATTAGCTAGTTGGGTCAGGAAACATCTGCAAGAAAATAACCACGCTCAGAGAAGCACTGCATTCCTCCTCCTCCTCCTCCTCCCCCTCCTCTTCCCATCGTTCTCCTTCTCCTCCATTCTGCAAATTCCACTCCCTTCTAACACTGGTGACGTTAGCTAGTTGGGTCAGGAAACATCTGCAAGAAAATAACCACGCTCAGAGAAGCACTGCATTCCTCCTCCTCCTCCTCCTCCTCCTCCTCCTCCTCCTCCTCCCCCTCCTCTTCCCATCATTCTCCTTCTCCTCCATTCCACAAATTCCACTCCCTTCTAGCACTGGTGATGCTAGCTAGTTGGGTCTGCAACAATCAAGCTCAGGGAGAACCAAAGATTCTACAATCTTCTTCTCCTGCACCCCTTTTCCTCTACTCCATTCCAATCCTAAAACCCCACTCCCTTCTAGTACGTAAGAGCCATGGTGGCACAGTGGTAAGAATGCAGTATTTCACTCCTTCTACTCCACCCAAGGAGGGAGAAAGAGAAGGAGGGAGGAGAGTAGGTAGATAGTTGGTAAGTGAGGGGGGAAGGTTAGGGTTAGGGGGATGTGGTGGTGGGGGTACCGGGCAGTAATGTTAATTGTTTGGTAAATGTGGTCTATGATTATTTTCAGTTGAGTTATTATTATTAAATGTATTGAAATATGTACTAATGTTTTGTTAATGGATGATTTTGAAATATGTATTTATGTTGTGATTATGTTTATTGTTTATTTTAACACTATGATTTGATTTGAGCATTTTTCTTTTTCTGTTAAAAATTAAAAAACCAATAATATATATATATATATATAAAAAAAAAGAATGCAGTATTTCAGGCTAATTCAGCTCACTGCCAGGAGTTCAATCCTGACAAGGCTCAAGATTGACTCAGCCTTCCATCCTTCCAAGGTTGGTAAAATGAGGACCCAGATTGTTGAGGGCAATATGCCGACTCTGTAAACTGTTTGGAGAGGACTGTAGAGCAGTGTGAAGCGGTATATAAGTCTAAGTGCTGTTGCTAAGTGATGTTATCTGGTTGGGACATGAAACATCTGCAAGTGCAAAGTTATGCACATCGGGGCAAAGAACCCCAATTATACTTACCAACTGATGGGGACCAAACTTTCTGAGACAACCCAAGAAAGGGATCTTGGGGTTTTGGTGGACAGCTCGATGAAGATGTCAACCCAATGCGCAGCAGCAGTAAAAAAAAGCAAATTCCATGCTTGGCATGATTAGGAAGGGAATCGAAAATAAGTCAGCAAGTGTTGTATTGCCTCTGTACAAATCGATGGTGAGACCACACTTGGAGTACTGTGTACAGTTCTGGTCACCGCACCTCAAGAAGGATATAACGGAACTGGAAAAGGTGCAAAAAAGGGCAACAAGAACGATCAAGGAAATGGAGCGCCTCCCTTATGAAACCAGATTGCAATGCCTTGGTCTCTTCAGCCTTGAAAGACGGCGTTTAAGGGGTGACTTGATCAAAGTGTATAAAATCATGCATGGGATAGAAAAGGTGGATAGAGAAAAATTCTTTTCTCTATCATACAATACCAGGACAAGGGGGCACTCCCTAAAGCTCGTAGGTAAGAAAGTGAGGACAAATAAAGGGAAATATTTCTTCACCCAGAGGGTCGTTGATTTATGGAATTCACTTCCAGAAGGGGTCGTGACAGCTGTCAGCCTTGACAGCTTCAAGGCAGGGCTAGATAGATTCATGGATGCAAAGTGTATTGGTGGTTATTAAAACAGATGTCCATGTGCCGCCTCTATGTTGGTTGAGGCAGGCAGGATTCCCTTAGGTACCATTTGTTGGGGGTCAAGGGAAAGGGAGGGTTTTGCCTTTTCTTTCTGCTCAAGATCCCCATGTACAATTGGTGGGCCACTGTGTGACACAGAATGCTGGACTCGATGGGCTTTGGCCTGATTCAGCATGGCTCTTCTTATGTTCTTATGTTCTTAAGACAACCACCAAACTCAGAGAGCACCAAGGACCCCACAGTTCATCCCTGAGTTGCAAATATTTTCTTCTATTAGCACTGATTGAAAGAGTGGCAGGTGTAAGAAACAACTAATGATGATGGTTATGTGGCAAAAGCAGCTTTATTTGATCAGAAATGGCAAAAATGTTCTATCACCACCCCAAAACGATAGACGCAGAGGATATATTTTATTTCATCACTTTGGGGGTGAATTAGAACGTATGAAAAATGTTTATATGCCTGACCTGGCTAAACTACTGCTTTTGGTATGCATACTTTTTATATAACAAGGTTTTTTTTAAATCACATTTTTGATTGTTTCCAATGCCCCAAGAGACTCAGCAGTGGATAGCACGTAGTTACAAATTTCTCTTTTGCAGAAAAGTTTTTGCAGCTCTGTTTCTTCAACTGCTTAAATTTTCCTACAAGTCAACCATTGCTCCTATGGAAATTTTAGAGGGACTCTGAAGACTTACAGAAAAATAATATCTTGGGCTGGTGAAGGGCACTGTCTTAGAGAACCAGCACCACTAAAAAAATTTGCTTTACCAACTTGCAACAAAATCTCTAATTTGGGGAAAGATGGATTTGCTCACATCACTTTGCCTACCTTCTCGTTCTAATTCTTCCAAACTTCCTTTCGAGTCTGTCTTTTGTGGATCCCCTAAGAATGTAAGTGCAGATGATTTATGTTAGGCTAGATCGAGCTATTCCTTAGCTGCCTTTTTTTAATTTTAAGAATCGGCATGACAGCTAAGAAAAATCCGTTGGGTGCTTTTCCCTAGAAGAATAAGCTGCACACTTATTCTAAAGCATTATTGTTTGGAGGCTAAAGAGGCTAGTCCCCAGTCTGTGGAAACTTAGGAAAGAGGAAAAGGGTCAGAAGAGACCTCCACTAATCCCAGATATGTACTTTGGAAGGCTATTTTCTCCGAGCTTTCTCTCTTTGCTTCCTTGCACCATCAGAGATATGATGTGATATTTTCTTTTCAACTCTGAATTATCTCTGATGCAGCTAATTGTTACGGTAGGGTGGAACACCAGGAAATGAAAGATCATACTTAGGAAGGTCTGCAAACTCTAAGTGGTTTTCTCAGAATAAGGAAACCAGGTTTACAAAATTGTACCCCAGTTCTACTGTCTGGGGGAACCTGTGAATAGGGTGATCCATGGGAAGAATGAGCAGAGCTTGGGTTGAAGTGCCATGATCATGGTACTCTGATCTTGCCTTGTCCTACCCACTTTGATATTGGGTGTAACTGTTGGGTTTGACTCTTTTATCCATGGGGGAGGGGGTGTTGGGTTAATTCCTCTAGAAAGATGTATCATGCAAATATTAATCAGAACAGGAATAGAATAAAAATCACGTGAAGTATTAGTACCGTTTTATAAAGCCTTAGTAAGGCCACACCTGGAATACTGCATCCTGTTTTGGTCACCATATTATAAAAAAGATGCTGAGACTTTGGGAAAAGTGCAAAGAAGAGCAACTAGGATGATTAAAGGCCTGGAAACGAAAACACATGAAGAACAGTTGCAGGATTTTGGGTATGACCAGTCTAGAGAAAAGAAGGACTAGGGGTGACATGATAGCAGCATTCCAGTATTTGAGGGGCTGCCATGAAGAGGAGGGAGTCAATTTATTTTCCAAAGCCCCAGAAGGCAGGACAAGCAACAATGGATGGAAACTAATCAAGGAGAGAAGCAATCTGGAATTAAGGAGAAACTTCCTAACAGTGAGGACAATTAACCCATGGAACAGATTACCATTAGAAGTTGTGGGTGCTCTATCACTGGAGGTTTTTAAGAAGAGACTGGACAATCACTTGTCTGAGACAGTGTAGAGCAGTGATGGCGAAACTTTTAGAGACCGAGTGCCCAAACTGCAACCCAAAACCCACTTATTTATCGCCGGGTGCCAGGTGGCCATGGCCCACTGGGTGGGCATGGCTGTGGTGGTCATGGCAGACTGGGTGGGTGTGGCCAAGGTGGGCATGGTCACCTCGATGTTGTTCATGGGGAAGGATGCCTGTGGGGGCCGGGCAAGGTTGGGGGAGATCCAGGGGGTCTCTGGCAGGTGGAGCAGTGGGCAGGAGGCTGGTCCTGTGAGGCAATGCGTGGCAGGGTGGAGGTGCCATTGTTACAGGGCAAGGCAAGTTAGAGGCTGGGGCGGCTGTTGGCCAACAGTGTCCATCAGCAGCCACAGCCTGCTGGCCCCCTCAACTGGTGCACTCTGGGACTTCGCAGCCCACCGCCAGCAGTTCAGAGAAGCCGCCTCTGAGCTGGACGGCCGGCCGACAGCTGAGGAGGTGATGCAGTGGGTCGTGCCTGGGAAAAGGAGAGCATGTGAGGCCAGGAGGGATGAGACAGGGGGAAGGAAACCAGCCGTGCTGGGATACATCTGGCCACGTGGGATCTCGGCAAGTAAGCGGGCGGCTGGTTGAAGAGGGATGGTTGCATGGCGTGCATGCCCACAGAGAGGGCTCTGAGTGCCGCCCCTGGCACGCGTGCCATAGGTTCGCCACCACTGGTGTAGGGTCTTCTGCTTGAGTGGGGGGCTGGACCAGAAAACCCCCAAGGTCCCTTCCAGCTCTATTCTATTCTATTCTATTCTATTCTATTCTATTCTATTCTATTCTATTCTATTCTATTCTATTCTATTCTATTCCATATTTTCTATTCTATTCTATTCTATTCCATATTTTCTATTCTATTCTATTCTATTCTATTCTATTCTATTCTATTCTATTCTATTCTATTCTATTCTATTCTATTCCATATTTTCTATTCTATTCTATTCCATATTTTCTATTCTATTCTATTCTCAGATAAAATGTGCCAACGAAGGGCTGATGTAGCAACTGTTGTCCTTGTAACCTTCCACCGAACTCTTGGCGGTGTTTTTACAAACAGTATCAATTAGGACGAAAAGCAGGAGCAATGACATCAGTGTGTCTCAGCCACCTTCTGTTCTCCATTGTAATACCAGGTGCGACTATAAATAACGCAAACACTCAAAGCCAATATAAGCCTTGCACACACACAAAAAAACCACAAAACCCTTCACAATTGGGAATCTGGGTATCCAGTTCACGTTACACAAGGTGACTCTTTCCAGGTAAGAGAGAAAGAAGGAAGTAGGGAGATGGTATGAAAAGACAACCTTTTTCCGAAGCAATTTTTCAAGGAGCTGAACTTTTTCTTCTATCGATGACACTCCCAAATAGTGGCCATTTATCAATAGGTGAAAGAGATTTATTGGGACCTTTTGTGTTTTAAGATAAAGGAGGAGGGGAGGAACAAAGATAAGTCTCTAAGGTAAGGTAAAGGATGGATTTTAAAAATGAGGCCCAGCTTAGTTCAGCTAAATTTTAAAGCATACTCCGTGGAGAAGAAAACATCCTGAGCACCAATCAGATCATCTTTCAAAAAAGAGGGGGTCTTTTTGAAGCACCAGTAGTTCTGGGTGCTTCATCACAGAAGGTTTTTAAGAAGAGACTGGATAGCCACTTGTCTGGTATGGTAGAGGTGGTCCTCAACTTATGACCACCATTGAGCCCAAAGTGAGACCTTTGTTAAGTGAGTTTTGCCCCATTTTGTGATATTTCTTGCCAAAGTCGTTAAGTGAATCACTGCAGTTGGTTAAGTTACTAACCCGGTTGTTAAGTGAATCCGGCTACCCCACTGACTTTGTTTTTTGACAGAAGGTCAACCAAAGTGATCCTATTACCCCAGGACACTGCAATTGTCATAAACGTGAGTCAGTTGCCAAGCGTTCAAATCTTGATCAAATGGTCGTGGGGATGCTGCAACGGTCATAAGTGTGAAAAACAATCATGGGCCACTTGTTTCCATGCCGTTGTAACTTTGAACAGTCACTAAACCAGGGCTAGGCAACCTTGGCTCTTTTATTATGACTTGTGGACTTCAACTCCTAGAATTCCTGAGCCAGCATGGAAACCTCTCCCTTTCCCCTCAGCATGGCTGGCTCAGGAATTCTGGGAGTTGAAGTCCACGAGTCATCAAAGAGCCACGGTTGCCTACCCCTGGGATAGGGTTTCCTGTCTGAGCAGGGGGCTGGACTAGAAGACCTCCAAGATTCCTTCCTAGCCTGTTATTCTGTATAGCTATGAACATAAAGTAAAGCCTGTTAAGAATATGTCCTGCTGACATACTCCAACCCAATAAAGGGAACATGCCTAGAATGTGACATGCATGACCTCTAAAAATAACACTTTCTAAATATAGTCAGTTTGGTCCATTGTTTAAGGCAGTGGTTCTTAACCTTTTTGAACGAATCGCCCCCTTGAGCCAATGAGGAAGTTGTCATCGCCCCCCTCTCAATCAAAACATAGGAAATAATTATTCAATTTATGCAAACACTTCTTTTGTTGTCTTTAAAATTGTCATCTGGACATATCGATGCAAATAATTTATTTCCAGACTTTTCCCCATATCTCAACTGTGTAGAAAAATTTTGCTGCCACCCGTCACTTTATTCCTAAACTTCGTGATACATGTATTTCATTATTATCTTATTTATTCAAGACACTTAAATGTAATGACCACTGAAAACAAAATTCAATTGCAAGAAAGTGAAATGCCTGAAAAGAAAAACAGTAACATTTAATGACTGAATTACAAGTGAAATTTAAGACGCAAAAAGAAATATAAAAAGGGCATAAGAACAAACCGCAATGCAGGAACTTAGAATTTCAAGACGAAAACTCTGAAACTAAATTAAGATTCAAGGAAAGTATATATAGTCATGGACACTGTAAAAAGGATTAAAAAGACACAAAGAAAATATAATATCAAACTGGAGTGCACGCTAAAAAAGTACAATACAAAGAGACACACAAAATGTTTTACAGAGCACAACAAAAATTTGAAAACAAAGCCGAAAACTCAAACTGGAATGTGAAATCCACTGCAAGCAAATACAATGATAAAAGCTCAGACAATTATTAACGAAAAAATGTATGTACACAAAAAGAAAAAAAAAAAACATCAATGGCTGCCCTGTGCTTGGTGAGCTGATGCCAATTTCTTGATGTCTGGAACCGTTTTTGTTAATCGCATTCTTAAATCACCGCACTCAGAGATCTTCAACACGTTCCTTGACTTAGAAAGGATCTGTTGGACGGCGCTGAAGCCTCTCTCCACTAAGTAAGTGGAAGGAAAGGCTAAAAGAAGCAACTTAACTTCCTCCCACAATATTAGGTAAGTGTTCCTCATTTTCACCCAAAAAGCTTCGTAGCCGTAACTCTGAAAATGTGACTTAAGCCAATAACAAGGCTTCATTTTCACGAATCGTTGACTCGTCAATCTGCATCACGAATTCTGTATTTTTCAAGGTGTCAATAAGCCTTTCTTCCACATTAGCAGCCGTTTCATCAATTCTGTTTGATACAGTGTCATTGTTCAAAGGAATCGATTGCATGATAGTGCTTGCGCTGGGCCCCAACATGGTGGCAACAATCTGTTTTACTGCTGGTAAAATCATCATTTCTCCAATAGTGTGAGGTTTGCCACATTTTGCTATCAACAAAGATACTCCATAGGAACAAATGAGTCCCTTGTTGGCGTTGAGTGACAATTTTCCAAATAACTTCCCAACAGTGCTGCGACCCTCAAACTTGGCCTTTAAGGATTGGAAAAATGATGCCGGTTTGTCGGCTTTATCTGAATGAATTCTTACCAAATGGTCTTTCAGTCGGGAAGGCTTCATCGCTTCATTTGAAAATGTTTTCTCACAAAGAAGACAAAATGGAAGCTGTATGTTGGAAGGAGATGGAATGAATTCCAATTTTAGGTATTCCGTCGAATACTGGTGACATTTCCTCTTCTTGGCCATGTTGAAAGGCACTACCTGCAAATTAAATTGTTGACTGCACTGCAACACTAGAAAAACACATGTGGACATCGATAAACCTAGTTTAAACAGTTACGTTGACATTACAGCTGATGTCACAGGGGACAGCCACTCAGCATGCGATGTTTTGAAAGAAGCGCTCCCCCCTCCATCACTGCCCATTCTGGCCAATGGTGCGCCACTGTATGGGTAGAGGCTGCTGCGCAACGTGCATGAAGATAAATGATGCATATTCACATATGTACGGCGCTCTGTACTGAAGCTAGCTGGAGGAACATTTGAAAACACAATTCAATCCACTAATAGCAAGCAATCTGATGCTTTTGTATGACAGATATACAGCGATTCACTGTACGAAAAAGTCTCAAAGGTGTCCCTAAAACTTCTCACTCCATCGCCCCATATCGCCCCCTTTTCGTTCCTTCGCCCCCACGTCGCCCCTTTTCGTTCCATCGCCCCCCTGAAAAACAAAATCTCCCCCTGGGGGGCAATATCGCCCAGGCTAAGAACCACTGGTTTAAGGCATCAGGCTAAAACCAGCCATTCTAGTCCTGTTTTTGCATGAAAGCCAGTTGGATACCTTTGGGCCATTCACCAAGAGACTGTAAATTAGAATAAGAATAGAATAGAATAGAATAGAATAGAATAGAATAGAATAGAATAGAATAGAATAGAATAGAATAGAATAGAATAGAATAGAATAGAATAGAATAGAATAGAGTAGAGTAGAGTAGAGTAGAGTAGAGTAGAGTAGAGTAGAGTAGAGTAGAGTAGAGTAGAGTAGAGTAGAATAGAATAGAATAGAATAGAATAGAATAGAATAGAATAGAATAGAATAGAATAGAATAGAATAGAATAGAATAGAATAGAATAGAATAGAATAGAGCTGGAAGGGACCTTGGAGGTCTTCTAGTCCAGCCCCCTGCTCACGTAGGAGAACAAGCATTTCAGACAAATGGCTGTCCAGTCTCTTCCTAAAAACTTCCAGTGTTGGAGCATTCACCATTTCTGGAGGCAGGTTGTTCCACTGGTTAATTGTTCGAACTGTCAGGAAGTTTCTCCTTACTTCCAGGTTGCTTCTCTCCTTGATTAGTTTCCATCCATTGCTTCTTGTCCTGCCTTCAGGCGCCTTGGAGAATAGCTTGACTCCCTCTTCTTTGTGGCAGCCCCTGAGATACTGGAACACTGCTATCATGTCCTCCCTCGTCCTTCTCTTCATTAAACTAGACATTCCCAATTCCAGCAACCGTTCCTTATATGTTTTAGCCTCCAGTCCCCTGATCATCTTTGCTGCTCTTCTCTGTACTCTTTCTAGAATCTAGTCCCGCCTTAGGCATGAAAGCTAGCTGGGTGACTTTGGGCCAAACCACCTCACAGGGTTGTTGTTGTAGGAAAAAATTGGAGGAAGAAGGAGTATTAGGTATGTTCATTTACTTCCAGTTTCCAGCCCCCCCAAAAAATGCCATTGCAGGCAACAAATTCACTTATCAACCAAGTGATTCATTCAACAACCGCCACCCCAAAAAAGGTGGTAAAATCAGGCACAATCACATGAGACCTGCTTAACGACCGGCATGACATACAACAATAATTCTGGGCTCAATTATTGTCCTAAGTTAAGAACTTCCTGTAGTCAGAACTCGATTGACAATTGACTTGGTGGCAATCTTTCCGTTTCATTAGAGATAATAAAATCTTCGCCAAGCCAAAGTGTACTAAAATTGATGTCCTATCAAATATATATATATATATATATTCGTTGGAAAGAATCAAGCGGCTTTGAAAATTGGCACAGTTGTTAGTTTGGGAACTTACTTTTTGGAGTTTCAAAGGAGGGACGTCCTGGCTTTTTGCTAATTAATCCTTGCGCTTGCTGTCCAACCGATCCATCATTTCTTCCAGCAGTCTTCATCAAATTACCTGCTGCGGTGGCACAGATCTTCCTTGTTAAGTGCATTCCCAAAGGATGTTTCTAATTACTAGTCCACATTATAAATAGTCTGCTCTCCTGCTTGGGGTTATAAAGGATGACTCTGAATCGAACACGGAGAAAATATTAAGAACAGCAGGTTTAGGACTTTTGCCAAACAAAGAGTAGGAGTTTTCTTCTATCTGATACTGGAGGATATTGAACATGGTTGAGCAGCTGTACAAAGGCCAGGATTCAGTTCAAATTTAGACCAGTCCAGGATCCCTGAAATTGCTGATTGTTGTATCCTGAGCCTGCAAATGCTGCCTGGGACCAGACTGAATGGTGCCGGCCTTTCGTGCATGCGTAAGGCGGGAAAAGCATTTGTTTTGCCGCCATTGTGTCCGGGGATCCAGACGTATAAAAGGAGGCCTGCATGCCTCCACTCGTTGTTGGTGTTTTGGCTGAGATCGAATAAAGAGTGTTGTGCTGTTAAAGAATGTGTTTGAATCATTCGCCATCATTGTGAGCACTTAACACTGATCATCAGATGTGTTTGGACCACAACACTTCTTGAAGGTAGAATGGAAGTTTTTTTTAAAAAAGAGATTGGACAACCATTTGTCTGAAATGGTATAGGGTTTCCTGCCTAAACAGGGGGTTGAACTAGATGACCTCCAAGGTCCCTTCCAACTTTGTTATTCTGTTCTGTTCTAGACTTCAGTGGGCTGAACTACTTAGAAAATCTGGCTGAAGATCAATCACCTGAACTGTTATTAATTGTTACCAATCATGGGAAGTGTTAATACCACTTTGCAGTATAATGCCTTGGTAAGGCCACACTTGGAATGTTGCATCCAGTTTTGGTCACCACAATGCAAAAAAAATGTTGAGATTCTGGAAAGAATGCAGAGAGGAGCAACAAAGATGATCAGGGGACTGGAGGCTAAAACATAGAAAGAACGGTTGCTGGGATTAGGTATGTCTAGTTTAATGAAGAGAAGGCTGAGGGGGGACATGATTGCAGTTTTCCAGTATATCAGGGGCTGCCACAAAGAAGAGGGAGTCAAGCTATTCTCCAAAGCACCAGAGGGCAGGACAAGAAACAATGGTTGGAAACTAATCAAGGAGAGAAGCAACCTGGAATTAAGGAGAAGCTTCCTAACAGTGAGGACAATTAACCAATGGAACAGCTTTGCCTTCAGAAATCATGGGCGCTCCATCGCTGGAGTTTTTTAAGAAGAGACTAGACAGTCACTTGTCTGAAATGGTATAGGTTCTCCTGCTTGAGCAAGGGGCTGGACTAGAAGACCTCCAAAGTCTCTTCCAGCTCTATGCTGATAGGAAGGAGTTTTTTCTCTTTAACATTTCAAGCCAACACCTGGAAAGCAATAATTAAATATTTGGTTCCAACAAGTTTGAAACTTGTTTTTTTCCAGGTTTCCAATATTGGAAAAGTTAATGTTTAAGTTTCTCTCTACCTGTTAGGCTTCTAATGGACAAAACATTACTGGCTTTGAAAAGATTATCCCTAAGATAAAAGGGATGGATTGAACACGTGGCAATACTTTTCAAAGCAATGATAAGATGAAACTGTTTATTAGTTTTTGGTCATATGAACTGGGTTAGAAATGGAAAGGGGAAAGAAGCACCCATTTGTGAATGATAGATGGATTCTTTGGACTTTGCTGGAATGGATATGCTCATAAAACACATTCAGGGATGAATAAGCAATTCTCAAATAATTTGCACAGCTCATAAAGTAGCTTCATTTATTTTGCATGTGAATAATTATTCAATCAATCAATCTGTTTATTACAGCTGTAAGGCCAGACATAATCAAAACGTATAACCACCGTAACAATTTTACTTCCATATTTACAGGATATAAAAACACCAAACAATCAATATAATATAATCCAAAATTCTCAAAATAAAACATCGTATTAAAAAAAATTCAAACCTTAATAATGGTGCGACATATTGTGCAAAATGGTGGCACAAAATTGGGCAACCTGACCATGAATAATTATTTAAATTTATCAAACTGGTATCAGAATCTATTTGGGATGCAATGGAAGTATTAGAAAAAAAACAAGTCTTTGATTCTTAATTCATTGGCAGAGCTGTCACAGGCACTGCAAATTTCAACCAAGTTATGCCATAGTTTCATCTCTTTTGTCAAAGAGTAGGAACTCACCAAGAAGTATTCTTATTCTGTGTCCATGTTACAACCATGAGCCCTAAGAGTAACAGAGCTTGGGAATACAGGAATTGGGTACGTCTAGTTTAATGAAGAGAAGGAAGAAGGGTGACATGATAGCAGTGTTCCAATATCTCAGGGGTTGCCCCAAAGAAGAGGGAGTCAAGCTATTCTTCAAAGCCCCTGAAGGCAGGACAAGAAGCAACAGATGGAAAGTAACCAAGGAGAGGAGCAACCTAGAACTAAGGAGAAACTTCCTGACAGTTAGAACAATTAACTAGTGGAATGGCTTGCCTCTAGAAATTGTGGGTGCTCCGACAGTGGAGGTTTTTAAGAAGAGATTGGATAATCATTTGTCTGAAAAGTTACGGCTTTCCTGCTGGAGCAGGGGGTTTGACTAGATGACCTCCAAGGTCCTTTCCAATTTTGTTATTCTGTTAATGATGTTCAAAAGTTCTGAACTCAATTCTTCCTTGTAGATGATAGAAAGTATTAGTAGAGGAGGGATGGTTCAGAGGCTCTGAACTCAGTGCTTCCTTATAAATAATGGGAAGTGTTATTAGAGAATGGAAGATATTGCTATATATCTCCATGAATAGTGAGAACTTCAAAGAGCAAGACTGAGTTTTGTGCCCTTAAGTTCCAGTGCATACTGTACATGGCATTGCATTTTTAATAGTTCCTTTGCCTGCAAACATCCATTGTGAGAATACATTCCAGAAGCATAAGAGACAGCAAACTTTAGGTTGTGTGAATGAAAGTGGATGAAGACAGCTCTTCCCTAATAGTTCCCAGAATGTATGTATGTGTACGTGTATATATGTGCGTGTGTTGTCTCTGTGTGTGTGTGTTTCATTTTATTTCATTTCATTTATTTCGACTTATATGCCGCCCTTCTCCCCAGACTCAGGGTGGCTTACAACAGAAATATAAATACAAAATACATAGGTCACTTAAAAAATGGTACAATATAAAACTATGAAATTATAAAAACTATACTCACTCATACAACATACACTCCCAATCAAAGGCCCAGGGGCAGAGCACAGCTCACACGCCCCAGGCCTGTCTGCAAAGATGTGTTTTGTATGTCTTATGGTCAATAGTCTGCTTTAATTTGGCAAGATTTCTGTCTATAGATGCGGAACAATAACTAAATCTGCTCAGAAGAATTGCAAGCTGTCACTCTTGATTTTGAAGTCTGATGTATAGGTAAATTATTAACGTAGCAGACTGACATCTGTCAAATCCCCAAAGAAAGGACCCAACACACTTAATTTCATGATCTCATCCAGTTGACAGTACATTTTGCTTCAAACAATTTAGTGTACTGTTTTCTCTCTCTTGTTTGCTCTTAGGGAAATAAAGAGATTTCAGCTGTAAAAATTCAACGTAGAAACCGTCTAATTATTGTTTGCTTTATTCGGTCTCAGGTGAAAGGTAAGGTCTTAACAGTTATTGTTCAATAGACCAGGGTAATGAATTTATGTTGACTAAGAAAACATGTTAAAGCAAATGGAATTGTTCCTACTGCCTTGTAAGGCAGGTAGTTTCAAGTAAAAAAAAAAAAGTTATCTTAGTAAGCTGGTACAGAGTCATTTTGAACAGCCCAACTATAAAATGTCTATTTTAGGCAACTACAAATTTGTATTTAATATTGCATATATTGACAGTAGATAGAATAGCATTTGCCCAATACTGGAAAAATGAAAACTTAACATCTGAAGAAATTTTTAGAATGTGCAGAAATGGACAGATTGACTTTAGAGATTAAAGAGAAAGCAGACTCAGTTTATTTTAAAACACGGGATAATTTTTACCATTGGCTAGGAAAACGAACTAGTGAGAATTGATTGTGATACGAAACTTTGAATATATATTAGTAAGAAGAATGATATGTATTGACCAACTGATACTGTTTATGATTATTGTTTATCATATTTACCACAGCTACTTACTACTATATTAATTAGTATTAACTGAACGTATGTACCCGGACAATAGTCTGTTTGCTAAAGCTTGAAAATGTTACTGGGGGGGGGTAACCCCAATGTTGTTCCTAATCCTGTCCCAACCCCAATCCTGATCCTAACCCCACCCCGAACCTTAATCCCTATCCTTGTCCTACCCCTTCCCCAACCTTATAAAACTCAATAAAAATCTTTAGTAAAAAACCCCAACACATATGTCCCATATATGCTGCGTCATAAGTACCATCAACTCATTTTCCTGAGGTTCAAAGAAGAACAAAAATAAATTCAAAACTAAGGAAAAAAAAGTGGGGCCAGAAAGCACAAACTCTTTTGGTCTCATCAGGATGATGAGAAGGAATTCCAGCCAAGGAATTTTTATTTTGTGCAAACTGACTCCCAAGTTAGTTTGCATCCAAGTAGATGCTCCAAAATGATCGATGGGCAGTAAGCATCTCTAAGTGATTAAAAAAAATAACTAGCAGCCACAGATCACTTGCTTGCCAGTAAAAGAAGCCCTCCGGCCCATTATCCTCTATGTTAGGCTAATTGTATCCTCAGAATATTTATTTAATTTAATGCTACTGCATTCATGTTGAATGTAGTTTGCCAATGCAGTTCTAGTTGGAAAGGGTTAGCCGGTGACATCACTGTGGCCCATATCTTCAGGGCTTTTCGAAAGAGTATTAGATGGAAGCCAGTCTTGTCCCTGCAGGGATAATGTTTCACAAGGAGGAAACCACCACGGAGAAGGCCCTTTTTCTTGGTACCATTAGATGCATCTCCTTAAGAAAGGGGATCCATACCATGTCCTGCCTCCAATTCTGATGGTTCAGGAAGCTGTAACTGAGAAAAGATGGTCCTTCAAGTAACCGAACCTCAAGATAGGTAGGGCTTTAAAGGTGACAACCAGCACCTTGAATTGGACACTGAAGGAAATTGGGAACCAATGCAACTCCTGCAAGAGAAGTGCCACATATGCAAATCTAGACTTGCATAATACGGCATGGACTCCAATAGAACAGAACAGAATAGAATTGTAGAGTAGAGTAGAGTAGAGTAGAGTAGAGTAGAGTAGAGTAGAGTAGAGTAGAGTAGAGTAGAGTAGAGTAGAGTAGAGTAGAGTAGAGTAGAGTAGAGTAGAGTAGAATAGAGTAGAATAGAATAGAATAGAATAGAATAGAATAGAATAGAATAGAATAGAATAGAATAGAATAGAATAGAATAGAATAGAATAGAATAGAATAGAATAGAATATGTGGAGTGGAGTGGAGTGGAGCGGAACGGAACGGAACGGAACAGAACAGAACAGAACAGAACAGAACAGAACAGAACAGAACAGAATAGAATAGAATAGAATATATGGAATGGAATGGAATGGAATGGAATAGAATAGAATAGAATAGAATAGAATAGAATAGAATAGAATAGAATAGAATAGAATAGAATAGAATAGAATAGAATAGAATAGAATCTGGAAGGAACCTTGAAGGTCTTCTAGTCCAGCCCCCTGCTCAAGCAGGAGAACTTATACCATCTCAAACAAGTGTCTGTCTAGCCTCTTCTTAAAAATCTCCAGTGATGGAGTGCCCACAATTTCTGTAAGCAAGCTGTTCCACTAGCTAATTGTCCTCCCTGTCAGGAAGTTTCTCCTTACTTGTAGATTGGTCCTCTCCTTTATTAGTTTCCAACCATTATTTCTTGTCCTTCCTTCTGGTGCTTTGTTGAATAATGTGACCCCCTCTTCTTGGTGACAGCCCCTCAAATACTGGAACACTGCTATCATGTCTCCCCTATTTCTTCTTTTCTTTAGACTAGCCAAACCCAAGTCCTATAGCCATTCTTCATATGTTTTAGTCTCCAGGCTTTTGATCATCTTAATTGTAAAACAATTGGAACTTCTGAATTCTTTTCAATGGCAGCCCTATGTAGAGCACATTGCAGTAGTCAAGACAGAAGGTGACTAGGATGTGGAAGGGGTTGCCATAAAGAAGAGGGAGTCAACCTATTCTCCAAAGCACTTCAAGGCAGGACAAGAAGCAATGGATGGAAACTAATCAAGAAGAGAAACAACCTAGAACTTAGGAGACATTTCCTGACAGTGAGAACAATTAACCAATGGAACGATTTGCCTCCAGAGGCTATGGATGCTCCAACACTGGAGGTTTTTAAGGAGAGATTGGTCAACCACTTTTCTGAAATGGTATAGGGTTTTCTGCCTGAACAGGGGTTGGACTAGAAGACCTCTAAGGTCCCTTCCAACTCTGATATTCTGGAAGAGAGTGAGCAAGACTTGTAAAAATAACAATCTTTTTAGAATAAGAAAATGTAAGGAAAGAACTCTGGGGACCAAGCTGAATTGTCCCAACCTCTAAATACCAAGTTTTAATGCAACTGCTGCTCAGAACTACTGAATTCTCCTAGAGAGGCAGTTATCTCTGCTCTTAACTCTGCTCTTCATCCCAGGTTTTCCTATTGCCTTCACTGATGCTTTTCCAAAGAAGTACATATTTCCAATGTTTTAGTCCTAAACTCACTGGTCAAATCCCACGTAGCCAGAGTGAAATGGATTTCAGCGAGGTATTTTTATTGCTAGTCTGGGGTAAACACAAAATCTTGCAAACTGTAATAGAATTTCCTAGCCTCCTTTATACTGAGTTAATTAAGGTGGAGTTTCTTCGAACTGCATTTTCCCCGATGTCTCCCCACCTGGGCTGAATTGCCATTTATGAGATAATCTATCAAGTGACTCACCCTCTCCTTGGCAGCCTTCTTACCATACCTCACACTAGTTTGAAGAAATTAGATTGGACTGAATGCCTCATTGGGTCTTACCTAATTCTGTGGACCTCATTTATCTGTGTGATCTTAAATTCTTTGGATTACTTAAGGTATCCTATAATAACTATACTTAAAGTGTCCCCCTGCTTGCCATTACTCACCCACCAGCCCATTCCCAGTTGGTTGAACTCACCTGTGGATTGCAATTCCAGATTCCCATCACTTTTATGCAAAGATAAGACCCATAAAAGCTAGATATTATCTGTGAAAAACAGATAGTTAGGCAGAAGTTATGGATGCTCCCTCACTGAAGGTTTTTAAGGAGATTGGACACTGGGAACTTTTGAACATCATCTGCTTTCCCATTACAGCAGCTTCTTCTGGAATGATTTGAGTTATTTCCTCAACCCCCCCAGCCCCCCAGTCTTTAAAGGAAGTTGTCATGGTTCCGACAGATGAAACTGTTCAAAGAACTTTGAGGCATTGTTTACCTTAAAGAATCTTTATTCGAGCAGCATGGGATCAGAACGTACATCAATGAAGGCAAAATCTGGGTTCCCCTCCCCTTAGCACATAGTATCAAACACAATTCCCTCCTCTAATTAACAGTCATAAATCACATTCTTCAATTAGTTTGAAATGCAGGCTTTCCCTCCTTTTCTCCAACCCACCAATTCTTATCATCTCTTATTTCAAAAACCCTGAGTTCATACATTATTACAATATTGTTATGTCTAACTAACTCCCATCACATTCCTCCTCCTCCTCCAGTATCATCTAATTCTAAGAGTAAAGCATAACAAAGAAAAAGGCTGCATCTCCATATGTTGTCAAAGCAAGAACATCCAATGTTAGCAGCATTGACAGAAGTCTTAGCAAGGCTTGATGGACTTCCCTTACATCCAAATTCTCCAACTCTTCCACTAACAAGAATGCCTTTGATTACCAGGTTTCTATAACTCAGGAAAACAAAGGGTTGCATTCTAAGTTTTAAGATGCTCCCAGTACTGATTTGACTTTCTGCATCTTGGATATACAAGCTATTTTCTGATCGGTGCAGCCTGACCACGTCTGGTCTCTGATTAGTAGATGTGGTTCCTCTATGTAATGTGGTTCCTCAATGGAACCGCATCTACATGGAGGGAAGTGTGTAGTGGGGTGCTCCAGGGCTCTGTTCTGGGCCCAGTGCTCTTCAACATCTTCATCAATGATTTGGACAAAGGGATAGATGGGGAACTCATCAAATTTGCAGACGACACCAAACTGGCAGGAATAGTCAACATTCCAGAAGACAGGCTTAAGATACAGAAGGATCTGGACAGACTTGAACACTGGGCACTATCTAACAAAATGAAATTCAATGGTGAAAAAAGCAAGGTTCTACATTTAGGCAAGAAAAACCAAATGCACAAGTACAGCATAGGTGGCACCTTGCTCAATAGTAGTAACTGTGAGAGGGACCTCAGAGTCCTAGTAGACAATCACCTAAATATGAGCCAGCAGTGTGCTGCAGCTGCCAAAAAGGCCAACACTGTGCTAGGCTGCATTAACAGAGGGATAGAATCAAGATCACATGAAGTATTAATACCACTTTACAATGCCTTGGTAAGGCCACACTTGGAATACTGCATCCAGTTTTGGTCTGTAAAAAAGATGTTGAAACTCTAGAAAGAGTACAGAGAAGAGCAACAAAGATGATTAGGGGACTGGAGGCTAAAACATATAAGGAATGGTTGCTGGAATTGGGTATGTCTAGTTTAATGAAGAGAAGGACGAGGACATGATAGCAGTGTTCCAGTATTTCAGGGGCTGCCCCAAAGAAGAGGGAATCAAGCTATTTTCCAAAGCACCTGAAGGCAGGACAAGAAGCAATGGGTGGAAACTAATCAATGAGAGAAGCAACCTAGAACTAAGGAGAAACTTCCTGACAGTGAGAACAATTAAACAGTGGAACAACCTGCCTCCAGAAGCGGTGAATGCTCCAACACTGGAAGTTTTTAAGAAGAGACTGGACAGCCATTTGTCCGAAATGGTATAGGGTTTCCTGCCTGAGCAGAGGGTTGGACTAGATGACCTCCAAGGTCCCGTCCAACTTTACTACTACTACTACTACTACTACTACTATTATTATTATTATTATCAGCCCTCAACAACCATGAAAGCCTACATCAGTACAATATATGGATTGTTTGTTGTTGTTTTTCTTAATTTACAGATACACAATAATAAAATGTTGACAATGTCATCGATCTTCCTGGCTTTCTAAACAAGTTAATGATTAACGAGCTAGCATCTTGCTGCGCCAAAAAGCAACTCACCAATCTAAATGTTAGCAAGGGACTATACAAAAGCAGGAAAAGAATGAAAAGAGTAGCTTAAAGTCTGGCTATATATACTTGCAGTTTTGTGTACTTCAAGTTTTGTTCAACTCGAGGACAGAGAGGTGAAGCCAAAGCAAATTATAAGAAGTTTAAAGTAAATGAGAGAAATTCAGAAAGGCTGGTCCACACTGAGGAAGGAAGCAGATCTGAAAAAAATGAAAATAGCAAATTCATCACATAGATTTACAATTTACAATTTGTCATTGCTACACGTTTTATTGCCAAGATTGGCCACTGGATTCTGTACAAGTCTTCCTCAACCGATGACAGTCATTGAGCCTGAAATTACAGTCGTAAGTCATTTTGGTTGTTAAACCAAGATTGTCAATGCTGCTAACATTGGATGTTCTTGCTTTGACAACAGACAGAAATGCAGCCATTTTTCTCTATTGCTTTTAGAGTTAGTTGATGCTGGGAGGGGGGGATGTGGATGAGAGTCCATTTAGACATAACAACACTAAACTTAGCATGAGAATCAAGGTTATTGTGCCCAGAGGTGATAAAGAATTGGCAAGCTGGAGAGGTGGGGAATGTGATTTATGACTGTTTATTGGAGGAGGGAATTGTGCTTTGATACTTTGTATCCAGGGAGGGGAATTTAGTTTTTTGGTTTCGACTCTGTAGTGCCAATACTTTGTTTCCCGAATAAAAGATTCTTTAAAGTAAACAATGCCTCAAAGTTCTTTTGAAGAGTTTCATCTGTCGGAACCAGGACATGGGTCACCATCATGACCATTTATGTTTTTATGATTCTTTTATGATGGTTGTTAAGCAAATGCTCATTAAATGAACAATAATGTCATGAAACGAATCCATTATACCCAATGAGCATTAATAATAATAATAATAATAATAATAATAATAATAATAATAATAATAATAATAATAATAAAGTTGGAAGGGACCTTGGAGGTCGTCTAGTCCAACCCCCTGCTCAGGCAGGAAACCCTATGCCATTTCAGACAAATGGCCATCCAGTCTCTTCTTAAAAACTTCCAGTGTTGGAGCATTCACCGCTTCTGGAGGCAGGTTGTTCCACTATTGTTTACAATTTACAAAATACATTACAATTAAAAATACTAAAAACATTTTTTTTAAAGTAAAACATTAAAAATATCCAGGTTAAATATACAAAATGCTTGGCCACTTAACTATACAGCCAACTAATGGGGCCCTTGATGCATTCAGCGCCCCTGCAAGGGAACCTAGCTGGGAATATGTAAACAATTGTTCCTCTTTCATTTGTGTGTGACATGCCTGTATTTTTCTGTATTTTCTGTATTTTTGACATTCTGAGCCCAAAAGGTTCTCTGTCACTGTTCTAAGCCTATGAAGTTCTAATTTCCTGTACCGTAAGGACTTTAAGCAGTGTGAATAGTGAATAGAATAGAGCTGGAAGGGACCTCGGAGGTCTTCTAGTCCAGCCATCTGCTCAAGCAGGAGAACCTATGGTATTTCAGACAAGTCACTGTCCAGTCTCTTCTTAAAAATCTCCAGTGATGGGGTGCCCATGATTTCTGGAGGTAAGCTATTCCACTGATTAATTGTTCTCACTGTCAGGAAGTTTCTCCTCAATTCCAGGTTGCTTCTCTCTTTGATCAGTTTCCAACCATTATTTCTTGTCCTTCCCTCTGGTGCTTTGGAGGATAATGTGACCCCCTCATTTTGGGGCAGCCCCTCAAATACTGGAACACTGCTATTATGTCTCCCCTGTTTCTTCTTTTCTTTAGACTAGCCAAACCCAAGTCCCATAGCCGTTCTTCATACGTTTTAGTCTCCAGGCCTTTGATCATCTTAATTGCTCTTCTCTGAATTTTTTCCAAACTTTCAACATCTTTTTTTGTGATATGGTGACCAAAATTGGCTGCAGCATTCCAGGTGTGGTCTTACTAGGATTTTATAAAGTGGTACTAATACTTTGCATGATCTTGATTCTATGCCTATGCTTATACAACCCAGGATGGTATTAGGTTGTTTTTGCTGCTGCTGCATACAGCTGGCTCATGGTCAAGTGATCATCCACTAGGACTCCAAGGTCCCTTTCACAATTACTGTCTCAAAGCCAGGTCTCGCCCAATCTATATTTGTACCTTTGGTTTTTCTGTCTAAATGTAAAACTTTGCTTTTCTCCACATTAAAACTCATTTTATTGGCTAGGGCCCATTGTTCAAGTTTGTCAAGACCTTTTTGGATCCTGAGGTTGTCTTCTGGGGTGTTGGCTACTCCTGTCAGTTTGGTGTCATCTGCAAATCTGAAGAGTTCCCCTTCAATTCCCTCGTCTAAGTCATTGATGAAGATATTGAAGAGTACTGGGCCTAAGACAGAACCTTGTGGTACCCCACTGCTTACTTCTCTCTTCTCTACTCGTTGAGTACAGTTTGCCAGCCAGCTAGAGATCCATCTGGTGGTGATGTTGTCTATTCCACTTTTTTCTACCTTTCCAAGGAGTAAGTTATGGTCCATTTTATCAAATGCCTTACTGAAGTCTAAGTATACTACGTCCACAGTATTTCGCTGATCTATTAGTTTAGTCACTTGCTAAATAAGTCTCTCTTTCCAATCTAGTGTATGGCAATTTATTTGAAACTCAGTTTCACAAACACACTCGGATTTGATTCCAGATAAAAGTAGCTAAGACTGAGTTGCGAACTCAGATGAACTGTACAGCTTCTTCCTCTGCTCATTTTTTAGGAATAAATTTAAAACGACTGAAAGGGGAAAGGAACCTATCTTTAAAAGCTATGTATACAAAGGGAAGGTGTCTTCAATAGCTCCAGAGGTAAAGGGGGTGAAAACAGGAGGGGGAATTATACTAACATCAAGCCAAGCTGTCTTTCTGCTTACTGCTTCAGTCCTCTGGACCTCTGACCTCTTGAGTTTTGGAAAGATTTTTTTATTATTATTAAGGTAGTTTATTTAATTTGTATTTCCTCCACTCACCTCAGCTCATGGCAGTTTAGAACATAAATTACACCTCAGTGTCTACTGTAACAAGCAGACTAACTTAAACCAACAACTAATCAACACAATAAATCCAGATAGACTCCCCAATTTTTAATCTTCCCCTCCTTTCCAGGGGATCATCTGGAGTTGATCTTCTCCAGTTGTGGTTCCTTGAGTTGTTTCCCCCATGAGCTTTATCACTTTGTCCATGTGAGATTGTGAAAAACCACAAGGAAACAGCCAAAGGCACAACCTAATCCCATTTTTAAGTGGATTAGAAACTGCAAGTGCAAGATGAATGGAGCAGCTCAAACACCATTGGAAAAAGTTATTGAGTAGCATCATAAAAACAAACACAATTAGTACTTGGAAGTTTCCATTGAGAAAAATCTTTTGCCAGACAAATGAAGTACGCACGCACACGAGGGGATCAAGACTATTCCCACACATTCTGTTTTCAGCCTTCAACTATGGATCCGTTTTGTGAAAATGCAATTCTCCCACCACAAGTTCCAGCTGACTGGAGAACCATTCAATACACAGAAGCTGCAGTGAGGGTCTACAATGCCAATCTTTACATTTTAAATGAACCAAGGGATTTTGAACTTTTTGAAAAGGTCTTAGACCTTAGAGAAGAGGTCACTCCTTCAGTGTAATCCAGACAGGAAGCTAAATCTATGGGTACTAATGCTACCTTTATTATAAGTTTGCAATAACAAAATCTGGGCAAGGCTGTTCACTGGGACGATTTGACTTGATGTTCTCTGGTTGGAAACTGATCAAAGAGAGAAGCAACCTGGAATTAAGGAGAAACTTCCTGACAGTGAGGACAACTGACCAGTGCAACATCTTGCCTCCAGAAATCATGGGCACTCTGTCACTGGAGGTTTTTAAGAAGAGACTGGACAGTCACTTGTCTGAGATGGTATAGGTCCTCCTGCTTGAGCAGGGGGCTGGACTAGAAGACCTCCAAAGTCCTATTCTATTTCTATTTCTATTATTTCTATTTCTATTCTTCCTGGAGCTTCTGGAGAAGCAGATGAATTTCATGACATCGCCATGCAGTTTTCTGAGCAGTAATGCAGATGTACATACTCTTTTGTGAGACGTTGTGAGGAAGCTGACAAAGAAATGGAAGAGACCTACCCAATTAAGAGATAGCAGCTGAGTCAGCTGACACCTTATCTCATTAGATGCCAAGAAACCTAGGAAGAAACATTTCAAACTGTTCAAGGAGATACCATTTTAATTAACTCACTATAAATAAGGGTGATAAATTCCAGTCACAGGTTGCAAGATTCTATATTTATCCCAGGCCAGCATTAAAAACCTTTGACTAAAACCTTGATTTTGTTCAAGTGTGTGGGTCTTGATATCTTTTTCCAGGATGTTCTTTTAGTTTCCCACTCCACTGGGGATTTCCCACCCAACTACAATCAGATTGAATTTGCTCAGTTTCCAAAGCAAATGATGTTCCTAAGCCAGGAAGCTTAGAGCTGATGGGATTAGAAAGACAAAGATCCCTAGAAACAACAACCTCTCACCCCAAAAAAATCCAACACAGGACATAGTCATCACCCACAGCCACAGGGAAGCAGGATATGACCTTTGGGACATAATAGGATTAACGTCCACCACCATTAGAATACCAGAAAGGCACATTGAACCTCAGGTCAAAGTTCATGCCACAGGAATAACTCCAAACACAAAAGCCCAAGAATGTTTAAATACCCACCACTCCCTGCTACATGTGGTCAGCTTTCCCAGAGCCATGTTGCTGTCTGGCTCTGCTCTTCAATAAACTACAACCTTCTTTCTAGAGCAGTCTCCATGTTGTTTATTCCCGGCTTGGACTGGATCCTGATGAAGATTTTTCATTTAGCAATACATAAGGGGACTATGGGTTTCAATTTAAAAAAAACTAGCTGGTGGTCTCCAGGGCTGAAAACTTGCAGCGCTGTGCAAAATGACCCCACTTTGATTTCAAAGCAGAGAACAGAAAATGGACAAAAATGCTGAGGACAGGGTAAACTTCCCCTGGCTCTAGATCAAAATTAATGATGAGCGAGCAGTCTCCTCCTTCAGTTCACTGGTCTGGAGGTAAACATGATATAGTAGACCCTGTGGTGCTCATGGCACTTTCTGTACCTTCTGATCTTCTAAGGAGATCTATTCATTCTTCTCTGCTCAAGATAAAGCTTGATTTTTATCCAGACCACTGCCTTGCAACTATCAAAGAAGCATTGCAGCCAAAGTTGACAGATTCCTTTCCTGCCTATTGAAAAAGTTAGAACTTTCTGCTCTCCATTGTTTAATCTCTTCATTCCTCCTACTTCAGCTCTGACATCTTCCCACTTGAAGGTTTATCTATGCAAATTAATTATCTATGAAGTGACTTTTCCATCTGAATACGCAGACTATCTCTCGTCTGATGGAATCCTGATATTTGCTGGACACAAAGTCCTCAAAAAAGGTGGAGAAAGGGGGACTTTACGCTTTTAGACTTGCTTTGTGTGGCAGTGGATTGTTTTTAATTGTTTCTTGCTTCATCTGCCCATCGCACTCTGGAGACTGTCAGAAAGTTACAACCGAGCCATTAAAATGGCACAATACATTAAGCGAGCCGTTATGAAAAGTCATAAAAAAGAATGAAAAATGTGAAATAAAAATCATACGGACAGCCAACCCAAAGACTTCCCAGAATGAATACAGGGTAAAAACACAAGAAACCCCACTAAACTACTATATTAAACTATTTAACTATATATCAAATCTAATTCTTTCAACTGATATTTCTTTTGCATATAATCAATCCATTTCTTCCAGTCCATCAAAAACGTTTCATTTGAGTGGTTCTTCAGGTATGCCGAAATCTTAGCCATCTCCACAAGATGGGTAACTTTTAATGTCCATTCTTCAATAGATGGTATTTCAGGTGACTTCCAATATTGTCCCACCAACAGTCTTGCAGCAGTAATCAAGTTCAAAATCAACTTAGTCTCTGTGGTGGAACAGTCCTTTGTAATACCCAACAAAAACAACTGTGGTACAAACTCAATACGCTTTTTCAGGATATTTTGAAGAATCCACCATATTTTTATCCAAAAAGCCTTAATTTTTTTGCAAGACCACCAAATGTGAAAGTAAGTAGCGTCCATAGAATCACATCGCCAACATTTGGGTTGCAAATTTGGATACATAGACGATAATTTTTTGGGATCTAAGTGCCATCTGTAAAACATTTTATAAAAATTTTCTCTTAGATGCTGAGCTTGTGTAAATTTAACATTTTTCACCCATATTCTTTTCCAAATTTCCATCATAATTGGGTGACCGAAGTTACCTTCCCACTTAATCATACAGTCTTTAATTAATTCAGTTCCAGAATCAATTTCAATTAAAGCATCATATATTCTTTTAATATGCATCTTTCTTTGATCTCTAATTTGTATAATTAATTTTTCATCATCCTTTAGAGAAAAACCCATCTTGACATCTTTTTGCCATCTGGCTTGAAGTTGTGCGTGATAAAACCAATTATGAGCTATACCTTCCTCCCTTAATTTATCTAATGATTTCAGTTCTAGGCTATTCCCTTCTTTATTTAAAAGTTTATCATAGGGCACCACGTCTTGGATTTGTTGTATACCTATGCTCTGTATTGCGTGTCTGGGAACTGTCCATAAAGGAATTTTACCATTTAACTTATAATAATACTTTTTCCAGACTCGCAAGACAGAGTTTCTTATTATATGCTCTTTAAAACCCCTATCCAGTTTTTTATCATAAACTAAATACGCGTGGAGCCCATATACTAACCCATATCCTTCTATATTTAATATTCTTTCATTTGTTAAATTAATCCAATCACTTATAACCACTAGAACTGCTGCATAGTAATATAATTTAAAATTAGGCACTTTCAAACCACCTCTCTCTCTTGTGTCTTGAATAATTTTAAATTTGACCCTTGGTTTCTTGCCATCCCAAATAAATTTGTTTATACCTTTCTGCCATTCATCAAGATTTCCATCCTTTTTAAGTATTGGTAACATTTGAAATAAAAATAAAAATTTCGGCAATACATTCATTTTAATAGCGGCTATTCTGCCCAACATAGATAATTGTAGTTTTTTCCAATTCTCCAATTCTTTTTGTACTTTACACCATAAGAGTTCATAATTATTCTTATATAATTTACCATTTGAAGCTTCTATATAAATTCCTAAATATTTAACTTTTTTAACTATCTCGCATCCCGTTATTCTTTCCAAATCTTGTTTTAATTTATTATCAAGATTTTTAACCAACATCTTTGTCTTGGATAAATTTAGTTTAAAACCTGAAACTTTTCCATAATTTCGAATAATTTCCATCAAACTCTGAGCCGATTGTATTGGCTGAGTTAGCGTCACAAGTAAATCGTCTGCAAAGGCACATAATCTATAATCATGTTGTCTAATTTGTACCCCCCTTAATTCCTCTGATGCTCTAATCCTATTCAATAGTACATCTAAAGTTAAAACAAACAATAAGGGGGATAAGGGACAACCCTGCCTGGTACCCTTTTCTATATTAAATGAATCTGTTAATTGTCCATTCACTATAATCTGTCCTGTTTGTTTCTGATATATAGCTGATATAGAATTAATAAACTGGTCCCCCATTCCCATCCTTACCACAAGCCTTTGCAGAAATGTCCAATTCAGTCTATCAAAAGCTTTTTCTGCATCTAAAAACATTAAAACAGCCGGTACTTGGATATGTTTATCCAAATATTCCAATATGTTAACAAGTTGTCTAACATTGGTTTTCATCTGTCTCCCTTGTAAAAAACCAGTTTGATCCGGGTGAATCCTCTGTGTCAAAACTGTCATTAATCTATTAGCCAAAATTTTTGCAAAAATCTTATAATCTGTATTCAACAAGGAAATAGGTCTAAAATTTTCTACTTGAACATTATCTTTGCCCTCTTTAGGAATCAAGCATACATTAGCCGTTTTCCAGGAGGGTGGAACCCGACCACCCTCTTGTATATTCACAAATAACTCCCTCATATGTTCCACCATTTCCTCCTGTAAACACCTATAATAGATCGTAGTAAAGCCATCAGTACCTGGAGATTTTCCCAATTTCAATTGCTTAATTGCGTCAATAATTTCTTCTGACTTAATCAAAGCATTTAATCTATCTCTTTGTTCCAAAGTAATTTCCGAAACATTTTGGTTTTGTAAAAAGGCATCTATCTCCTTCTCTTGAACTTTTTCTTCAGCATACAATTTGGTGTAGAACTCTAGAAAAGCCTTCTTAATAGTTTCTTGATGAAATACTTCTTGCCCTTTATATTCAACCTTCTCAATTAAACGGGATTTTTGTTTTTTCCTTAATGTATAAGCCAACCATCTGCCAGGTTTATTAGCATTAAAAAAAGTATTATGTTTAGCATATTGTATATTCCTGGCAACCTGATCGGTCATCAAAATATCAAATTGTTTCCGTAAAACCTTTATCCCTTCTTTAATATTACTATCATCTGGTTTATCAATTAATAATAACTCTTTCTTTCTTATTTCCGCTTCTAAAACTCGCCTCTTTTCCTCCTGTTTACGTCTATGCCTAGCATTCAGTTCAATTAATATTCCACGCATGTGGGCCTTACTAGAGTCCCACACCACTTCTATTGGTAAACCTACATTCTTATTTAACCTAAAAAATTCCTTGATAGCCTTTTTACATTCTTGCACATACATTTCATAATTAAACAGATTTTCATTAAGTCTCCAGGATCTGCTTAAAAATTGGCCAGACCTTAATTCCATCATAACTGGATTGTGGTCAGACAATACATTAGGTAAAATTTTAACTTTCTTCAAATTTAACATAAAATCACTAGTAGTTAAAATAAAATCAATTCTAGAAAATGATTGATGTCTGTCAGAGAAAAAAGTAAACTCTTGATCCCTACCATGTCTTTCTCTCCAAATATCTAACAAATTAAAATCATCTTTAATATCAAAGAAAGATTTAGGTAAAATTGAACGCGATTGAGAAACTAATGAAATCTTTTTCTTATCCAAACCAGCATCAAGGATTCCATTCCAGTCTCCCATTAAAATACAGGATCTGTAGTCCAACTCTAATAACTTTTTGTGTAATGATTTATAAAACATGCCTTGTTTTTGGTTTGGAGCATATATACCCATCAAGAGAACTTTCTTCCCATCCAGTAAAATTTCTATAGCTAAAAATCTACCTTGATTATCTGCTTCTAATAACTTAGCTTTTATATTATTTTTAACATAAATAACAATTCCATTTTTTTTATCTAAAGATGATGCCACAAAGTGTGCACCCAGCTTATTATTAATCAAATATTTCTGGTCTGAAAATCTAATGTGAGTTTCTTGTAGACAGATTACATCATTTTTACATTGCTTCAAATAATGAAATATCTTCTTCCTTTTTTGTGGAGAATTTAAACCGTTGACATTCCACGTCAAATACTTATTTGACATGGCCTTTACGTGAAAGCTTCTGCAAAGACCATTCCACTTCTTCCTGCCTCTTGGGTCTTGCTCCCATGGCTTCCATAGATGTCAGATCAGTTTGCTTGGTTTGAGTTGGTTGTGTTTTTTCTCTTTGTTCAATAACTTTAGTAGATTCACGTGCACGCCTTGGATCTTTAGGCTTGTCTAGTGCCAAAGGTTGAAAAATATCAATTGACTGCACTGGTTGCTCAACTGCTTTATCCAAAAGAACCGATGAAATTAGTCGAGGTTGTTGAAGTTCCGCAGATTGCAGTAATTCTAAATCTTTAACCAACATTGCCCCCTTAGGTTTTGGGGAAGTAGATCTATCAGCCATCAATATATTCTCAAAAAAATCTTTCGCTTTAGCTACAGTAAACAAACGGTATCTTTTATTTTTGAAAAGTAAAGAAAGTCCAGTTGGTACCTCCCATCTATATTGTATTTCTCTTCTTTTAAGCTCCTCCGTCAGAAAGGCATAATCTTTCCTTGATCTCAGCATCTTAGGAGGTATCTCTTTCAAAACCTGTACATCTTGACCAGCAACACTCAATTGTTTATTATAGGCTATTGATAGAACCCAATTTCTATATTTTCTTGTGTTAAAATATATCACAATATCTCTAGGCAAATTCCTTTGAGCTGCAATACGTGAGTTCACTCTGAACAGTCGTTAAATCTGCCAGGCCACATTCTCAACTGAGTCATCCAAAAATTTTGCTAAAGCTTCAGAAAAATTTTTTCTTAGATCTTCTTGGTTCTCATTTAATACATCTCTAAATCCCCTAATTCTAACCGCAAACTGCATCTGATGATATTGTGTCAAAGTAGCTTGATCTTGTACATCGCTTCTAATTTCTTCTAGTTTTTCTTCAAAATGTTGCTCAGCATTCTCTAATTTCTCTTCAACAACAATAGTATAGTCCCAGACACCCTTAATAGCGTCTACAATATCTTCTCTCATCTCCTGATTAGAGGCTTCTATCATAGCTTTAAAGTCTTTTTTCTGCTCAACCATCTTTTCCTCTATTTTCACATCAAATTTATCTTCCAATTTATCAAACCTATCATTAAAAAAGGATATTACATCTGTTAAAGCAGACTGTAGATCTTTCATTGTAAGCATTTGTGAGGACTGTGCAGGCTCTTGAGATTCTAAAGGAGCAGACTGTGATTTGACAAGCTGTCCTGGAGAGGGCATAGCCGCCTTAGCAGCTGCCTTTTGTCTTGTAGTCATAATTGAAACAAAGAAAGGGAAACTAAAAAAAAGAAAAAAAAATTTTTTTCCACTTCCGCCCTTCTCAAGTTCTTTTAAAAGTCCAATTATTTTATAATTTAGCAAATAAATCAATAAATGAATCAAGTCCAAATAGTCTCTCAAACAAGTCTTCAAAAGAAAAGAAAAAAAGTTCCGTTTCAATTTCTCAGTGGAATAAACACTTTCATCTTTCACTTTCACTCAGCAGAGAAAGCAAACGCCATCTTAAAAAGGTTATATCGATTCAAAAAAGTTTGTAGATACAAAGGCAGAAACAAAGTAACAATATACTTGCAGTACTCAAAAGGCTCCTGTATCCATTCCGTCTGAATAAAGCCCTTATTATTCTTCCTGAAAGAACAGAGGCGGTCGCGACGTCTAATTCTGTCAGCTGACAGAAGCGTTTCTGAACAGGAGCTTTTCAAGAGCCTGGGGAGCACACCTTCTCTGCCCCTGAAAATTTATTCCAGGGGTCCTGGAAGGGCTCAACCCGGCTCTTAATGCTCTACTCCCCTTCTTTGCCCGAAGGGGAGTTTTTTCGCCGCAACAAACAGCTGATGAGCGCTGTTGTTGACGGCTATACTGATTCAGAGACCGGAGCCTCACGTTAGAGGCTCCATCGACGCCGGCGGAGCCACCGGAAGCCAAGAATCAACTCATCTTCATCATCATCTCTGTTCGGAGTAATTTTCCAAAGGTTAACAAGTTGGAAGTTATTGAGGTGAAGGTCAAGAAACAGGGATTTGAATTGTTGCTTTTAATTGTTGTGGAGACAGGATATAAAGCAAACAAAAAAGCTTAATAAACAGAGTGGCTTTATGAAAAATGAAGGATGAAGAAGGGAAAAAAATAAAGAATAACAAAATAACAGACTTGGAAGGGACCTGGGAGGTCATCTAGTCCAGCCCCCTGCTCAAGCAGGAGACTCTGTCCAGGGGTAGGCAACCTTGGCTCTTTTATGACTCATGGACTTCAACTCCCAGAATTCCTGAGTCACCCATGCTGAGGGGAAAGGGAGAGGTTTCCAAGCTGAGCCACGCTGGGTTAGGAATTCTGGGAGTTGAAGTCCACGAGTCATAAAGCGACCTAGGCCTAGGCCAGAGGTAGGCAACCTTGGCTCTTTTATGACTCGTGGACTTCAACTCCCAGAATTCCTCAGTCACCCATGCTGAGGGGAAAGGGAGAGGTTTCCAAGCTGAGCCACGCTGGCTTAGGAATTCTGGGAGTTGAAGTCCACGAGTCATAAAGCGACCTAGGCCTAGGCCAGAGGTAGGCAACCTTGGCTCTTTTATGACTCGTGGACTTCAACTCCCAGAATTCCTGAGTCACCCATGCTGAGGGGAAAGGGAGAGGTTTCCAAGCTGAGCCACGCTGGCTTAGGAATTCTGGGAGTTGAAGTCCACGAGTCATAAAGCGACCTAGGCCTAGGCCACAGGTAGGCAACCTTGGCTCTTTTATGACTGGTGGACTTCAACTCCCAGAATTCCTGAGTCACCCATGCTGAGGGGAAAGGGAGAGGTTTCCAAGCTGAGCCACGCTGGCTTAGGAATTCTGGGAGTTGAAGTCCACGAGTCATAAAGCGACCTAGGCCAGAGGTAGGCAACCTTGGCTCTTTTATGACTCGTGGACTTCAACTCCCAGAATTCCTGAGCCAGCATGGCTCAGCTTGGAAACATTTCCCTTTCCCCTCAGCATGGCTGGCTCAGGAATTCTGGGAGTTGAAGTCCACGAGTCATAAAAGAGCCAAGGTTGCCTACCCCTGCTCTATACCATTTCAGACAAGTGGCTATCCAGTCTCTTCTTGAAAACCTCCAGTGATGGAGCACCCACAACTTCTGAAGGCAAGCCATTCCACTTATTGTTTATTCCCACTTCAGGAAATTTCTTTTTAGTTCCAGGTTGCTTTTCTGCTTGATTAATTTCCATCCATTGCTTCTTGTTCTGCCTTCAGGTGCTTTGGAAAATAGATTGACCCCCTTTTCTTTGTGGCCACCCCTGAGATATTGGAACACTGCTATCATGTCACCCCTAATTCTTCTTTTCATTAGACATACCCAATTTCTGACATGCAAAGTCAAAGGGGAAGCCAGATTCACTTAACAACTGTGTTACTAACTTAACAACTGCAATGAGTCACTTAACAACTGTTTTGAGAAAAGTCATAAAATGGGGCCAAGTTCAACTTAAAAACTCTCAATGAGCCACAGAAACTTTGGGCTCATTTGTGATGATAAGTGGAGGACTACCTGTAATTCCATGCAATGAGGACAATTCCAGTTCAATTCAAGAAATGCAGAAGTGGTTTATATTTTGACATATTTCTGTATTTTACATTTTAGGGACCTACCAAAAAAGAGATGATGTGCCCACAATTTCTAATATGCCATATCCTTGCATAATCCAACTCTGTCTCTCTCTGTCTGTCTCTCTGTCTGTCTGTGTGTGTGCTTGTGTGTGTGTTGTGTGTTGTGTGTACGGTACTTCACTGAAGAAGCTCAAACAATAAAGAACTACTGACTTGCATGGCCAGTTCAGATATTGTGAAATTAATACTGATGCAGTTGTGTTTTTTTAATAAGTGCTAACAGATCCCTGGAAGTGAGTCATTCAGCTGTTAAGCATCACATCGCCTTTCTGTAAACTAGTTTTACTTTTAATCAAATAGCTTTCTTTTTGTCAACATATCATAGTAGCAGGAGGAAGATTAATACATTTGAGCCTGGAGGTAATTGACCTTTCAGTTCATCTGCTTACAAGCAGGACTTTCCAATAGATTCAACAGCTGTAACCAGATTTTTGGAATTTAGCCCTCTAAAAATTACTGAATTCAGTCAGATGGTTATTTAGTTATTTCACGGAGGGGCCTCAATGTCCTTTGTTCCTAATATACCACTGCATTCTTTCATAAATTCATAAACCCCTCGGAGAAGGTGCGCAACTTGGGAGTCCTCCTCGACCCACGGCTGACATTGGAACATCATTTGTCGGCTGTGGCGAGGAGGGCATTTGCCCAGGTTCGCCTGGTGCACCAGTTGCGCCCTTATTTGGATCGGGAGTCTCTACTCACAGTCACACATGCCCTTGTCACCTCGAGGATAGACTACTGCAATGCTCTCTACATGGGGCTACCTTTGAAAAACATTCGGAGACTTCAGGTAATGCAGAATGCAGCCGCGCGAGCAGTATTGGGCCTACCTAGAAATGCCCACATTTCAACATCACTCCGCGAGCTGCATATATGTTACCCTATTAGCCAACTTTACAACATTGTTAACTCCCCCAACAATTAAAATGGTGCACCAGTTGCGCCCTTACTTGGATCGGGAGTATCTCCTCACAGTCACACATGCCCTTGTCACCTCGAGGATCGACTACTGCAATGCTCTCTACATGGGGCTACCCTTGAAGAGTGTTTGGAGACTACAATTAGTGCAAAATGCAGCTGCGCGAGCAATTGTGGGCCTTCCATGTTGTGCCCATATTTCGCCAACTCTCCGCATGCTGCATTGGTTGCCTATTGGTCTCCGAGCGCAATTCAAAGTGTTGGTTATTACCTATAAAGCCCTTCATGGCATGGGACCAGGATACTTATGGGACCGCCTTCTGCCACATACTTCCCTTCGACCGGTGAGAGCGCACAGGGTCGGCCTCCTCCGGGTCCCGTCAGCGAAACAATGTCGTCTGGCGGGCCCTAGGGGGAGGGCCTTCTCTGTTGTGGCGCCCACCCTCTGGAACCTCTGGAACCAACTGCCCCCTGAAGTCCGCGCTTCTCCCACCCTCCCGGCCTTCCAAAAGAATCTTAAAACCTATCTTTGCCGGCAGGCCTGGGGATGATTGTGGATTGTTGTGTGAATGATGAATGTGTATTGGTTTTTATTTTTAATGCTTTTTTTAAATTTGGACTTAGATTGTGAATATTGTTTTATATATGTTGTAAGCCGCTCCGAGTCTTCGGAGAGGAGCGGCATATAAGTCCAAATAAAATAAATAAATATGAAATATGGAGTCTAAGATTATTCAACTACATTTCATTCTTTTATAAAAGGGATCAGAAAAGCTCTGTTGAATCTAGCCAAAGCATCCATTTAATCCAGCTTCCTGACAGAGATTAAATGGATTTCTTGTTATATTAAATTAGAATTCTTTAGGGGCCAAGGGTGATTGGACACACAAGGAATTTTGTCTCCGGTGTATAAGCTCTCTGTGTGCGTACAAGCTACAAATGATAAATCATGGTCATAATCATCATAAAATACATTCATCACCATTATAAGACATAACACTCAATGATGGTCACAGCGTACTAAATAAGCAATCAACATAAATCATACTAGGATACTAAATAAAACAATTAATTTAAATCGTAAGATACAAGCAACAAAGTTACAGAATAGTCATAAGAAGATAAGGGAATAGGTAATAGGAAAGATGAGAAGGATAATAATAATAATAATAATACAGCCTTACTAGGTAGTTTGACAGTGTGGTGTGAATTAGTTCTTTAGCATAGAGGTCCCCAACCTTTTAGGCACCAGGGACCGGTTCTATGGAGAAAGGTTTTTCTGTAGACCAGAGAGTGCGTGGTTTTGTGTGCTGCTTGCATCCCATGGGTGGGGCTTTGCTTGTTTGTGTGGACCGGTTGTTAGTATGCTGCAGCCCGATACCGGTCCATGGACTAGGGGTTGGGGACCCCTGGTTTAACAGAGTGATGACATGGAGGAAAAAAACTGTCCAGGTGTCTGGTTGTTTTGGCGTGCAATAGCCATCTTGAGCAGAGGAGTTTAAACAGTTTATGTCCAGGATGTGAGGGGTCTCTAGATATTTTCACAGCCCTCTTCTTTGACCTGTGCTGTATACAGGTCCTCAGTGGAAGACAGGCTGGCTGTAATAGTTTTTTCTGTTCTAAATATCCGTTGAAGTCTGCGCCTGTCCTGTTTGGTTGCAGTGCCAGACAACCAGACAGTTATTATTATTGATCATCGCACAGTCAGCCAGATGTTCAGACTGGATTTGGCATTTTTGTCTACCTATCGAGTCCTTACCAAGGACCTGGGATAGGCAGATGTGGATGTTTGATGGTATTACAGATCTCGTGGCAGGATGGAAGCAGTTCCTAGTAAGGCCGCCTTTTGCAATTGACTAATGGCGAATTTGTCAATGCCGATGATGGTGTTCAAGTGGTGCTCCAGTTGTTTTGAGAGTGCACTCAAGGTGCCTATGACTATTGGTACTACCCTTGCTTGCCTTTGCCACAGTCTTTCTATTTCTATTTGTAGATCTCTGTATTTTGTTATCTTCTCCAGTTCTTTCTCGTCTATTCTGCTGTCTCCAGGCACTACCACGTCCATTATTATTATTATTATTATTATTATTATTATTATTATTATTATTATTATTATTATTATTATTATTCCACACTGCCCATCTAATTGCAATAAATAGACAAATATAAATAATAATGGCCCCTGATAGAAAGTTAAGCAGTTCTTAACAATTACTGCATATTAGACAATGTTGTGTTAATTGTGGTTCTGTTGCTCCATTCAGAACAGTTTGAGCTTTCCCGTGTAGGTGCAAAAAAAATTATTTAATAACATCTGGCACATATTCCAGCTATTTTTATCCACAGCTACATAGGAATAAAGCATCTTTCGAGTTTTCAGTAAGAAAGCAGACCTACCGCAAATGCACAAGGGTTCCTTGTACTCAGAGCTGATAGCAATTTGTCTTCTCGTTTGACAACTCCACAGCACAGCATACTTAAGAATACGCACCTATTAGCAATACAGGCACTCAGTCTGTTGCTTGGCTGATCAAAGAAACCACAAATCATACTTATTTTCCAGTTATGGGCTGTAACTAAGTTAAAATAGGGTTGTTATGATCCTCCAGAGGAACTGATTTTGAAATCCATCTGAAAATCTGCTCTTCCATCTGCCTGAATGTGGCTGACATCATGCAGGTCTTTAAAAATGGGAAACAGGATTTGGATTTCTCTGCCTCCACTCTTTTATAACCACATGCTTTTCTAGGACCATTCATTGAAAAGAAAGCCGAGTCTGTGGGGTCCTCGGTGCTCTCTGAGCTTGGTTCTTGCTAGCACTGATGCTGTTAGGTAGCTGGGTAATGAAATGTCTGCAAGAAAACAACCAAGCTCTGAAAACAGCTGACGACCCCACCGTTCAACCTTAAGCTACAAGTATACCAAAACACAAAGGAGATGGTGTTAGACTTCCGGGAGAAAAGAGAAGAACCCGCCCCACTTTACATCAGTGGGGGCTGTGTGGAGAGAGTTTCCTCCTTTAAATTCCTGGGAATCTTCCTCAGCAAAGATCTTTCCTGGAAAATCAACACAACCCAGGTGGCCAGAAAGGCCCAACAGAGACTCCACTTCCTTAGGGTCTTGCATAACAACAAAGTGGAACAACGACTGATGACCTCCCTTTACCAGTCCACTATAGAAAGCGTCCTCTCACACTGTATTATGGTGTGGTATGCTGGCTTGACAGCCACGGATAGAAAGACATTACAGAGGGTGGTGAGCACAGCACAAAACATTGTGGGCTGTCCCCTGATACCACTAGATGACATCGCTAGGGCACGTTGCCTTGGGCGAGTGAGGAAAATCCTCAGGGACAACTCACACCTTGGTCGGCACTTCTTTACTCTCCTACCATTGGGTAGGAGATATAGAAGCATAGCCAGCCATACCAACAGGCTGAAGAAAAGTTTCTACCCATGGGCTGTCAGACTCTTGAATGAGAAATAATTCCTTGTATGATAGACTTGCGGGGCCGGCGCATTGGGCAATAAGCTTACATGGTGTAATAAGATGGTGGGTTTGTTGTCACTATGAGTTGTGGTGGGGGGGTGCATGAAGGGAGGCTCAGCCTATCTCATTGTGCACATGTTGCACTTTGACAATAAAGGTTGATTTGATTTGATTTGATTTTGATCTATTGGTAAGGTTGAGTCTATGTCAAGCTCCAGGGAAATCAGGAGATATAGGCAATTCAAATGGGTATAAAGATTTTTTTTGCAAGCTTAAGTTTTCTGCAAGAATTTGAACTACTAGTGGCCCAGGCAAATTGGCGGTAGATAAGAGTCACAGGAACTTAAGGTGGCTTGGACTTAGATCTCTTGTGGACAAAAAGAGATTCATGACTGATGACGCATTTGACCCTTCCCTCTGACTCAGCTTGGACATCTCCTACAATCTAAGAATGATTGAGACAAGGTAAAGACCAAATGTTGGCTTCAGCTTCAGCTGGCCTATTTTGAACTAGCTTCTGCTCCCGGTTGCCTTCAAGGGCTGCCCTCTGCGGAGCATATTGCAGTCATGAGTAAAGCTTGAATTACTGTGTTTAGATCATTCTTCCTGGAAGGGACATCCATTATCTCATAGGGCATTTGTCTGTGGTGGAATCTCCAGTAGAGTCAGGAGACCCAGGAGAGAAACGAAAGCTTGAAGTCCTTTCAGGGAAGGAAGAAAGACCACCACCACCATCCCAGACCTCATTCCCCCCTCTAGAATTACTGAAACCTGAATCTGGCTTTTCCCAAAGAGATTCTTGTCAGTAGCCAGGCAGCAATAAAGAAGCAATTCTGATCAGTTCACGGTGTTTTTCTGGTTCTTTGCACCTAATGTTATTTTCCACATAACTGAAGCAGGACAAAGGCAATCTTGGTCACAGCAAATACCTGTATAAACTCCAGCCTAGAACAGGGCAGTATCCAGAAGAATGCCCCCAGTGATAGCCTACCCTTCAGACTTACAACCTGTGCAGAAAACACTGGATCATCATTCCAGGCAGAGTTTAACCTTAAGCAACAAAGCCAACAGATTTATGACCTATCAGTAAATTCCCAATATGTGACCCTCCCCATTCTATAGCTATTGCAACCATAATTTCAATATCACTTTGAATTCTGCCACTCAATTCCACCAAAAGGTTGTAGCACCATGAGAATATAAATCCAGAAAGACTTTTCTCTTAACATAAATTGAAATGCTGACGTCCTTTGACTGTGTAATCATGTACCTTAATAGCTTTTTGCTCCAACTGAAATTCCCACGGTTTTCTTTCAGTATTCTTTTGTCATTGTCTTTGCCCAATCTCATCTTTCTTGCTTTTATTGGGGCAAAAGAGATCCATCAATTAATTGGCGCGATTAGCCAATGTACCTCTCTCACCCAGTTTTGAAAAGGTGACCTTTCAATTAGTTTTTAGCTGGAGTTAAATGCTAGATGAGAGCTCTGTTGATTGTATTACTGTAAATAATTTATGTTTTATCTTTTGCTCCTGGCAGTTTTTTCTAAAGTGATACTACAAGCACTGTAACAGATTTGTCTAGACTACCAAATCAGAGAAAACGTTCATTTCCATGAAGTATCTAGCAAATAGTTTCTTGTTTTTCTTTCTGTCAAATGTTGGATGGTAAGCTGTCTGGAATGGGAACATTTGCATTAGATGACATGTACAAGTTGCCATAGGAAATCATGTGCATTAAAGCATCCATGCATAGGGAAGGTTTCAAGGCTTGGAGTTTGAGGAGAACAACTTAATTCTCCTAGGACTTATCCAGGGTTTAAAACTTTTACCAGAAATTAAGGACTAGTTGACTGGGAATCCCCTTTTTTGTTGTTTTGTTATGCTGTTGGCCACCATTTTATATTATATATTTGTATATTATTTGTGTTTAGTGTATATGGAGGGTTGGTGGGGTATGTCAAATATCTGGGCATTTTCCCCAAGATTTAAACCACAGAACAGTTAATTAATGAATAGATAATGATTAAATCTGAGAAAAGCACCCATGAGTCTCTAGCATCTTTGGGTGCTCCGACACTGGAGGTCTTTAAGAAGAGGTTGAATAACTGTTTGTCTGAATTGGTATAGGGTTTCTTGCTTGAGCAAGGGGTTGGACTAGAAGACCTCCAAGGTGCTCTCCAACTGTATTATTTTGTTATTCTGTTATTCTGGGTATCATCCAAAACCACTCTAAAACTTGCAGTTAAAATGTTATCTTCGACGTATCAGAATTGGAAAGCATATAGGAAATAATAAGGTTCTTCTATTTAATTGCATTATTTCTATATTTAAATTGTTTTGTTAGCTAAACAACCTTGGAAAATTGGATCATTTAACATTGGCAATAAATCCTAATGAATGGATTCTAAGGAAGGAATCCATAATTTGAGAGCTGAAGCAGCTTGAAGCAGAAGAACCAAATTGTTAATTTAAGGTAAATAAAATTTAATTTTTGTATCTAGTCCCTACACACGCTTTGTTCTAGCTGCACCAAATTTTTAAGATTGGAGTGCACTCAATGGGGAAATTATGAACTGGGAAATGTGACCAAATTAAATTTCATATGTCTATATTTCGAAACTTGTAGAAAATACCAGGCCCCGTTTGAGGAGAATCCTTGTTTGTTGGTTTATTAGATTTGTATAATTCACGTTTTCCTTCCTTAAGAAAAAGATT
Source organism: Bothrops alternatus (assembly GCA_034064705.1). NCBI lineage: Eukaryota > Metazoa > Chordata > Lepidosauria > Squamata > Viperidae > Bothrops > Bothrops alternatus. The sequence continues at coordinate 1,323,016 of JARGCV010000042.1, forward strand.
TCTCATTTTTTTCTCTTATGTTATTTCAAAGGGAGAGTTTAAATTCCTCATTTGAGCTGACTCTGTCGGTGAAGACCACACAGCTAAAGAGATTGCTAGTGGTTTTCTGAGGTACCATTATTTTTCATCCCTTTGAAATATCTCTGTCGCCACAGTCTGAAAAATAATATGAGGAGTTCCTTCCTGAGGTCTTTCCTTGAGATTTAATGAAATTGTGAGGGAAAAATGGCGGACCTTGACAAGTGCGAATGTACGTCGAAAAGCAGAACATCAGCACAGAGAGGGCAATACAGTTTAATAATAAATAAACAAGTAAAAATAAACTAAATAAAAATAAGGACATCAGCATCAACTGCCCATGACACCAATATGATCTTTCCCACAAAAAATATTTGAGAGTAAATTCTCTTTCATAAAGAATAGGCTCTTTATTTTTTTATTTTTTAAAAAAACATTTTATTAATATATAAAGTAAAATATAAAATACAAAGCAAATAGTAGGACACAGTGGGGAGGAAAAAGGGAGAAGAGAAGAGAAGGATGAGGGCTGACATGATAGCCATGTTCCAATATCTCAGGGGGCTGCCCCAAAGAAGAGGGAGTCAAGCTATTCTCCAGAGCACCTGAAGGCAGGACAAGAAGCAACGGTTAGAAACTGACCAAGGAGAGAAGCAACCTGGAATTAAGGAGAAACTTCCTGACAGAACGATTAACCAGTGGAACAACCTGCCTCCAGAAGTTATGAATGCTTCAAAGCAAAACTGGAAGTTTTTAAGAAGAGACTGGACAGCCATTTGTCCGAAATGGTATAGAGTTTCCTGTCTGAGCAGGGGGTTGGACTAGATGACCTCCAAAGTCCCTTCCAACATTATTATTATTATTATAGATCATCGCACAGTCAGCCAGATGTTCAGACTGGATTTGGCATTTTTGTCTACCTATCGAGTCCTTCCCAAGGATCTGGGATAGGCAGATGTGGATGTTTGATGTTATTACAGATATTATTATTATTATTATTATTATTATTAAGAAAGGGAGGGAAAGAGAAGAAAAAGAAAAAAAGGTTGACTTCCGACTTCCCCTGTTGCAGTAGAATAGAGCATTAACGTCAAGCCTCAACATTTTACTTTTTTCACAATAGTAAAAACTAACCATTTCTGTAACAATAAATCAATCTAATCCAGGGGTCTTCAAATGTGGCCCTTTTATGACTTGTGGACTTCAAGTCCCAGAATTCCTCAGCCAGCGTGCCTGGCTGAAGAATTCTGGGAGTTGAAGTCCACAAGTCATGAAGGGGCCATAGTTCCCCCATGCTGGCTGAGGAATTCTGGGAGTTGAAATCCACAAGTCATGAAGGGGCCATAGTTCCCCCATGCTGGCTCAGGAATTCTGGGAGTTGAAGTCCACGAGTCATAAAAGGGCCACGTTTGAAGACCCCCTGATCTAATCAGTGAAACCCAGAATCAAAGTTTCATTCTTTTCCACCTCAAACACAAAGTCCAGAAGCGGTCTCCGTGTTGAAACGAAGGTTCTTGTGTTCTTTTCTTTAATCAAAACAGGCTGTGAGGGTAGGAAGCAGATTTTTTTTTGTTTTGTTTTTTTCCTGCAGAGAAGTTCAAGTCATCCTTGACTTACCACAGTTCATATCGTGACCCTTCGAAGTTACAACGCCGCTAAAAAAAAAAGAGACTCGTGACTGTGGCTTGAGGCTGAGAAATTTCATTCGCTTTGGCTGCTGCTTGTTTTGCCTCTTAGGAGTGAATGCCGTGTGGTCCTTTTTTCTTTTTTTCCCCCCCAATTTTTAAATGTCATGAATAATAAAGAGCCTGATTTTCATCCGGGCAGTTAATAGTTGGAAGAAGAAATGAATCTGAGAAGTCGTTGGAGAAGAGAAAGCATCAGAGTAACAAAACGTAATTAGGATTATTGCCTGAAATCCAATGGCATCACATTACTGCAGCAAAATGAATGCAGTTGCTGATTTAAGGCATTTGTATCCTGCCTTTGTGACTTTTTATGCATAAGTCAAGGTGGCTAAACGTATTTAATATTCTTCCCTCCTTTTATTTTCCCCACAACAACAAAACTGTGTGGTGGGCTGGGCGAAAGTCACTCAGCCAGTTGTCATAGCAAAGGCAGGATTAGAACTTAACAGTCTCCTGGTTTCTTGCTTGATGCCTTAACCACTACTAGACCAAGGGGCCCTGCCAATTCCCAGGACAGTTTTTGGCAGACTTGTTCGGTTAACTGACACAACATATTGTGGCTGCAGATTTTACCTCTGGCTCAAGGAGTGACAAAAATCCATCAGGTGACACGGTGGCCTTCTTCTAATCCATAAATTATTTGGACAGGATGTGGGTAGATGGATAGGATGGCATGGCATAGCAACAGCACTTAGACTTATATATCACTTCACAGTGCTCTACAGACCTCTCTCAGTGGTTTACAGAGTCAACATCTCCCCCCCCCAACAATCTGGGTCCTCATTTTACCCACCTTGGAAGGATGGAAGGCTGAGTCAACTTTGAGCTGGTCAGGATCGAACTGCCAGCAGTGGACCTAGTCAGCCTGCAATACTGCCTTCTAACCACTGCACTACCATGGGATGGGAGGGGATGGGATGGGAGGGGAGGGGAGGGGAGGGGAGAGGAGGGAAGGGGAGGGAAGGGAAGGGAAGGGAAGGGAAGGGAAGGGAAGGGAAGGGAAGGGAAGGGAAGGGAAGGGACAGAGATAAGTCTACTTACTGCTTTTCTGGATTTTTTTTTCCAATTATTATTGTGTTTGTAAGAACCTTGTTCACTCCTTTAGGGAAATTGGGACAGAAAATACAGTTCTGTTCAATTCTTTAATGAATGTGTGATTGAAATCCCCCATCATTGTTACTTCATGGGTATTTTTTAATGATTTGTGATTATCTTTAAGAGACATCATCTACCATCTTCCAGAAGTATGGAAACCTGGAAAGGAAATTCAGCTTTTGACATTTGTTTTCACCTATAATAAGTCATTTCCAAAATTGCTGAGCTTGGCTACTGAAAGAATGATTCAACCTGATTATTACATGTAGATTGTTACATTAATTTTAGAAAATAAACTGCCAATTTTAGTAGTCACTAATAATATACCATCAGCAAAACATCTTATACCAGCTATCTTAAAAATAATATTCAGTATAATTTAGACTTGCCTTTTCACTGAAATTACTATTGCTGCATAGCAACTATTATGTTTAATTTCTACAATCATACAGTTTTTTAACTTGTTGAGTTTTTGAGTTGTATTTCACCAACAACATATAAATAAGTCGGAAAAAAATATTTCAAATTTAGTGTTAAGAGGTTTTTAAAGTTCAGACATATTCTTAAATATTCCCCACTGTTTTGTAACTAATTAATTAAAAATATTGGAATCGGTAAACTCATTCTCTCCGTTCCAAAGACAGTCTCAAAATAGTTCATGTTCTGTTATTAATAATCTTGCAATCTGCATGATTTGTTGCCTCTTCGTTGAACAAATTTCTTTGAACGTTTATCTTTATGGAGAAAATGTTGAATAATAAAACAGAAGGTTATCCATCTGATTTATTTTTTTCCTTATATTGGTCCCAAACATTTACTATGTTGCGTATTTATTGACTAACCTACTACGAGTTGCCTGTTCTATTTGTATCAATTGAAAGGTAACAAAGAGAAGGACTAAGGGTAATATGATAGCAGTCTTCCAGTACTTGATGGGCTGCCACAGAGAAGAAGGAGGTCAACCTATTCTCCAAAGTACCTGAGGGCAGAGAAGTAGTAATGGGTGGAAGACCATTAAAGAGTATTCCTGGCTGTGAGAATATTGATCAGAGGAACAGGTAACCTCTGGAAGATGTGGGTACTCCATCACTGGAGGTTTTCAAGAAGAGGCTGGACAGACATTTGTCCGAAATGGTATAAGATCTCCTGTTTGAGCAGGAGGTCAGACAAGAAGATCTCCAAGATCCCTTCCAACCCGATTATTCTATCTTCTATGTTCTATGAATTTATGCCAGTCATCTGGAAGACCTCCTCCTTCAACTGAAGTAGCCCCATCATCAAGTGGCACAATCCAATCTGCAATCCACATTTGACAGCTAGTTCTGTAATACAATTTGAAGTTTGGTTCTGCCAGGCCATCTCATTTTTTTGAATCCTGTACAACTGTAGAGTCAATGATGGCTGTGAGGAAGCTATAACCATGATGAAGCACCTCAAGCAGCCTACCCTGTGATCATGGAAGACAGTCCCAAGATAAGATAAGATAAAATAAGATGAGATGAGATGAGATGAGATGAGATGATAAGATAAGATAAGATAAGGTAAGGTAAGGTAAGGTAAGGTAAGGTAAGGTAAGGTAAGGTAAGGTAAGGTAAGGTAAGGTAAGGTAAGGTAAGGTAAGATAAGATAAGATAAGATAACCTTTATTGTCATTTTTTACTATGAGCACAACAACACACATCAAAAATGAAATTTAGCTGCCCGCTTTCAAAGTGAACACATACATGACACATCTACACATACTGTATACAACATATTGCTCCTAGAAGCACGAAGCCGAAAACACCAGCCTGAAGATGACGAATGGGACTTTGTCGAAACGTCACCAAGACACTTCCAATTTTATGCGGGAGAAAACCCAAATAACCAAAGACCTACATACAAACACCCGCGAAAACCTCAGAAAACCAACATATACATGCTATATACAACATATGTATATACATATGTATATACAACATATGTATATACAACACCCCTACATACAGTATACATAACATATGAATATTAAACACAGCTCATCTTGAATATATAATGGAAGGAGGAAGCTTGAGAGTTCACAAGGTTTATACTGTATGGAATGAAACTGTGGCTGAATCTGGATGTTCTGCTTTGGATACCACGAAGCCCCCTCCTCCAAAAAGGTAACAAGGAAAACAGGTTGTGAAGAGGATGTATAGTGTCCCACACAATCTTGTGGACCCTGTTCAAGCAACACTTTTGTGCTATGTCCTGGATGGGAGGGAGGGAACTGCCAATGATCTTTTCAGCCATCCTCACAACTCTCTGCACCGCCTTCCTGTCTGAAGCAGAGATGCTTCCAAACCAGACTGTGATGCTGAATGACATGATGCTCTCAATCATCCCTCTGTAGAAAGTGATAAGGACAGTGGAAAGAAGATGTGCTTTTCTCATGCAACACAGAAAATGCAAGCGCTGCTGTGCCCACTTCACCAGTGTCTCGTTGTTGAGTGACCAAACCAGCCTATTTGTTAATTGCACACCCAGGAATTTTATGCTGGTAATCATTTTTTTTTAAAAAAGGATTTAAAAAAAACTATTGTTATCTTTTTCATCAGCAATCAGTTGAAATTCTTCCTCAAATACCAGCTAGGTTTCTTTATGTGGAACGTGATCCATGGTCCACAGAAAGTTCTACTCTCTCATTTGTATTCCCAAGGAATATCCTTTTTGTTCTCCTCCGACATCACCTGGAGACTCCAGATAATGCTCCTGCCCAAGCTCATCCTAAGAATCCTAAACAAATTTCAAATTACTCTTTTTTTATATATAAAATTCTTTTATTAAAACAATCAACATTGGACATAAAAACATATTGTGCAGCAATCATCATGGCACCTGATATACAATACTAAGTGTTAGTCATTGAAAACGTCTGATTTAGTAAGCCTTTTTCCACCCTTCGCGTCTAGCCTCAACTATACTCCTGTTACACTTTGTTTGATTGGTGTTTCTCTTATCTGGTTCCATATTAATGTGATCAACATTAAACCAAAGATCCTATTGCTAAACAATCATCCTAGGATATAGCATACAACATTAGGTATTAATCTTTGTAAACATCTGTTTTAGTAAACGTTCTTTCCTCCTCCCTTCCCTCTTCAAGTATACTCCGAGTACCTTTTGTTTGGTTGGTGTTTCTCTTATATATGGTCTATCTACTGTGTCTAGTCTATTGCATATTGTTCGTTTGCGCTTCTGAATTGACTTCATCCCATTACTAGTGCAATCTTTTATAGTCCCTAGCCAGAGATCCTGAGGTAAAAGTTTCATATCCTGAGGTAGAGATTCAGTCCGCTTTAACAGTATTAAAGCAAACAACATTGGACATAAGGTTATGTTAAGAGGCATTAGTTATAGAACATATACATTCAACATTGGGTGTTAGTTTTTGTAAACATTTGATTTGTTAACCCTTCTTCCCTCCTCCCATCGAGCCTCAGCTAAACGCCAGCTGCATTCTGTTTGATTGGTGTGCAGAAAAAGCACAGCTGATTAATCAAACTGGCGCATCTAGCAACGGCATGTTGGAAGATGACTCCATCAAGAAGCAGGAGTCGAAACAGGATGAGAATACAATGAATCATTTCTTTTTGTCAATCATTCTTGAGAAGGTTTTTTTTTTTTCCAAACCAAAACATCTCTGTTGTTCTTCCTGGGCTGAAATCCAGCCTTCAGCTTCTCTGCAGGGTATATTTCAGTTTTGTGATATTAGTCCATACAAGCTTCAAAGACAGGTTAATGAGAAAAGCAAAGAGTATCTCTCCTGGATTTCTTTTATAAATCAAAACTAACTGAGGAGATTTTAAAGAAGGGAAGGAAGAATCAGAAGTGGGATACTTCATTCTTTTCCTGCTGTCTTGATTCTCAAAATCAGCCACCCAGAGAGAGGATACACATCATCAAAAGAAAGGACTATACTTTGAAGCAACAGAGGGGAAAACCTCTCCTGAACAGGTGATGAGCAGCCCTTGACCCCACATAATCTTCTGAAGGACCTCCTGAGGTCTCACTTAGTTCTCAATGGGAAACCAGTCCCTCAGAAATAAGATTTGAAAAGTCAAAATCAACTCCTTCACATTGATTCTTGAAAAACAGTTGGCAGCCAGCAGAGGTTTTTCAATATGGACATCACGCAATCTGTTATCAGGCAATAACTAGCTATTGGAAAACATAAATCATTCAAATAATTAGCAGCTAAAACATAAACCATTCACATCAATATAAAAACCTAAGGACACAACAGTAGTAACTGTGAGAAGGATCTTGGAGTCCTAGTGGACAATCACTTAAATATGAGCCAGTCGTGTGCTGCATCTGCCAAAAAAGCCAACACAGTGCTAGGCTGCATTAACAGAGGGATAGAATCAAGATCAAGTGAAGTGTTAATACCACTTTACAAGGCCTTGGTAAGGCCACACTTGGAATACTGCATCCAGTTTTGGTCACCACGATGTAAAAAAGATGCTGAGACTCTAGAAAGAGTGCAGAGAAGAGCAACAAAGATGATGAGGGAACTGGAGGCTAAAGCATATAACGAACACTGCTGCAATTGGGTATGTCTAGTTTAACAAAGAGAAGGATGAGGGGGGACATGATAGCAGTCTTCCAATATCTCAGGGGCTGCCCCAAAGAAGAGGGAGTCAAGCTATTCTCCAAGGTGCCTGAAGGCAGGACAAGAAGCAACGGATGGAAACTAATCAAGGAGAGAAGCAACCTAGAACTAAGGAGAAATTTCCTGACAGTGAGTACAATTAACCAGTGGAACAATCTGCCTCCAGAAACGGTGAATGCTCCAACACTGGAAGTTTTAAAGAAGAGACTGGACAGCCATTTGTCCGAAATGGTATAGGGTTTCCTGCCTGAGCAGGGGGTTGGACTAGATAACCTCCAAGGTCCCTTCCGACTTTATTATTATTATTATTATTATTATTATTATTATTATTATTATTATTATTATTATTATTATTATTATTATTACTACTACTACTACTACTACTACTACTACTACTATTACTACAACATGGGGAAGGCGGGGCAAAGTGGGGGAAGGTAGCATCTGTTGTTACTTGATCAACCACTTCCATTGCTCTGTTCCTCTGTTGGAAGACCTCACATTGGGGGAAAATATGCTCCATAGGGCAGGAGCCACAGCAGAGAAGGCCCTCCTTTTTAAAAAAAACAAGTTTTATTAATTTTTCAGGGTAATCAATTATCCAAAAGCAAAGTCATACATGTATAGCTCAGGTTAACTCAGGTTAAAAGTTCCCTCTCTGTTTCCCTCAATATAACATATTCAAATTAACACACTTCTAAAAAAATCAATTAATAAAATTATCAATAAGATTTTACCTATACAAGTCCAAATCCTGTTTTTAAGCTTTACTAAATTCCAATTACTATATTCCAATTTAGCCTTAAATAAGCATGTTGTTTACACTTTGGGTATCCCTAATTTCCCTCATTTCATAATATAATAATTATAATATCTAAAATAAACATATTATTCCAACAGTTACATTCTTACATTTCCTAAATATATTCTATTTCTTATTCTAATAACTCCTCATATGTTAATACCATGTCTTCCACTGTCACAATCCATTTCCTTGTTCTCATTCCGTTACAAAGTGATCATCCTACCTAAAATAAACATATTATTCCAAAAAAATAGATTCTTACTCTGTTTCACATATATATTCTATTTCTTATCCTAATAGCTCCTCATTTAAAACCTTTTTCATATTACAATTCCAAACTATAATCTGAACAATAATTTTCATCTCGCTTATAGATCTAAATCCTAAACATTAAATCAGTCCATATCTCTGAAAAGGCCCTCATTCTTGACCCTGCTAGTTGGAATAATCAGGCTAACGGGACCCACATCATGCCGGCCCTAGTGGGACGGGCCAAGCTCAAAGGGGTGAGACAGACTCTCAAGTAATCTGGACCCATGCCATGAAGGACTTTTTTTATTTTATTTTATTTTATTTTACTTTTCCAAACTCTCCCCGATACATACACCGTGATATTTATGAGATGCTAACATACATTCTTTTTACATTCATATATAAGATACTTTTTAATAAAATGGAATAAATACATACACATGATTTTGCTCGCCCATTTCCACTTTCACTGTATCCACACTCCTTCTTCTCTACCTTCTTTCTCCCTTTCTTCTCTTCCCTATTTCCCTCTTCTCCTCTTCTCTTTCCTTCACCACTCTCCTCCCCTTTCTCCCCACTTCTCCTCTTCTCCTCCAACCTTCCTACTTCCTTCTCCCATCCTTTACCTTTTTCTCTCTCCTCTCCTTTCTTCCCTCTCATCCCTCTTCAGATACAATTCAGGGGTAATGTCCGAGCAACTCCTCTCTCCAAATTTCCCTTTCTGTATTATATACAGTAAGATTAATTTTCTCTTACATTAATACTTCTATTTATCTAACCTTCTCGGTATATACTTCTATAAATATTTATACAGCCTCCAGTTATTCAATACTGTGTCGCCTGGGTCTCCCTCCTTATCTGCTCCTGCCATGAATAGCCATGAAAAAAAAAAATAGTACATTCTAGATCAGTGATGGCGAACCTTTTAGAGATTGAGTGCCCAAACCGCAACCCAAAACCCACTTATTTATTGCAAAGGGCCAGGGCCGCATCAGCATTGTGGTGCCCTCAGGGAGGGCGGGATGTGTGGCCCACTGGATGGGTATGGCCAGGATCACAGCAGGCTGGGTGGGTGTGGCCAAATAGGCATGGCCACCTCGATACTCTAACATCTCTACTCAAGCTTGCTAGCTGGCCATTTTGCCTGCTTTGTGCTGGGCGCAGCCTAATGGATCTGCGCAAGCTGCTAGTGGCCACGATGCACGTGCCCACAGAGAGGGCTCTGAGTGCCACCTCTGGCACGCGTGCCATAGGTTCACCACCACTGTTCTAGATGTTTCAGTCTGCTTCTAAGTGAGATTTTTTTCTCTCATGAAAAAGATTGGATTAATTTCTCATTAATAAGTGAATAAGTGAGCAAAAGTGAATTCACAGATGTTAAAAAATAAGTTGAATGTTGTTGTTTTTTGTACCATTCAAAATAAAAAAGCACTTATTTTTTTCCTGCAAATTAAAGCACCCCCCCCTACTTCAAAACATGCTTTTTGATATTCACCTGTATCATGAGATGGGGAGGTGTTGCTATGATTGATGGCCTATGCCCTAGGATCTGTAAGAACTGGACGGAGCATAGGTGGGATGAAGAAACTACCATGAAGCCTGGGACAAAGAGACTGCCATGTGGCTTGAAACAAAGGGACAAAGGAACAAAGACCCATGTGGCTTGACCATGCGGTTTTGGAACAAACAGGAAATGGAGGAGGGGCCAATAGGTGGAGGGACGTTGTACCAAGATTTGAATCTACCGGCCACAGGTATAAGCTTTGCCATTGGCCAAAGGTGTAACTTTGCCAGTGTAACCTTGCTATTGGCCACAGCTATAACATTGTCATTGGCTGTTTGTAACCATGTGATGCCTTATGTAACCACCCACTGTAACAGGTAATAAAAAGGGGAGGCAGCCTTCTATCTGGGTTCGCTTCACCCCAAGGAAAAAAAAAAAAAAAGATGATCACCAACACCTTGAATTCCACAACGTAATAAAAGCAGCCAGAAATCCAGGGATCAACGGGGACCGCGGAGCCACATACTCATCAAAGCCAAGCAGAGTTCAAGGGAGTGTTCAATTAAAAAAAAAACACCTCCCAGAAGAACAAAAATTATTACCAACCGTCTTCGTAACTTTTATGGAACCTAAATTTCTACAGCAAAAGAAAACGGTCTACGGGGAATGGATTTGGAGATGTTTCTGAATAGTTTTAACTGCACCTTACAGTTCAAGGAGAATGTCAGAAAACAGAAGCGATATTGGTTTTGCATGAAGGTTATTTTTAGTGCTAGCATTGAAAATATTGAATTTTCAGAAGTGTCATGCCTCCTAATATTGTCAAATGCAAAATAAATATACTTTGAAAGTGCAGAAACCTTGGGGAAAACCTACTGCAAAAAGAGAAAAAGCTAGATGTCAGGGTTTATGAGTTATGTCTTATGCAGTAGAACAGGGGTCCCCAACCCCCGGTCTGTAGAGCGGTATTGGCCCACGGCATGCCAGCATCTGGTCTGCACAAACAAGCAAAGACCCATCCACAAGATGCAGGCAGCACAGCTTTATTGGGACATAATAGCAGAAGCTTACATCTCTATAAAGATAATAATAATAATAATAATAATAATAATAATAATAATAATAATAATAATGGTGATGATGATGATGATAATAATAATAATAATATAATAGTTGGAAGGGATCTTGGAGGTCATCTAGTCCAACTCCCTACTCAGGCAGGAAACCCTATACCATTTCAGAGAAATGGCTGTCCAGTCTCTTCTTAAAAACTTCCAGTTTTGAAGCATTCATAACTTCTGGAGGCAGGTTGTTCCACTGGTTAATCGTTCTGTCAGGAAGTTTCTCCTTAATTCCAGGTTGCTTCTCTCCTTGGTCAGTTTCCATCCGTTGCTTCTTGTCCTGCCTTCAGGAGCCTTGGAGAATAGCTTGACTGCCTCTTCTTTTCGGCAGCCCCATTTCGGACAAATGGCTGTTCAGTCTCTTCTTAAAAACTTCCAGTGTTGGAACATTCACTACTTCTGGAGGCAGGTTGTTCCACTGGTTAATTGTTCTAACTGTCAGGAATTTTCTCCTCAGTTCTAGGTTGCTTCTCTCCTTGGTTAGTTTCCACCTGTGGCTTCTTGTCTTGCCTTCCAGCACTTTGGAGAATAGCTTGACTACCTCATCTTTGGGGCAGCCCCTGAGATATTGGATCACTGCTGTCATGTCCCCCCTCGTCCTTCTCTTCATTAAACTAGACGTACCCAATTCCAGCAACCGTTCCTTATATGTTTTAGCCTCCAGTCCTCTGATCATCTTTGTTGCTCTTCTCTGTACTCTTTCTAGAGTCTCAACATATTTTTTACATCGTGGTAACCAAAACTGGATGCCGTATTCCAAGTGTGGCCTTACTAAGGCATTGTAAAGTGGTATTATCACTTCAGGTGATCTTGATTCCATCCTTCTGTTAATGCAGCCCAGCACTGTGTTGGCCTTTTTTCGCAGCTGCAGCACACTGGTTAGTCTTGAAAGGGCTTCCAGTCTCCAAGTTGGTTTTGTTTTCCCAGACTAACATGTTTCTTCCTTCCATCTTCTTATCCACCAAAGTTTCCAGCTTCAGGACTGGAGATTGTTTGTCTTGATGGAAACAACCACATCAAAAGCAAATTTTAGGCCTCGTACTGATGAGCACAAATCAACATGGACACAGGAACAAAAGAGTGCATCCCTTTTTAGTAGCTTTCTTCCTTTCATCATCAACAAATCAATCCCTTTTTTTTCCATCTTTACGAAAACAGCCTCTGAGCCGTGCTTTAGGAAATTTCCCATCTAGACCTTCAGTCATCTTCTCCTGCCTTCCAAGAAGCAATCTCTCTCCTTTAAAGCTGCAATGTGTCTTATTTGTCATTTAGGATTGTGTGGGGTTTTTTTTGTACAGCTTCATTCTAACATGGCCTCGTTCCTGGATTTTGATCTATCGGTATCTTCTTTGTTGTTTTATTTTGCTTCTCATTTTTCTGAAAAGCTCCTCTGTTCCTCACCTGTTTTATCTCTATTTTTGAGTCCCGTGCTTTCACATTGGCAATCGGAAAGCTATAATCTTTATTTAGAAAGTCAGTCTTGACCAACAAAAAATCCATCCAAATGTTTTGGATGATAACTTCCAATACTTGTCATGCTGGCAGACAGATATTGGAAGTTATGGACACTGATATTGAGTTGACTATGAAAAAATAGAGGAACTCGTGTTGGGATGTCCCAGTCCTTCCTATGAGCCATATATTTGGTTCTCATCATCTATCTCAGTCCTACTTCAACTGCATTTTTCTCTTTTGATCTCAGACAAGACAAAAAGTTGTCCAGTCTCTTCTTAAAAACTTCCAGTGTTGGACCATTCACCGCCTCTGGAAGCAGGTTGTTCCACTGATTAATTGTTCTAACTGTCAGGAAGTTTCTCCTTAGTTCTAGGTTGCTTCTCTCCTTGATCAGTTTCCATCCATTGTTTCTTGTCCTGCCTCCAAGTGTTTTGGAAAATAGGTTGACCCCCTCTCTTCTATGTGGCAACCACTGAGATACTGGAAGACCGCTATCATGTCACTCCTTCTTTTCATTAAACTAGACATACCCAATCCCAGCCACTGTTCTTTGAAGGCAAGCTATTCCTCTGGTTGATTGCTCTCACCATTAGCAAATTTCTCCTTAGTTCTAGGTTGCTTCTCTCCCTGGTTAGTTTCCATCTGTTGCTTCTTGTCCTGCCTTTTTGGTGCTTTGGAGAATAGATTGACCCCCTCGTCTTTATAGGAGGTCCTCTGTTAAAACCTATGAGCAAAGTTAACCCAGGAGATGTGTTACGTTAAGAACAGGTGCACCTCTGTCTACATAATTCCTTTTGGGGGGGGAGGGAGAGGTTATAAACAATTATAATCGTTTTGCAGATTGAAAGAAAAAGGACAAGCCAGGTTGATATGGGAATGAATGAATCATTCCTTGAGATAAGGCATGCTCAGCCTGTTCTCACAAGAGAACCATAATTATCATTTGTCCAAAGGAAAAGAATGAATGGTGAATTAACATGAATATGGTCCCCATTTACAATATTAGACAACACAGTATCAACAGTAGAGACCTTCAGGTTCCTGGGTTCTATAATCTCCCAGGATTTGAAATGGACACCTAACATTAGAACCGTCATTATAAAGGTACAACAAAAAATGTTCTTCCTGCGTCAACTCAGAAACTTCAGACTGCCCCAGGAGCTGTTGATACGGTTCCACAGAGGAATTATTGAGTCTGTCATTTGTACTTCTATAACTGTCTGATTTGCTACAGCAACCCAACAGGACAGGTACAGACTTCAACGGATATTTAGGACTGCAGAAATAACAACTGCAACCAGTCTGACTTACACTAAGGATCTGTATACAGCACAGGTCAGAAAGAGGGCTGAGAAAATACCTATAGACCCCCTCACATCCTCCCTTGGGATGCCAAAACAACTGGAAACAAAGACAGATTTTTCCCTCAGGCCATCACTCTGCTGAACACCTAATTCCCACAGCACTGTCTTGGGTCTAAAGATATTTACCCCTGTAGCAGGGCTGCATTGTTACTATCCTTCTCATCTTTTCTACTACCTTCTCCTATTGGTATCTTATAATTATATTACTTTGCTGTTTGTAGGTACACTGAGAGCTTCTGCACTGGAGACAAATATTTTGTGTGTCCAATCACACTTGGCCAATAAAGCTATTCTATTCTGTTCTGTTCTGTTCTATTCCATATTTTTTGTCCTGTTCTATTCTATTCTATTCTATTCTATTCTATTCTATTCTATTCTATTCTATTCTATTCTATTCTATTCCATATTTTCTATCCTATCCTATCCTATTCTACTCTATTCTACTTTGTAATTCATGCATTCATTTATTCATTTATTAAATTTCTACACCACCCATCCCACCTAACTGATTCTGGGTGGTTGACAAAAGCATAATAAAACAATATAAACACCTGAATGAAAGCACAGATAAAAACAGTCTCATGCAAGGGGTATACTGCCCCTACTCAGCTAGCAAGTTTAGGACAGAAATTCAGATTGATTTCCCTTTAGTAACATCTGATTGAATGTATCTGTTGGTTTGCTCAAAAATGACTTTGGACTGATTTAAATCTACTTTTATGCTTCTCCCCGTCAATACATCTCATTGTAGTTTGTGATATAACTATAGCAATATCACATTTTCTCATTGTTTGTTTGTATCTTTGATATAGTTATATCCACATCTGTCTTCTAAGAAAAATATAATTAACTAAGAAGAATATTCAGGGAGTTCTTGATGCTATCTGAGCTTGGTTGTTGGCTTGCGGACATTTTGTTAACCCAGCTAGGTAACATTAACAGTGCATTGATGATGTTATCCATTTATATTTGTCTGTCTATCTATCTATCGTCTATTTATCTATTTCTATCTTTTATCTATCTATCATCTATCAATTTATTTATTTATTAAATTTATAAAGATCTATTCTATTTATCTATCTATCTATCATCTATACCATCTATCGATCTCTGTTTTTTATAGTCTTCCTTCTCACAAGCAAGTGACCTTTAATGGTATTATCAGTTGGATAATAAAACATCTGCCATCAAACAATGGAGCTCAAGGGTACCAAGGATTTCACAGCTCAACTCTGAAATACAGATATTGTCTTTTAAGAAGAATATTCCCCATGAACATGGAGAAGCAAATTTCACCTTATGTTCCATACAGCATTACATTTCATTAACAACCCTTGGCAAACTCAGAAAGGCTATGCAAGAGTTTTGGGACTGGTCCCACATGGCCAGGACTTAATAGTACCATAATAATAGCAAATTTGAAAATACGAATGAACTTCAGCAGAAGAAAGCCTTCCATCTCCTATCATCCCTGATAATTATCCATCTCCTTCCTTGATGAGACAGAAAATTACAGCATTAACAATAGACTGAAGAGAGATAAAAGAGGAAAAAGAATGTATTCACATAAGGCATAATCATTGTTAACTGACATAATTCACTGCCTGAGTGTGCACGGATGTCCTTTCTTTTCAAAAGTTTTGAGAAGCTGAGAATGGTTACTCAACCAAAATACATGACTTTAAAAAGTTAAATGGGTTTCTGGGTTTTCTATGTCAGTGTCATGCCTCCCTCGGAGCCTGAATCTGCTAAGGAAAATGAGCTGGAACGGGACCCTATGGAGGTCTAGGGAGAGAGGTCTGTGGCTTCAGAGGAATGTGGGGAAGAGCAGGCCAAGGCAGGCCAGGGCCCTTCAGCAGTGGGACAGGAGGAACAGGAGAGACAGAGTTCAGGAGATGAGCAAGGGCCACCCCAGCTGATCCTAGAGCATAGAGAGTGGAGAGAAGGAGGGAACAACGCAGGCAGGCTCCATTACTTAGGAGGAGAGTGTCCCGCCCTTCTCCACAAGGAACACCTGGAGATTGAGATTTAAGGAGATGCTGTGGGGAGGGGCATTTGTCAGGAACAAACGCTGATTCTTGGAGTGTTGTGTATTGTTGCTGATCTCTTGTTCTGTGATTTCTGTTTGGAAACCTGGAAACTTGAACTATTGGATTGACTAACCACTTTACTTGAATGTTTAAAGACCTCGGACTGTATTTTGGATTCTCTCTTTTTAAAACAGCTCAGGCAAGCTAGGATTCAAACAGACTCATTAAGTTTGTTTTCTTCCTTGTTATCTCTATGGCCTTGAGTACTTTCTTATGCTAATCAGACTGTATTTGAACCTACTTTCAGCCAGAGTCGGATGAAGGGGTGTGTGTGTTCTTGTGTTGGAGGCTTGCCAGCAAATGTAGGAGCATTTGGGGAAATTTTGTAGCAATAAAAGAAGTGTTTGAAATTGCCAGCTGACTGCATTGCCTCTGTGCTGTGCCCTCGGTCATCACATTCAGTCCTTCAGATTGTTTGTTTGTTTGTTGATCAAATTTAGATATCATCCACCTCACTCTCCGAGTGACTCTGGACAGGGTACAATTAAAAGCATAAAACCAAAAAAACCATATCAAAATGCAGTGTAAAATATTTAAAGACTGCCACCATATCTCTTGTCAATCTTCCCTTCTTTAGGCTTATCATACTCATTCTTTAATTGTTCCTCACAGTCCTTTTAACCCAGAGATATTTATGGATATTCCATTCTGTGACAAATTTGGACAAAGAGAAGCAATCAGTAAAGGCTTTCACACAAAAACCCAGTTCCCTTATTTGAATATAGAGTCTATTTTTCACTAGAATTTTCTAGAGTTTATGAGTGTTGACACATATTCCATCATACAGCACTCATAGTTTTTGCTTCTTGCTTCTTCACACAATCTATGATAGAATCCATCAGGGCAAAGCTGAGTATTTTCAAGCACTGTGGAGTCCTTGGTGCTGTCTGTGTCTGGTTGTTTGTGTCAAGGATGAAACTTTGGCAGCTACATGCTTCTGCGTTTCAACTTGCCTTTAGAGTAAGGGAGGCAGGTGTTACTTTTGAGTTAGTTAGTTGGAGAAACAAAATTTTGACAATTCAGTTAAAGATCATGAGAGCCTGAAGCCCTTTCAAGGACACTAGAACAGGTGTGAATTTGAAGCAGATAGTTCCCCTAACAAAGTGGACTACGTAAGACATTGGGGGTTATTATTGTTTAAGTCTATGAATTGGTGTTTTGGAACCTCTGAGTTAGTTTTATTTTGACATAACCATGCAGTGTATTCAATAAACAATAAGATTTTCAGAGATGGAATGAGCCTGGAGTTTTATTTGGATTCTTGAGCTGGATGTTGACAGTTTGCTTGCAGAAGTTTCATTACAGACTAGGTAACATCTTGAGATCACCAATGTGGTGTTTGATTCCTTGACAAACACCATGGGAACACCATTTTAACTATTTTTTTATTACGTCCTGTAGACACCACTCCATAGCCTTGAGGTTCATCCATGTTAAACCCTAAATATGGCTTAATAAAACACAGTTTTGATGTTCGTAACTGCACACCATGCCCAAATGAATAAATAAAACCACCTAGGAAATGTAAATCAGTGAAGTTTTCCATACTTCATTATTAGGTTATCAATATCATAAAGCCATAAAAATATCCCAAATTTGACCAGACTCCGGTCATACCCCTTTAGAACATCTTTTTTTTCCCATCTCTCTTTTTTCTAAAATTGGTCATTCCTATTCTGGTTACATTAAACCAACTTGCTTAAGCCTCCATTCCACAGAATGCCTTCTAATTGTGTTTGGGTGACAAACAAACTAGCTTTTATCGCTGAGCTTAGAACAAGTTGTGTGAACATGGTGATCTAGTATGCTGCATTGATTTACAATGGATGGGTATGTTTGGCCAAAGGACAGGAATTAAAGAAGCTTCTTGGATGAGAATCATCCCAAAGATACTTTTCCAAGAGGCAACTGGACTTTTTCTTTGAAGACCTTTCACTTGTCATCCAAGAAGCTTCTTCAGCTCTGAAGAAGCTTCTTGGATGAGAAGAGAAATATCTTCAAACAAAAACAAGAAAGTCCAGTTGCCTCTTGAAAAAGAATCTTTGGGACAACCATGACCTAGATTACTGAGAATCTCCATAAACCCCAAAGAATAGAACTTCTAGCTAAATAGTGGGATGGTATAAGGGCCAGTGCAGCTTCTGTACTTTCCATGCTGAAATCCCAAATTTAGCTGCTCGCATCTCCAATCAAAGACAAGATTGTGGTGAATGAATTCTGTCTGAGCCACTTACTTCTAGAGGAAACACTCCTGGCTTTGATAGCTTCATATATCCAAAATTGAGAGGGTCTATTAGGGACAAGATCAAGCCAATTCAAATTCATTCACGGTTATACTTTAGATCAGGGGCCTTCAAACTTGGCCCTTTCATGACTTGTGGACTTCATGCTGGCTGAGGAATTCTGGGACTTGAAGTCCACAAGTCACAAAAGGGCCAAGTTTGAAGACCCCTGCTTTAGATGGAAGGAATGGTCAAGCCAATTTGGACCCACGCCATTCAACCTGTATGCATTCTGTAATGAATTCATTTAGTTACAAATGAATACAAAAAGGCATGGTTTTTTTTTTCTTATTTCGCTCATCATTTAGGCCCCAATGTGCTTTTTTATCCAAAGTAGGACACTTTGTTGTACAACAATCTCCTCGAAGGCTCCATTCTAGGTATCCAGAATGTGCCAGATGTGGTGCTGTCATCCTGAGAAGAGGGGCACGTGGTATTTAAGAGATTCTGGGTAAATAAATCACAGCCACCATTAGTTATCTTCTGATATTAGTTTCACCATGTTTCTTTTTCTTTCTTTTTTTTACAAAATTTTATTTATAATACAATTAAAAGAAACATTGGACATAATGTGACATTCCAGTATATACATTCTTATCAAATTATTCCACATTTTACAATCGATTCTTCATCTCTGAATATACATCTAAATTTTATATACAATACTTAATCTATTTCTCTATTTGCTAATCTAAAATTTATTTATTTATTTATTTATTTATTTATTTATTTATTTATTTATTTATTTATTTATTTATTTATTTATTTATTTATTTATTTGGGTTTATATGCCGCTCCTCTCCGGGGACTCGGAGCGGCTAACAACATATATATAACAATGAATTACAATAAAAAAACCAAACAAAGATATCAAAAAATCAATAAAAAACACACATTCAATTCAACAATCAACCACAATCATCCCCAGGCCTGCCGGCAAAGATGAGTTTTTAGATTTTTCCGGAAGGCTGGGAGAGTCGGAGAAACGCAGACTTCAGGAGGCAGTTGGTTCCAGAGGCCGGGCACCACAACAGAGAAAGCCCTTCCCCTACGGCCCGCCAGACGACATTGTTTCGCTGACGGGACCCGGAGGAGGCCAACCCTGTGCGCTCTCACCGGTCGTAGAGAAGTATGTGGCAGAAGGCGGTCCCGTAAGTATCCTGGTCCCATGCCATGAAGGGCTTTATAGGTAATAACCAACACCTTGAATTGGGCTCGGAGACAAATAGGCAACCAATGCAGCATGCAGAGAGTTGGTGAAATGTGGGCACAACGCGGAAGGCCCACAACTGCTCGCGCAGCTGCATTTTGCACTAATTGTAGTCTCCGAACACTCTTCAAGGGTAGCCCCATGTAGAGAGCGTTGCAGTAGTCGATCCTCGAGGTGACAAGGGCATGTGTGACTGTGAGGAGGGACTCCCGATCCAAGTAAGGACGCAACTGGTGCACCAGGCGAACCTGGGCAAATGCCCCCCTCGCCACAGCCGACAAATGATGATCCAATGTCAGCTGTGGATCGAGGTGGACTCCCAAGTTGCGAACTTTCTCTGAGGGGTTTATAGATTCACCCCCCAGGGTAATGGAAGGACAGATAGAAGTGTCCTTGGGAGGCATCATTACATATTGTTTACATATTACATATATTTCTATCTTAACGCTAGCCTATAATCCCAACTGTCCTCCTCAAATCCCTCCAGCGGTAAAATTTATCCCAGGTTTTGAAATAAACTGATCCACATTTGTCTTTCAATACCATTGTGAGCCTGTCCATTTCCGCACATGATAATATTTTATATAGTGTCTCTTCCTCTGTGGGAATTCCTTTGCTCTTCCACTTTTGCGCGAACGCTAGCCTAGCTGCAGTCAAGATATGTAACAGCAAATAGATTGTTCCCTTATTGTATTTCTCTGTAGTTATTCCCAACAGGAAAAGTTCAGGTTTTAACTCTTAAGTCCAACACTAATATATCTTTCAGCCATCTTCGTATCCTATTCCAATACTCACAAGCCTTTGATCATTCCCACCACATATGATAATATGATCCTATTGCTGTTTTACATTTCCAGCATAAAGGTGAGATGTTTGGACCCATTTTGGCTAACCTTACGGGTGGGAAGTGCCATCCATAGAACATCTTATAGAGGTTTTCCTTGTACGAGGTAGCTAAAGTGAGTTTCCTATTTCTTTCCCACAGTTCTTGCCAAATATGCAGATCGATACTGAAACCAAAATCCCTACTCCATGATTCTGATGCTTAAAATACAACAATTGATAGAGCACCAGAACATATCAGTCTCTGAAAAGGCCAGGCTAATTCTAGGGTTTGTTTATTTATTTATTTGTTTGTTTGTTTGTTTGTTTGTTTGTTTGTTTGTTTATTTAAACTTATATGCCGCCCTTCTCCCAAGACCCAGGGTGGCTCACAACAACAATACAAGTAAAAACATAAACAAAGAATCAATTAAAATTTCTAATTAAATACTATATAAAAACTAGATAATTTATTACACTCACACAGTCACAATCAAAGGCCCAGGGGCAGAGTGCAGCTCACACGCCCCAAGCCTGTCTGCATAAATGTGTCTTCAGCAATTTCCGGAAAGCTAGGAGGGAGGGAGCAGTACGAACCTCTGAGGGAAGTTGGTTCCAGAGGGCTGGGGCAGCAACGGAGAAGGCCCTTGCCCTAGGCCCCGCCAGATGACATTGTCTAACAGACGGGACTCGTAGGAGGCCAACCCTATGCGCCCTAACCGGTCGCTGGGATTCATGAGGCAGAAGACAGTCCCGCAAGTATCCTGGCCCATTGCCATAAAGGGCTTTATAGGTCATAACCAACACTTTGAATTGTGTTCGGAGACCAATTGGTAGCCAGTGCAGCTCACGGAGAGCTGGAGTGATATGAGCATGTCTTGGGAGACTCAAGACAGCTCGCGTGGCTGCATTCTGGACTACTTCTGGGTTACATGTTATATACCCTGCCCTGCCCTATTTTCCCTTCCCTTCCCTTCCCTCCTCAAATTAAAGAAGAGTTGACAGAACAACAGCTGAATGGATTTTATCTTTCTTTCTTTCTCTTTCTCTTTCTTTCTTTCTCTTTCTTTCTTTCCTTAAAACAGGTGCAAAAAGCAACCAACACCCCCCCCCCACGATTGCCAAGCTAATTATGGTTCACAAATCTTCTCCTCTCCCACCAGGCCTGTCATTAGGCAAGCAGTCAAGGATGCAGCCAATACCAAAAAAAGCATTCAGTTCATGCAAATCAGCTTCCTTAATGGGCTGCAAAAGTTCCAGCAATTAATTGAACTAGTGGGGCCGAAAGAGCAGATGGAACAATTGGATCCACTTTGGAAAGTGGGTCTAGCCAAAGCATTTGTTCTTAAGTGTCTAATTGGATCAATATGCAGCATTTATAAGAGTCAGGACCCTAGTAATTCACATGCTTGTCAGAGCTCCCTATATGAAAACAGAATTTTGTTAACATTATTGGCTGATGTGTTCAACAGGCCTGGGGGGGAAAAAAAGGACATTGGGAAGCTTAAAAGATCCATTGGTTGCCCAACTCAGGCGTCAATAACTGAACACAGATCTTTTTAACATTCGTATTTTATTCTTTTTTTTAAAGAAATGCTAACGTATATTGCAAGCCCATGTGTGAATTGCCATATGCTAAACAAATAAATAACCAGGCAGCATAGAGTCACAACACAGTGCTAATCAGATAATTGTGATGCAAGGATTATACGTCAAATGATGGCTGTGCTCCACGTTTTATAACTCAAGAGAAGTTCCCAAAATCTCTGCCAACCACACAAATATCTAGAATACCATATCCAGTTTTGGTCCCCATATTACAAAAAAAGATGTAAAGAGTGCAGAAAAGAGCAACAAAGATGATTAGGGGGCTGGAGGCTAAAATATATAAAGATTGTTTGCAGGAATTGGGTGTGTCTAGTCTGGTGAAAAAAAGGACGAGGGGTGACATGATAGCAGAGTTCCACTATTTGGGGGGCTGCCCCAAAGAAGAGGGGGTCAACCTATTTCTCCAAAGCACCTGAAGGCAGACCAAGAAGTAACAGATGGAAACTAATCAAAGAGAGAAACAACCTGAAAATAAAGAGGAATTTCCTGACAGTGAGAACAATTAACCTGTGGAACAGCTTGCCTTCAGAAATTATGGGTGCTCCATCACTGGAGGCTTTTCAATAGACTAGATACAGTAGATAGACCATATATAAGAGAAACACCAACCAAACAAAAGGTACTCGGAGTATACTTGAAGAGGGAAGGGCGGAGGGAAGAACGTTTACTAAAACAGATGTTTACAAAGATTAATACCTAATGTTGTATGCTATGTTCTAGGATGATTGTTTAGCAATAGGATCTTTGGTTTAATGTTGATCACATTAATATGGAACCAGATAAGAGAAACACCAATCAAACAAAGTGTAACAGGAGTATAGTTGAGGCTAGACGCGAGGGGTGGAAAAAGGCTTACTAATTCAGACGTTTTCAATGACTAATACTTAGTATTATATATCAGGTGCCATGATGATTGCTGCACAATATGTTTTTATGTTCAATGTTGATTGTTTTAATAAAAGAATTTTATATATTTAAAAAAAAAAAAGAAGAGACTGGTCAGCTACTTGTCTGGAATGGTATATAATATAAAACAGCATCACCACCAGATGGATCCGTAGCTGGCTGACCGGACGTACTCAGCGTGTGGTGCTCAATGGAACTGCATCTACATGGAGGGAAGTGTGTAGTGGGGTGCCCCAGGGCTCTGTTCAATTAACCAATTGAAGAAACAATACTGCTCCAACACTGGAAGTTTTTAAGAAGAAACTGGACAGCCACTTGTCCGAAATGGTATAGGATTACCTGCCTGAGCAGGGGGTTGGATTTGATGATCTCCAAGGTCCCTTCCAACTTTATTATTATTATTATTGTTGTTGTTGTTGTTGTTGTTTTCTGCATCATTATTTGTCTAGTGTTAATCCCTGCTTGGCTCAGTGTTGGCTGCTAGAGGATGTTGTTGTTGCTGTTGTTTTCCTTCTTCGCTTTTTGTTCTTTCTTTTCAATGGTGTGTAAATATGGTTGATCTCTATGTGTCTGTTGACGTCTGATCTCAGCAGCTGCCTAAAAGAACAGGCAGTCAAGCTATTCTCCAAGGCGCCTGAAGGCAGGACAAGAAGCAATGGGTGGAAACTAACCAAGGAGAGAAGCAACCTAGAACTAAGGAGAAACTTCCTGACAGTTAGAACAATTAACCGGTGGAACAACCTGCCTCCAGAAGTGGTGAATGCTCAAACACTGGAAGTTTTTAAGAAGAGACTGGACAGCCATTTGTCCGAAATGGTATAGGGTTTCCTGCCTGAGCAGGGGGTTGGACTAGATGACCTCCAAGGCACCTTCCAACTTTACTACTACTACTACTACTACTACTACTACTACTACTATTATTATTATTATTATTATTATTAATAATAATAATAATAATAATAATAATAATAATAATAATAATATGCTTGAGCAGGGGGTTGGCCTAGAAGACTTCCAATATCTCTTCCAACTCTGTTATTCTTACCTGGGGTTGGATAGAGATTGCTAATTGTATGAATTAAAGCCTACATGCTGAAGGCTGATACATGGCATTTAAGATTCGTATTTCATGAGAAGGCATTAGCTCCCCTCTTCCCTGGGTAATTTGCAAGAGCATTATGAATATTACTTTATAGCTTTGTTGTCTAATCATTTCACAATGTAACGACATTTTTGTCAAGTGACCTTTTCATTTCAGAAGGCCATTAGCCATTGTGCTCAGACTGGTTATGAATAGATCTGATGAGAGTTTATACGGTTATCTTATGCCTGTGACTATAATTAATACAAACAAAAGGAAATAATAGGCAAGGCAATGCCATCCCACTAAGACCAGCTGAGAGGGCTCTGTCAGGGCTCAGAGCGTGTTAACCAGAAGGAGGATCAAGTCAGCATGACTGTTGCTAAGAATTCTAGTTTGAATTCTGAATTAAGGTCTGCGCATTTGCAAGTTGCCAATGTTGGAAGCACTGGTCTAGACACTCCATACAAGGGAGTCCTTGCTGCTCTCTAAGCTTAGTTGTTTTCTTGCAGATGTTTGGAGATTTTTAAGAAAAGACTAGACAATCACTTGTCTGAGATGGTGTAGGTTCTCTTGCTTGAGCAGGGGGCTGGACTAGAAGACCTCCAAGGTCCCTTCCAGGTCTATTCTATTCTATTCTATTCTATTCTATTCTATTCTATTCTATTCTATTCTATTCTATTCTATTTCATTATTCTATTCTATTCCATTCTATTCTATTCTATTCTATTCTATTCTATTCTATTCTATTCTATTCTATTCTATTCTATTCTACTCTACTCTACTCTACTCTACTCTACCCTACCCTGATGTGTTCAACATCTATCCTACTCTGCTCTGCTCTGCTCTACTGTACTCTATCCTATTCTCTATTCTATTCTATTATATTATATTCTTTCATTATTCTATTCTACTCTACTCTACCCTACTCTACTCTACTCTATCCTATTCCCTATTCTATTCTTTCATTATTCTATTCTATTCTATTTCATTATTCTATTCTATTCTATTCTATTCTATTCTACTCTACTCTACTCTACTCTACTCTATCCTATTCCTTATTCTATTCTATTCTATTCTATTCTATTCTATTCTATTCTATTCTATTCTATTCTATTCTAACCTATTCTAACCTATTCCTTATTCTATTCTATTCTATTCTAACCTATTCCTTATTCTATTCTCTGTTCTCTGTTCTATTATCAGCGCCCTTGATTGGGATATTTTTACTGCTTGGTATTAATTTCTGCTTTTCTAGGTGTTGATTGCTGACAAAGAGGTGTTATGGTCTTTTACCTTTTTGATTGTCTCTTTTGAATGATATGTAGATGTTCTTTATCTCTGTGTGCCTGTTGATGGCTGATTTGCCTGAGTAGGTCAAGATTCCAGGAATTCTCTACTGGTTTTGGACTTATATGTTCCAATCAAGGAACTACAGTCCAGTAAACAGCAGCCTAATCAAGAAGCCATCAAGAGCACTCTCACCGATACTGACAGGGCAAGCTAGTATACAAACAAAGAGCAAACTCCACTCTCTTCTTCTACTGATGGTGTTACCTAACTGGGCAATAAAATGTTTGCAAGAAAACAACCAAGCTAGGAGAGCACCAAGGTCTCCACAGTTCAACTTGAGTTACGGATATGTTCTTCTACCGTCACCCCATACAAGCTTGGCTAAGTAAGCTACTTGATAACTTTAGAACTTCACTTTTGTCCCATTTAGCAGTTCATCAGAAATGGCAAAGTTAGGAAATAACTTCATCTTCATCTATTGCATGTTTCAGATTCTGGTTCATCCTTGACTTTGTCAGAAGTACAATGTAAAATAACTCCTACTCTCCATCTTCATTCTTCCCAACCTCCTCTTCATTAATCACTGATTGAAATCAGTCATGTAACAGGATAATATGACTTCTGTTCTCAGCTATTTGGGATGACTCATAGAAACAAAGAACTTTAAATCCCATTTAGCAAAGCCATCCTTAGAAACAATGGCATGAGGCTAGATCAGCGGTTCTCAACCTGTGGGTCGCGAACCCATTTGGGGTCGAATGACCATTTCACGGGGGTCGCCAAACAACGCAGTCCACCATTTTTTTCCCCTTTTCCCCTCGGCCGGCGCAGGGGGCAGCACCGTGCATGCGCGAGGTAGCACCGCGCATGCATGATGCGGGCCATCGTGCCGCGCATGCGTGATGCGGGCCATCATGCTGCGCATGTGCGATGCGGGTCATCGCGCCATGCATGCGCGGTGTGGGCCGCCGCACCACGCATGCGCAATGTGGGCCGCCATGCCATGCATGCACGATGCGGGCCGCCGTGCCACGCATTCGTGGTGCGGGCCATCGCGCCGCGCATGCGCAGTGCAGGTCGGGGTCACGCCGCGCATGCGCAGCACAGGTCAGAGTCGCAGTCTGAAAAAGGTTGAGAACCGCTGAGCTAGATAGTTGATGGGTACAAGGACTTGCAGATTGGATGGTAGTAGTGTTGCTGCTTGAAAACTGCTATTCCCTTTTCCCATCAAAACTGGGTACTTAATATGAAAAGAAGGACAATTCTTAATGGTCTGCAAGGCCATGGTTATGCACATTAAATGTGAATGGGAATGCCCAGCTCAAGCCATTTTACATTAAAATGATCAGAAAATAATTGAAACCAGTGGCCTGAAGCTTTGCAGCTGTTCCACAGTTAAGATACACCAATGGCCTAACTCCGCTAAATATAGTTTTATATATTCAGAATAAATTATCAGGGCCCACTTAAGTTAAAGGCTAAGGATCTCCAAGTAGAACTGTAGAAAAGTTTCTTCTAGGTTTGAGTGTCAAGATTTCTCAACAAGCAACAGCAGAAAAGGTGTTGATCTGATCTGATTATTACACTTTATATATGTATTTTAATACAACGTTGTATATTCCTGGTGAAAATTGCTCACACCTGGCTTTACTTTTTCCTTACTACAAGTCTTTACCCATTTTAGCCCTGAGTCTACATTTTGTTCCACCTTTCTTTGTGCTTGAATTTCTTCCAGATGCTTCAGCAATTCTTCATGCTTGTCATATGATAAGATGGAGATTCAGCTGGGTGGAGGACTGACAGATAAAATGTGCTCCCTGGAGAGCACAGAGCTAGGAAAGCTACAACTTACAGCTCCTTGGTTCAAATAACCAATTATGTTTCCCACAAGAAGACCAACTTGTAATGATCCACTTCGTACAACATAGTAAGACAATGGCTGAATGTATCAAAGCACTGAAATCACAAAGTACACAGTCCCAATTCAGAATACTCTACAGATAGAGTATACAGAATACTTTACAGATATTCAACTGTTTAATGAAGAGAAGGATATTTAATGAAGAGAAGGATTAGGGGGGACATAATAGCAGAGTTCCAATATCTCAGGGGTTGCCACAAAGAAGAGGGAGTCAAGCTATTCTCCAAAGCACCTGAGGGCAGGACAAGAAGCAATCAAGGAGAGAAGCAACCTAGAACTAAGGAGAAACTTCCTGACAATTAGAACAATTAACTAGTGGAACAACCTGCCTCCAGGAGCGGTGAATGCTCCAACACTGGAAAGTTTTAAGAAGAGATGGGTGCTAACAAGCTCAAACTCAACCCCGACAAGACGGAGTGGCTGTGGGTTTTGCCTCCCAAAGACAATGCAATCTGTCCATCCATTACCCTGGGGGGGGGAGTTTCTGACCCCCTCAGAGAGGGTCCGCAACTTGGGTGTCCTCCTCGATCCACAGCTAAATCTGGAATATCATCTTTTGGCTGTGGCGAGGAGGACATTTGCCCAGGTTCGCCTGGTGCACCAGCTGCGGCCCTATTTGGACCGGGAGTCTCTTCTCACAGTCGCTCATGCCCTTATCACCTCGAGGCTCGACTACTGAAATGCTCTCTACATGGGGCTACCTTTGAAAAACTCTCGGAGACTTCAGGTAATGCAAAATGCAGCCGTGCGAGCAGTATTGGGCCTGCCTAGAAATGCCCATATCTCGGCATCACTCCGCGAGCTGCATTGGCTACCAATTGGTCTCCAAACGCAATTCAAAATGTTGGTTATGACCTATAAAGCCCTACATGGCATCGGACCAGGTTACTTACGGGACCGTCTGCTGCCCCATGAAACCCAGCGACCGGTTAGGGCCCACAGAGTCGGCCTTCTCCAGGTCCCATCAGCCAGACAGGGTCGCCTGGCGGGGCCTAGGGGAAGAGCCTTCTCTGTTGCGGCCCCGGCCCTCTGGAATCAACTCCCCCCAGAGATCCATATTGCCCCCACCCTTTCCGCCTTTCACAAATTACTTAAGACTCATCTTTGCCGACAGGCCTGGGGCAGTTAACACCTGGCCCCAGCCAGTGTATGTATGTAGGTTTGTATGTTTGTTTGGATGATTGGTCTTTTAATTGACGGGTTTTATAAATGTTTTATATATTAGATTTCTACATGTAGTATTTATGTTGTGAGCCGCCCTGAGTTCTTGAAATAGGGCGGCATAGAAATCTAAGTAATACATAAATAAATAAATAAACCATTTGTCTGAAATGGTGTAGGGTTTCCCCCCTGAGCAGGGGGTTGGACTAGATGACCTCCAAGGTCCTTTCCAACTTTATTATTATTATTATTATTATTATTATCATTAAACAGTTCATTTAGTGACCATTCAAAGTTACAACAGCACTGAAAAAAGTGGCTTATGAGTGGTTTTCACACTTACAACTGTTGCTGTATCCCCATGGTCATGTGATCAAAATTCAGACACTGGGTAACTTAATTTCACATTGATGAAGTCTGCTGTGTCCCCGGGGTCATGCGATCCCCTTTTGCGACCACCTGACAAGCAAAGTTATCGGGAAAGCCAGGTTCACTTAACAATCGTATTGCTAACTTAACAAGGGCAGTGATTCACTTAAAAACTGTGGCAAGAAAGGTCATAAAAGAGTTTAAACTTTTTAAACCTGAACTATTTTTACTAGGCATTATGTCTGAAAAGACTAATAAGCAGAAATGATATTTAATTCTACACATTACCACAGCAGCGAGAATAATTTTTGCACAATACTGGAAGAATGAAGGACTGCCATCAGAGGAAGAAATAATCAGGAAGATTTTGGAATGTGCAGAGATGGACAGATTAACTATGAGGTTGAAAGACAAAGAAGATACAGACTACTATCAAATTTGGAATTTATTTTATTCTTGGTTAGAGAAAAGAACGAAGGATTAGGAATTGAACATGTATTAGCATGGCAAACTCCAGACAACTTGTTGATTGGAAAAATTAACATATGTTGATGGAAAAAAATTAATTAAAAAAGGTCATAAAAGAGAAAAAGAAAGCAAATGAGAGAGAGAGAGAGGGAGAGAGGGAGAGAGAGACACAGAGAGAGAAATAGAGAGAGAGAAATAGAGAGAGAGAAAGAGAGAGAGAGAAAGAGAGAGGGGGGGAGGGAGGGAGAAAGGGAGAGAGAGAGACAGAGAGAGAGACAGAGAGAGAGAAATAGAGAGAGAGAAAGAGAGAGAGAGAGAGAGAGAGAGAGAGAGAGAGAGAGAGAGAGAGAGAGAGAGAGAGAGAGAGAGAGAAATAGAGAGAGAGAAATAGAGAAATAGAGAGAGGGGGAGAGGGAGAGAATGAGAGAAGCAGAAAGAGAGAGAAAGAGCAAGAGAAAGTAACTAATTGAAAAGCAGAAGGTCGTTTTAAGCAATATTCCTAATTGGACATCCCATCATGATGAAGAAAAGCATTTAGAACCAATCAAGACACATCTTGGTCTCCTTCCAGCTATGGGCATAAGCACCTGTACAATTCTTTTTCTTGGTTTCTTTACCCTTGCCAGTTAGGATAAATGTTATTTTGAATTCCATGCAGCCTCATAATGAGGCTGGAGGAGAAACTGAATTATGCATAGTCCACGGCAACAGAACTGAAATACCAAGGCACAGGCTAGGAGGGCAGGAACAATCAAGTTGCAGGCATAGCAAAAAGTAAAGTTATATTCCCTGGCTGACTTTGCCCTTCCTCTTTCTCCTTCTTCTTCTGCTTCCAAATTCTGTTCAACTGCCAAAATGTTCAGGTTGTCCGTCTGAAGAAGACTGGGGAAAAAAGAAAAAGAAAATACAGTGGTGAGCAAGGCAGCCTTTTAGCATTCATGCTAAGTAATCCATGTCGTATCATTTCTATAAAAGAGAAGAGACTGTCTATGGCAGAAGTCTCTTTGTTGGAGCAGTAGGTCAGCTCTCTACAGCCTGCTCTCTACGTAGATTGTAAAGTTTTTCATTTTTAACTGGGATGAAACTATTATCACATCTCTCCAGTACAAGAATCAGCTGCTTATTAAACGTGGGAAGGTGGGATGTCAATTTAAGACATTGATTCTAAGTTTTGACGTTTTGAGAACTTAGGATCTGAATCTCAAGGAAGGTTTGCCTGACTATGACCGTTCTCCATTCTAAATATCACCAGGAGAGGACATTTTGAGGACACTTCAGGTTCTGTACATCAGACATCCGTAGAAGGGCGTTGCTCCCAAATTGTAGCAAGCTCCCTTTTGCGAGGTCAGATTAAGCCCAAACCTTAAGACTAAAGAGGATCTGGACAGACTCGAACACTGAGCGCTATCTAACAAAATGAAATTCAGTGGTGAAAAAAGCAAGGTTCTACATATAGGCAAGAAAAACCAGATGCGCAGGTATAATATACTGTAGGTGGTACTTTGCTCAATAGTAGCAACTGTGAGAGGGATCTCGGAGTCCTAGTGGACAATCACTTAAATATGAGCCAGCCATGTGCTGCAGCTGCCAAAAAGGCCAACACGGTGCTAGGCTGCATTAACAGAGGGATAGCATCAAGATCACGTGAAGTATTAATGCCACTTTACAACACCTTGGTAAGGCCACACTTGGAATACTGCATCCAGTTTTGGTCACCACGATGTGAAAAAGGTGTGGAGACTCTAGAAAGAGTACAGAGAAGAGCAACAAAGATGATCAGGGGACTGGAGGCTAAAACATAGAAGGAACGGCTGCTGGAATTGGGGATGTCATTTAATGAAGAGAAGGACGAGGGGGGACATAATAGGAGTGTTCCAATATCTCAGGGGCTGCACCAAAGAAGAGGGAGTCAAGCTATTCTCCAAAGCGCCTGAAGGCAGGACAAGAAGCAACAGGTGGAAACTAATCAAGGAGAGAAACAACCTGGAACTAAGGAGAAACTTCCTGAAAGTGAGAACAATTAACCAGTGGAACTACCTGTCTCCAGAAGTGGTGAATGCTCCAAAACTGGAGGTTTTTAAGAAGAGACTGGACAGCCATTTGTCCGAAATGGTGTAGGGTTTCCTGCCTGAGCAGGGGGTTAGGTCCCGTCCAACATTATTATTATTATTATTATTATTATTATTACTACTATTATTACTATTATTACTATTATTACTATTATTACTATTATTACTATTATTACTATTATTACTATTATTACTATTATTATTATTATTACCTCAAAGAGGAAAGAGTCATCAAAATCTCTTGCACATGGCCTTACAAAGTTGCAGTTGCAAGCAGCAAGAGAGCCTTGACATTTCAAGTGGTTTTGTGATTTGTGTGTGATTTGTTGTAGAGTCTCTTGACTGCAATTGTGAACAGAGGTGAAGAATGCTCCCCCAAAGCAAAAACAAAACCTCTGTCTGAATGATCAAAAAGAAAGGTTCACAAAGATGTTTTAGCTAGCTGGGAGTTCTGCGTAGCATGAAGGATTCAGACATGCAAACTTTCATACGCATTCTAGGAAGGTTGGCTGATTTTGACCCTCATCGAAGCAGAATTTCGGGAGCTGCAGTCAGCTTAGCAGTGGATGTCTAATACCCCAACTTTTTTTTTTCTTCTTCCCTTCCCATTTTTATTTTACGCCTCACTGCACAAATAAATATCTCTAGAAATCCCTGTGATTCCTACAAAACAATGTTACACAGACAAGCTAGCACTGATGATAGCTAGTTCCTTAGTTGGGTAGTGAAACATCTGCAAGGAAACAGTCAAGTTCTGAGAGCATGAAGTATCCCACAGTTCAATCTTGAGCTACAAATATTTTCTTCTATTAGGCGTTAACCGAAAGATGTTCCTCCTGAACACTGACTCTGCTGTCAAAGATTTTTAAGAAAACTCTGGGTGAGTCTCTTGCAAAATGTGTCTTACATCTGGTTCTGCTCCGCTTGGTGTCTTGATCTTGCCTGACAAGCTGTTTCAGAAGCATCCCTGGCTTTTCAACCAACAGTACAGATACCACCTGTAGTACATTGGCACCTTACAGATGGTACATGATTATCCTAGAAAAGTGGTAGTGGGGGAGAGGAATGAGCTGAAGCAGTGGCAGCACCGCACAAGCCTGAGCGAGAGACGGCTAGAGCTGCAAGGCTGTCAGCTCAGTGGAAGCGCCAGGATCAGGGCTGCTTTCCGGTTGATCAGCGCTTCTTTGGGGCTGTCAGGGCTCAGCGGAAGCACCAGGATCAGTGCCAGGCTCCAGCTGGAGCTCGGCACTGATCCTGGTGCTTCTGCTGAGCCCAGAAGAAGCGCCGATCAGCTGGAATGTTGCAGCATCTCCAGGGTCTTGTGATTTACATTCAGATGCTTGGCAACTGATTCATATTTATGATGGTCACAGTGTCCCAGGGTCATGTGAAGTGACCAAAACCTGCTGCAACCACCCATCCGACGGGGGGAATAAAAACCAAACACCCACCACCCCACCGCCGCTGCCAATCCTCAACATAAATGCTCACAACAATGAAAACCTCAGACAGGAGGAAGAGCGCCGCCGGGCGGGCAGGCAGGTGTCTTGCTCGGCTGTGGCTTGGGGGGCACTTTTTTCAGGGCCATTGTAACTTCGAACAGTCACTAAGCGAACTGTTTTAAGTCGAGGACTACCTGTACTTCATCACTTTTTTCTTCTTTTTGGGGGGGTCATCAAGTTTTTGACCCCTTGCTAGGCGACTGGTGGTCCTCGGATGTTGCCATATCCTAAAAGTGGTACAATGGGGGAAAAGGTGAAAAGCCCTGACCTAGAGCAATGATTAAAGGAACAAAAGGAAGGGGGGAGAAGGGAAAAGAGCAAATCGTGCTTGGTAGAAAAGGCATTTCTGACTAGACGAGCTGAATAATGTAAAACAGGATGAAAAACTACCTGTGGCATATGCACACAGCGTCCCCACTCATGTCGCCCGTAATGGGCCTGCCACTTAATTTACTGCAGGACTGCGCATTGCTGGAGGATATATGATCCTCTATTTTCACGTTCTCCGCTGTGTATTAGGTGAATGGAATTGTTGCTCATGGATTAAGTGAAGGCATTTATTACAAAGCCCTTTGCCAAAGAGGAGAACAGGTTCCCCCCGCCCGAGGTGGTGTAAACGTCAGCACCCTGGTCAGCTCCATGAATTGTTGGGCTAATGCAATATTAAAGGAAGAACAATCTGTGCTGTCAAAAAAAACGACTGGTTTGCTGCACTTGCATTCCTCGGAGAGAAGGCCTGTGAACTCCTCCTTTTTTTAAATTGCAGAGTCAGGCAGAAGACTGAGTAGATCAGGAAAAGGATCTTACTAGAACTTTCCCCAAATGCAACTGTTGCTCGGTAACGGCAGGCTCCTGCCTGCCATGTTTAAAACATGATTTTGCACCATGCACCAATTTCTAATGATGAAGGAAGAAGATGAACTGTTTTCTCATTACCATCTATCGTTATATATTTATTGTTAATCCCAGCGACCGGTCAGGGCACATAGTGTTGGCCTCCTACGAGTCCCGTCTGTTAGACAATGTCATCTGGCAGGACCTAGGGCAAGGGCCTTCTCCGTTGCTGCCCCAGCCCTCTGGAACCAGCTTCCCTCAGAGGTTTGTACTGCTTTCTCCCTCCTAGCTTTCCAGAAAGGGCTGAAGACACATCTATGCCGACAGGCTTGGGGCATATGAGCTGTGCTCTGCCCCTCGGCCCTAAGAGTGTCCCGCCATCAGCGGCTGCGAATTGATTGTGTTTGTATGTGGTATGAATGTGGTTTAATTTTAAAATTGTTATTGTATTCTTGTTGTGAGCTGCCCTGGGTCTTCGGAGAGGGGCGGCATATAAGTGTGAATAAAGTAAAGTAAAGTAAAGTTATATATTTATCATTATCATTACCATGGTATCTGGCTCAACAGAGTCCTAGTGGGCAGTCACTTCAATTAGAGCCAGTTGGGTGCTGCAGTTGCCACAAAAGCCAACACAGTTCTAGGTGGCATTAATAGAGGGATAGAATCAAGATCATGTGAAGTTATAATGGTAAGAGCACACTTAGAATATTGCATCCAGTTTTCGTCACCGCAATATAAAAAAGAGGTTGAGACTCAAAAGTGTAGAGAACAGCAACAAAGCTCTTCTCTGTTATCCAGCTCTATTCTGATTCAAAGATGTTTGTGGGACTGAAGGCTAAATATATATATGAAGGTCAGTCGCAGGAATTGGGTATGTCTAGTTTAATGAAAAGAAGGACGATGGGTGTCATGACAGCAGTGTTCCAATATCTGAGGGGCTGCCCCAAAGAAGAGGGGGGTCAACCTATTCTCCAAAGCACCTGAAGGCAGGACAAGAAGCAATGGATGGAAACTAATCAAGGAGAGAAGCAACCTAGAACTAAGGAGAAATTTCCTGACAGTCAAAACAATTAATCTGTATATGTATTGTATATCATGTACACAAGGTTTTGATCCCATGTACACCTTAACTTTTTTTATCACCCCAATAGATGCCCCTGAAGTGAGATTATGTCATAGAACCCAAGACTTGAAAAACATACTTCAGTCCTTTCTTTCTCATCTTCAGAGAAACAGGATACAAGGATATGTAGATTAGGATCACAGCAAGATGGTTTGAATGTAACACAACAAAGAACTTCTCCTTGTAGAGCCAAGCAATTCTCTTCAGCAAAATCACTAGCCTTAAGTGGGAGCTTCATATGTGTGCTTGCCATAGTTAGAAGAGTCTTTGACCCAGAAACAGAGCAAGCAAGTAAGCACACAAAGCTCTTCCAGATTCTGCAACATTGAGGCTCTCTAACTTCCATTTTCCCTCTCATCCGATTGGCTTCCTGCCTAAATTTAGACTGTTGGCGTTATAGAAAGAAAAATCTTCATCAGGGTCCAGTCCAAGCCAGGAATAAACAAAATGGAGACTGCTTTAGAAAGAAGGTTGTAGTTTATTGAAGAGGAGAGCCAGACAGAAATGTGGCTCTGAGAAAGCTGACCACATGTAGTAGGGAGTGGTGGGTTTTTATCCCTTCTTGAGCTTTTGTTTGGAGTTGTTCCTGTGGCATGAACTTTGACCTGAATTTGAGTGTGCCTTTCTGGTATTCTGATGGTGGTGGGTTAATCCTATTATGTCCCAAAGGTTATATCCTGCTTCCCTGTGGCTGTGGCTGATGACTTAGATTTTTGGTGTGAGGGGTTGTTGATTCTAGGGATCTTTGCCTTTTAAGCCAAACTTCCTGGCTCCAATCTTTCTGATAAGATTATCACCTGATTTCTGTTTTGGGGCAGAGAGACTTGGATGTGCGTGTGTGATGGTTTCTGCCTTTAAGATCCTTTGGGAAAATATATTCTGCCTTTTTAATATTTCCCAAAATATTTCTTTCTCAGGATTCTTCCCACAGCACTTTTGGAGAAAGAACCTGCTCTTACAAAGAGGGAACTGGGTATAAATACTCTCCTTGAGGAGGTTTTGTGTTGCTGCCAATTGATTAAGCATGCCTGTGATCCTATCTTCTTACTTGATTATCTTGGCCTGCCTGCATACATTGTAACTTTTTGCAGACACCCTGGAACCAGTTATTCTGGAAGCTTCAACCAAGCAGGCAGATGAAAAAACTGGCTCCTGGTTGGAGTGTGTTTTGTGGCATCAGTAGAAATGATGCAGCTATCATCACTTTTTATGAGGCTCTTGTCACGAGAATGATGGCACTGGAGAGCGACTAGAGCCCCCAAATTGGGTACCATGTAGATCTCCTTGGCCTGTTTCTCTGCAAAAAGACAACAGTTGGCTCAGCTTATGGTGTTTCTGTAGGCTTTCCTTGCTGGGAATTGAGCCAGGTGCTTAGAGATGATGAACTGGCATTTGCTACAGAAAACCCATTGAATCTGGAAAACACCTACCCAACAACACAACTCCTGTCCACTGTTGCTAGCTAATCTGAGTGGTGTCATTTTAATAGACTCTCATTCATTATTTTTATTGTGTGACTCAGTAAAGGTAGGCAAAGTCCCAGGTTTAATTCCTCCATCAAAGCTCCTTGGAAAAGAAAAGTCAAAATGCATCAGAGCTAGCAACCAAATTTGTTTCTTTTCAGACTCACTCACTCACTATTAGAGGTTGGGTCATTGCCAGGCTGGGAATAACCAGACATCTTTCAGTCTGTCCAAAAGTCTTGCTTGCTTCAACGTGACAGTTTCAGAGACCCTGGTCATGGACTACCCCACGTAGACATAAATGTCATCTATATACTGTGCCAAAGGGGCACTTATCAAGCCAAAAAGGGAACAATGCTCACAACAATGAAACACCTCGGACAGGCGGAAGAGCGCCGCCAGGTGGTCAGGCAGGTGTCTTGCTCGGCTGTGGCTTGGGGGGCACTTTTTTCAGGGCCATTGTAACTTCAAACAGTCACTAAGCAAACTGTTGTAAGTCGAGGACTACCTGTACTTTATCACTTTTTTCCTCTCTTTTTTTTTTGGTCATCAAGTTTTTGACTCCTTGCTAGGCGACTGGTGGTCCTCGGATGTGGCCATATCCTAAAAGTGGTACACTGGGTGAAAAGGTTGGAAAGCCCTGATGTAGGAGACTTCCTTAGTTCATATGAAAGTACAGTGAGATCTGGGTATGTTTAGCCCAGTGGTTCTCAACCTTTTTCAGGTTGAGACCCCACTTGCCCCGCCCATGCATGACGCAGCCCTGGCACGCATGCGCGCGCGCGTCAGGCCGATCTGTGCATGCGCGGCGCGCGCGCGACAAAAAAAAACCAAAAACAAAATGGCAGACCGTGATGGGCCAATCCGCGCACGCACAGCGTGCGCGCAACGGCCCAAACCGCGCATGCACGGCACGCGCGCGACAAAAAAAACAAAATAACGGACCGCGATGTCCGGCGACCCCCGCGAAACGGTCGTTCGACCCCAAATGGGGTCGCGACCCATAGGTTGAGAACCGCTGGTTTAGCCTAATGAAGAGAAGGCTTGGGGGTGACATGTTAATTTCTTCCAATACCTCAAGGGCCGCCACAGGGAAGAGATCTTTGATTTATTCCCCATAGCACCTGAGGAGAAGACAAGAAGCAATGAGAGGGAAGCTGGTCAGAGCGAGACCCAACATGGAAGTAAGGAGGAATTTCCTGACAGTAAGAATGATGAATCAATGGAATAGCTTGTCTCCCGGAGTTGTGAGTCCTCTATCACTGGAGGTTTTCAAGCCAAGATTGGACAACCATTTGTCTGGGATGGTATGAGGACTCCTGCCTTGGGGAAAGGGTTGGACTAGAAGGCCTCCAAGGTTCCTTTCAGCCCTATGATTCGATTATTGTCTTTACAGTATATTGAAGTGACATATGGGTGTTGAAATTCCAACTTTCTTCTGGTCCTGTTTATGTACCTATGGAAAATAATTCATGGCCATGTAGCTTCCCCATACTTGAAAGTGGCTCCAATGTCTCTCTTTAATCTTAATAACAGAATTGAAAGGGGCTTTGGGGGTCTTCTAGTCCAACCCCCTGCTCAGACAGGAAACCCTATACCAGTTCAGACAAATGGCTGTCCAATCTCTTCTTAAAAACTTCCAGTGTTGGAGCATTCACCGCTTCTGGAGGCAGGTTGTTCCACTGGTTTATTGTCCTTACTGTTAGGAAATTTCTCCTTAGTTCTAGGTTGCTTCTCTCCTTGATTAATTTCTATCCATTGCTTCTTGTCCTGCCTTCAAGTGCTTTGGAGAATAGCTTGACTCCCTCTTCTTTGGGGCAGCCACTTCTATCCTGTCCCCCCTCCATCCTTCTCTTCATTAAACTAGACATATCCAGTTCCAGCAACCATTCCTTACTGTATATGTTTTAGCCTCCAGTCCCCTGATCATCTTTGTTGCTCTTCTCTGCACTCTTTCTAGAGTCTCAACATCTTTTTTACATCGCGGCGACCAAAAATGGATGCCATCTTGTATTCCAGATCTTCTGTTCTGCAGATTGATCAATCCATTGAGTTGTAGCCCACGTATGTCAAAGCTGCCAAGGTTAAAAATACAGATTTCAGTTCTGTAGTCCAAATATTCTACGTGCAATATTGATTTGGACTAGCCAAATAATCAGAATTAAATGATTCTTATTCTGTAATAGTTATTTTCCATTCCAGAAATGATGAGACCAGATTTTTAAAAAGGAAGACAGGAGGATCAATTTGAAACCATTACTACCGTGATTCATTTTTAAAATATGTGGCTGCATTTTTATTTTTTTAGTTGCACGATCCTGATTTATGAAGGAATCTTTTTGCATATATATAATGCCTCTTTTTCTAAATATCTATATTTTCTTATTCACTAAACATGTCCAAAAATTTGATTGATTTTAATGCTTCCTTTAAAAAAAATAAAAGAAATATTACTATATATGCCAAATGGCCAATTTTTTAAAATTCCATTAGTATAAATTCCAGGTTCTACACAATTTGCTTACTTCTTGTCAAAGCTGAACTGATTCCTTGCATTAGAGATTTACTTGCATGGTAAATAGATTATATTTCTGGAAAAAACAATAACTGGCAGGACATCGCATTAAAATGTATAAGCATGAACAAATAGTGTGATTCCTTGTACCGTACATTCTTCAGTCGATGCACACTTGAAAACTG
The DNA here is from genome assembly GCA_034064705.1 of Bothrops alternatus. Lineage (NCBI taxonomy): Eukaryota > Metazoa > Chordata > Lepidosauria > Squamata > Viperidae > Bothrops > Bothrops alternatus. The sequence goes on from JARGCV010000042.1 coordinate 1,361,856, forward strand.
GCCACCTTTGAAATATATTGAGGCAGTCACCGAAATGGTAAGCTGATACGAGTTTCAGCGGGATAATGATCAGAAGAAAGCCACGAAGCTAAAGAAACTAGAGAAATATTTTTTTTTAGAATGCAAAAATTCAGGGGAAATGAAAAAAAGAATCAAGATGGCAGCTGCAAGTGAATAATCAAAGCCCCGCCCCTTTGTAGGTGTGTCACTGGGCATGGAAAAAAGGGGCGGGGTTTTAATCACGCACTCGTGGCTCCCATTTTGCCTTTTTTTTTCATCTCCCTCTGGGAACAGCAAGGAATCTTTCTAAATTCAATCTGTGAGCATTCTGCAGATAGCTCATCACTCTTTCCCAGGGGTAGGCAACCTTGGTTCTTTTATGACTCGTGGACTTCAACTCACAGAATTCCTGAGCCAGCATGGCTCAGCTTGGAAACCTCTCCCTTTCCCCTCAGCATGGCTGGCTCAGGAATTCTGGGAGTAGAAGTCCACGAGTCATAAAAGAGCCAAGGTTGCCTACCCCTGGTCTAGGCCTAGGCTGCTTCATGACCCCTGGACTTCAACTCCCAGAATTCCTCAGCCAGTGTGGCTCAGCTTGGAAACCTCTCCCTTTCCCCTCAGCATGGCTGGCTCAGGAATTCTGGGAGTAGAAGTCCACGAGTCATAAAAGAGCCAAGGTTGCCTACCCCTGGTCTAGCCCATATAGGGCAGGAGTCCCCAACCCCCAGGCAGCAGCCCACTATTGAACTGTGAGCTGTCAGGCGACTACATGTGTGCGCATCTCCATATACAAGCAGCGGGTCAGCGCATGCATGTGCATCCATTTGCATGAGCATCGGATACATGTGCCCGCCACTGGCACCCTGAAGGTGCACATGTGTTTGCTGGCCATTCATGCAGAGCCATCCCCCCCCCGCCTGCCCCCCACCTGTCCACAAAGATTGTGGAACTCTGGTATAGGGAATCTGTACAGCAAGTTCAGGGGGGGGAAATGAAATGAGGAAACACACTGTGGCCAACGCTTCATTAGCGGGAACCACACACAACCTGGTGTCCAGGTGCGATACAGGCAGATTTGCTTGGATGAGCTGATTAACCACTGTATCTCTTTTGTGAACATCTGCAGGATTATAGCGTAGGTGTGTATTTATTTATTCTGCAGGCATGCTGCAAAAGCTTGAACACAATGCAGGCAGCTACAACATACCTGTCTTTTTTTCTTGTGTCGACGGTGTTGGTTTTGCTGCCCGCTGGCTTGCTTATTTTGGATTTGCATTTACAAATGCACACTGTATTTGCATTTGTATGTATTTACATACATTGGACAACTTCTTATAATCTGTCAGCAGGACATATAGGTCGTCCTCAACTTACAGCCATCCATTTAGTGACTGTTCAAATTTACAAAAAAAAAAAGTGCCTTGCAACCGATTCTCGCACTTATGACTGTCACAGCATCCCCATGATTGTGTGACCGACCAGCAGGCATTTTCCACAGTTGTAGCATCCCAGGGTAATGTTCCAATATCTCAGGGGCTGCCCCAAAGAAGAGGGAGTCAAGCTATTCTCCAAAGCAGCTGAAGGCAGGACAAGAAGCAACAGATGGAAACTAATCACGGAGAGAAGCAACCTAGAAATAAGGAGAAATTTCCCGACAGAGCAATTTACAAGTCGTAAAAGGGGCAAGTTTGAAGACCCCTGACCACCCCCCACCAATAATTATACTAACTGGAATTTTAGGCAATCAGTAAAACCTGTGAGAAATTAATCAAGTATAATCTCTGACAGGTTTCACTATCCAAAAATAAATACATAAAATAAAAGAACTTCACCTGCGAAATGTCTGCCTGGATGTATCCTGCCCCAGCCCAAAGTTGATCTGAAAGATGAAGTGACTTTGAGCCAGTCACCCTCCCTCAGCTGAACCCACCCCGCAGGGCTGTTGTTGTAAGGAAAATAGGAGGAAGAAGTATTAAGTATATTCACCACCTTGAGTTGCTTATAAAGCAATAAAGGCCAGATGGAAAAAAAATCATCTAACAAATACTAAACAAACAGAGCGCATGGACTTATATAGCCATTATAGTGTGAACCAAGTCTTCACACCTTCTTGTGGTGAGAATTGTGAAGCGCACATTTTACGTTATTAAGTTTCTGGAGGGCTGAAACACTTCTTGTATCCTGGAAAGCTAACAGATTAGATTTTAGGGTGAGGTTGAAAATGAGTTAATTTAGGGCGGTATGAAATGTTTTCCAAAAGGATAAAATTATTGAATCTGTTGGTAACATATAAACGTGTCAATATTTGACAACAGAATAGCAGAAGGCAGCCTTCCTGGAATTAATGGGCTGACATGTTTTTAGCAATTTTCTGCTGAGCGGAAAAGTAGGACTTTTCAGGAAAGAAGCCTGTAGAAAGTCACCCTTCTAAAATGGATCCCTCCTGACTCCATCTTACATCCAAGTAAATATTACCTGCTTTGTTTTCATCCATTTAAGTCCATAGGCCAGTAAATAAACCTCAACATGGAAGTACAAAATAATGAGAGGGGAAAAAACCCCTCTTAGGATTATAGTTTAAGAAATTGGCTTTACCACTTTGGCTGAAAAGTATAGTTCCATCTGTTTGTTTTAAAAACCGAGAGTGACTTTGGGTAGAATCTCCTCTATTTCTGGAACTACGCCAGAAGTTCCTTTACCCCTCAAAACACTCTGAATCTTATTGAATCATACAGTTAATCATATCGTTAATATCAAAGACTCATTAAATTAATAATTTTACTGAGAATTTTATATAGATAAGAGGCCAATGCTGACATATATAAAGAAAATAATGGAATGGAATGGAATGGAATGGAATGGAATAGAATAGAATAGAATAGAATAGAATAGAATAGAATAGAATAGAATAGAATAGAATAGAATAGAATAGAATAGAATAGAATAGAATAGAATAGAATCTTTATTGATAATGAAGAGAAGAGAAGAGAAGAGAAGAGAAGAGAAGAGAAGAGAAGAGAAGAGAAGAGAAGAGAAGAGAAGAGAAGAGAAGAGAAGAGAAGAGAAGAGAAGAGAAGAGAAGAGAAGAGAAGAGAAGAGAAGAGAAGAGAAGAGAAGAGAAGAGAAGAGAAGAGAAAAGAATCTTTATTGAGAATAGAATAGAATAGAATAGAATAGAATAGAATAGAATAGAATAGAATCTTTATTGATAATGAAGAGAAGAGAAGAGAAGAGAAGAGAAGAGAAGAGAAGAGAAGAGAAGAGAAGAGAAGAGAAGAGAAGAGAAGAGAAGAGAAGAGAAGAGAAGAGAAGAGAAGAGAAGAGAAGAGAAGAGAATCTTTATTGAGAATAGAATAGAATAGAATAGAATAGAATAGAATAGAATCTTTATTGATAATGAAGAGAAGAGAAGAGAAGAGAAAAGAATCTTTATTGAGAATAGAATAGAATAGAATAGAATCTTTATTGATAATGAAGAGAAGAGAAGAGAAGAGAAGAGAAGAGAAGAGAAGAGAAGAGAAGAGAAGAGAAGAGAAGAGAAGAGAAGAGAAGAGAAAAGAATCTTTATTGAGAATAGAATAGAATAGAATCTTTATGATAATGAAGAGAAGAGAAGAGAAAGAAGAGAAGAGAAGAGAAGAGAAGAGAAGAGAAGAGAAGAGAAGAGAAGAGAAGAGAAGAGAAGAGAGAGAAGAGAAGAGAAGAGAAGAGAAGAGTTGGAAGGACCTTGGAGGTCTTCTAGTCCAACACCAGAGAAACCACAAAGTGCAGAAAACAGTACCGTTAAAAAAGATGATAAAAGAAGAGACTTCTTGCATTCTTTTACAGAGTCATTGAGGCCACTTGGAGGTTTATCTGTGTCCTCAGGGTCACCTGAGTGGTGCAAATGGCCGTGAAGCCTTCTTGGAACTGCTGTGTTGTAGACTGGTATGGTGTCTTCTTGGCTGCAGGCTCAATGACTCTCAAAAAGAAGGCAAATGACCAGCTGTCTGCAAGGAGTATAAATCTTTCCATTCCCCACCATCCAGTCAGAGCTGAAGAAGCTTCTTGGGTGAGAAGCGAAACGTCTTGTAAGGAAAAACAAGACAGTCCAGTTGCCTCCTGAAAAAAGCACCTGTGGGACAGGTCCATCCTAACTTCAAAAGGCCACTCAGTGACCAGTGGTAAGCTGAGGACTCCTCTGTCCCTCCCTGCTTCTTTCACATTTACAGTCAATCTTGAGCCGCTTACTCCATCTTTTTCAATCGTCAAATCAGAATCACAATTTATTTATTTTTCCATTTTCAACAAAAGGTCCATCAATGTTTTCCAGTCTTTTTTATCAACCTCCATATTATTTTATCAAAGGAAGTTAGCTCTCCATTCTTTAAAGCAGTGTTTCTGAGCCTCAGCAACTTCAAGAGGAGTGGACTTCAGCTCCCAGAATTCCCCAGCCTGCATGACTGGTTAGGGAATCCAGGGAGTTGAAGTCCACTCCTCTTATTTTTTTTAAAAAAAATATTTTATTGATTTTATAATTTTAAACAACAAAAAGAAAAAAACAAGACAACTCAACTTAATACATTCTTTTTCCAACTTTCTCCCACAGTAAATAAAAAACCAACATACATTCTTTTAAATGCATATGTACAATACTTTAAGTAACTATGGGTGTTGCTCGGCAGCACCCCCCACCACCACCACCACATCCCCTTTCTCCCTATCTCCCTCTCCAACTTCCCTCCTCCTCACACCTCTCTCCTTCCCTCTCTCCACCCTCCTCTCCTCCAACCATCCTACTTCCTTCCCCTCTTTCACTCTGCCCTCACGACCCCCTCCAGATGTAGTACAGAGGTACTGTCCGAGCAACCCCTCATCTATAAGTAAATATTTCTTTCTTATATATTACAAGTATTACAGTAGAGTACGTTATTAAACCCCCCCCCACCTAGCCACCCCCCCCCCACTTCCCAGAGTGAATACAGGGTAAAGAAAGAAAAAAGAAAAAAAACCTAGATTAAACAAAATTATTATATAAATCCTAATAAAAATTTAACTATATGCTAAATACAATTTCTTAGATTGATATTTCCCTTGAATATACTCTATCCACTTTTTCCATTCTAACATATATTTTTCATTCGAATAGTCTTTCAAATATGCAGATATTTTAGCCATTTCCGCCAAATTTATAACTTTCAAAATCCATTCCTCGATAGATGGTACTTCCTGCCTTCTTCCAATATTGTCCCACCAACAGTCTCGCTGCTGTAATCAAGTTCAAAATCAAATTCGTCTCTATGGTGGTACAGTCTTTTGTAATACCTAATAAAAACAGCTGTGGTGAAAATTCAATACGTTTTTTCAAAATATTTTGAAGTATCCACCAAATTTTTTTATCCAAAAAGCCTTAATTTTTTTACAAGTCCACCATACATGAAAATAAGTAGCATCCGTACATTCACATCTCCAACAATTAGGTTGTAAATTAGGGTACATACATGATAATTTTTTCGGATCCAAATGCCATCTATAAAACATTTTATAAAAGTTTTCTCTTAAATGTTGCACTTGTGTAAATTTTACATTTTTCACCCAGATCCTCTCTCAAGTTTCCATCATGATTGGTTGTCCAAAATTTTGTCCCCACTTTATCATACAATCCTTAACTAATTCGAAGTCCACTCCTCTTAAAGTTGCTAAGATTGAGAACACAGATTAACAGAGTTGGGAAGGAGCTTGGAGGTCCTCCAGCCCAACCGTCTGTTTGAGCAGGAGACCCTATATCGTTTCAGACAAATGTTTGCCCAATCTCTTTTTGAAAGCCTCCAGTAATGGAGCACCTACAACTTCTGGAGGCAAGTCGTTCCACAGATGGATTGTTCTGGCTGTCAGGAAATTTCTTCTTAGTTCTAGGTTGCTACTCTCCTTGGTTAGTTTCCATCCATTATTCCTCATCTTGCTTTAAAGTGTTATATGTAATATATGTGAACCTCACACATTATTGATGCCATATTGGTAGACTATTAGCCTTGTGCTTGTGTTAGCTATACTGTAATTCTGATGGCCTCTAACTCTGCGACTAATATCTGAAGGTTTGGTGCTGCCGTGGTCTTTTCAACCTAGCCTAATCAACGGCTTTGTATGGCAGCCAAGCCAAATTTAGAATGCAGACATTTCATTCCACTGACAGTTATAAGGATTCCTTCGGGTACATTTTTCCATTCATTCTAGCTGCGTCTCCGTTAATGATTTGATTGTCCACCCATGGTGCCTTTTTTGGAGATCATCTTGAAGAAGATGCAATTTTCTTCTTTAATCATTTATGCTTGTGGGGTGCTGACAGCACTGATAGAACAAAAACGCCCTCCACTTGTGCAAACACAGATGGAAACTTCCTAAAGATTTGTAAATATGGAATATGGCTGCATCAGAAGAAATGAGGGATTTTTTTTTTCGGACTTGCGATGGTCAGGAAGAGTATCATTCAATCTCTTCCTTCATGCCAATTGTTTAGGCTGAAATTAATGGTTCAAAGGAAGGTTAAAGTTTCACTCACTTAAAAGTTTAGATGGGCAATGACAATGGAGTAACCATGCGGCAGAGAAATGATATTTTTATTTATTTATTTATTTATTTATTTAATTTATATGCCGCCCCTCTCCCAAGACTCAGGGCGGCTCACAACAACAACACAATTAAAAACACAATTAATTTAAAAATTTAAAAAATTAATTTCATTCACACAACATACAAACACATTCAGCTCACAGCCGCTGATGGTGGGACACTCTTAGGGCCGAGGGGCAGAGCACAGCTCATATGCCCCAAGCCTGCCGGCATAGATGTGTCTTTAGCGCTTTCCGGAAAGCTAGGAGGGAGGAAGCAGTACGAACCTCTGAGGGAAGCTGGTTCCATAGGGCTGGGGCAGCAACGGAGAAGGCCCTTGCCCTAGGCCCCGCCAGACGACATTGTCTAACAGAAGGGACCCGTAGGAGGCCAACCCTATGCGCCCTAACCGGTCGCTGGGATTCATGAGGCAGAAGACGGTCCCGCAAGTGTCCTGGTCCATTGCCATAAAGGGCTTTATAGGTCATAACCAACACTTTAGCCTTTCAATGCTGAGATTAATCTATGTGTCAAGCTTCCAACTGATGAACCCAACAAAGTAAGCACAGCTGAGACAATCCAATCTCTAAGGCAAAACTTTATTGAGCACAGCATTTCGGTACAGGTGAAAGGAAAACCAGCTCGGGTTATTTCACGCCTAATTTGCTATATGAAAAGTACAAAAGTCTATCTCCCCCTATTGTGCAGGTCTTAGAATAGAATAGAGCTGGAAGGGACCTTGGAGGTCTTCTAGTCCAGCCCTCCACTCAAGCAGGAGAACCTGTACCATCTCAGACAAGTGACTGTCCAGTCTCTTCTTAAAAACCTCCACGATTTCTGAAGGCAAGCTGTTCCACTGGTTAATTGTCCTCACTGTCAGGAAGTTTCTCCTTAATTCCAGGTTGCTTCTCTCTTTTGTCAGTTTCCAACCATTGTTTCTTGTCCTTCTATCTGGTGCTTTGGTGAGTAATGTGACCCCTTCTCTTTGTGGCAGCCCCTCAAATATTGGAATACTGCTATCATGTCTTTCCTATTCTTTTCTTTAGACTAGCCCAGGGGTAGGCAACCTCGGCTCTTTTATGACTCGTGGACTTCAACTCCAGAATTCCTGAGCCAGCATGGCCTCAGCTTGGAAACCTCTCCCTTTCCCCTCAGCATGGCTGGCTCAGGAATTCTGGGAGTTGAAGTCCACGAGTCATAAAAGAGCCAGGGTTGCCTATGCCTGGACTAGCCAAACCCAAGTCCTGCAGCCATTCACATTATCCAATTATAATTCAGATAACTATTATGAGATAATGTCTTTAGTCTCAATAAACAAATCTTTTTTTTAATATAAAATTCTTTTATTAAAACAATCAACATTGAACATAAAAACATATTGTGCAGCAATCATCATGGCACCTGATATACAATACTAAGTATTAGTCATTGAAAATGTCTGAGTTAGTAAGCCTTGTTCCACCCCTCGCGTCTAGCCTCAACTATACTCCTGTTACACTTTGTTTGATTGGTGTTTCTCTTATCTGGTTCCATATTAATGTGATCAACATTAAACCAAAGATCCTATTGCTAAACAATCATCTTAGAACATAGCATACAAACATTAGGTATTAATCTTTGTAAACATCTGTTTTAGTAAACGTTCTTCCCTCCTCCCTTCCCTCTTCAAGTATACTCCGAGTACCTTTTGTTTGTTTGGTGTTTCTCTTATATATGGTCTATCTGCTGTATCTAGTTTATTGCATATTGTTCGTTTGCGCTTCTGAATTGACTTCATCCCTTTACTAGTGCAAACTTTTATAGTCCCTAACCGGAGATCCTGAGGTAAAAGTTTCATATCCTGAGGTAGAGATTCAGTCCGCTTTAACAGTATTAAAGCAAACAACATTAGTCATAAGTTTATGTTAAGAGGCATTAGTTATAGAACATATACATTCAACATTGGGTGTTAGTTTGAGTGTCCTTGGTTCCCATGGACTGGCCTCTCAATACCAGAAGTCTCCATTCCATTTTCCTCTCCCTTTCCCCCAAGTTTTTAGGCAAGTTGAGAAGCAATAATGGCTGAAACAGCATAAGCATTTTTTCGAGACAAATGGTTAAGATACAGGTAATCCTCGACTTACTTACTCGGTCATTTAATGACCAAAGTTACAACCACACTGAAAAAGTAACTTATGACCATTTTTCTTCACACTTATGACCGTGGTAGCATCCCCATGGTCATGTGATTTACATTCAGATGCTTGACAACTGACTCATATTTATGATGGTTGCAGTGTCAAGGGATCACATGATCCCCTTTTTGCAACAAGCAGGAAGCCAGATTCACTTAACAACATTGTTACTGTTTTAACCACTGCAGTGATTCACTTAACAACGATGACAAATAAGATTGTAAAGTGGGGCAAAAGTCAACTCACCTAGCAACATAAATTTTGGGTTTAACTGTGGACGTAAGTAGAGATACTTCAAGACAATGCTGGAAATATTTATGAGGGCAATTCAGAAATAAACCTCCGTTGGTTATCAATGACAGACACTCGCAGATACAGAACTTTTATTGTACACATTAGAAAACTACAGCGTTGCATTAATTTTTGACATAATCGCCATTCAAATTGAGACCCTTGTCGTAACGTCTTACAAGGTTTGAAATTCCTTTGTCGTAGTCACTTGCGTGCCAAATCTGGGCTATTGGGTGTGTGTGTGTGTGAGATCAAAAACATCCCAATGGAACTGCTTCAAAAGTTCTCGGGTGTATCTAATGGTGTGTAGGTAAGCATTATCATGAACCAACACCACACTGGAAGTCAGCAGGCCCCGACACTTGTTATGGATGGCTCCTCTGAGTTTTCATAATATTTCACAGTAGACGTCTGAATTGATGGTCAAACCAGGCTCCGTGAACTTCACTAGCAGTTACTCCTTCGGCCTCTTCACATTCGGTGGGGTTTTCTATGGCACCACTTCTGGTGTGGTGGTGGTTCACGATAATGCTCACCCGCACATCGCTAGATGTGCCCCAAGAACATTTGAAGCAGTTCCGTTGGGATGTTTTTGATCACAAACACACACACACACAGAGCCCAGATTTGGCTCTGAGCAACTATGACTAAGGAATTTCAAACCTTATATGACATTACAACAAGGGCCTCAATTTGAATAGTGATTATGTCAAAAAGTAATGTAATGTTGTAGTTTCCTAATGTATAATAAAAGTTCTGTATCTGCCAGTGTCTGTCACTGACAACCAAATGGAGGTTTATTTCCAAATTGCCCTCATACAACAAGAATGGTCATTTTATCATGCTTGGTGAATCTGCAAAAATAAAAAAAAGCTGGAAGAATTGGGGTTCAAATGCATACACTGATTCAGTGGATTTTAAAGATTAATATAAAAGTGAAATCAAAAATTTTCTCCTCTGGGGACTGATGCATGAACAGTTGGGGAAAAAATCATGGCGGTCTCTTTTCATACATGATAAGGGATAGAAGGAATATTCTTAGAAGTATATAATGGTACCTTGGTTTTCAAGTGCTTTGATACTCATCAAATTTGGTGCTCAACACAAACTTCACATTTCAGTGAAGCAGCGAAAGTGATGTGCCAATGTCTGGAGGCTGTTAGGGTTTGGATGGGTGCTAACAAACTTAAACTCAACCCTGACAAGACGGAGTGGCTGTGGGTTTTGCCTCCCAAAGACTATTCAATCCATCCGCCCATCAGCCTGGGGGGGGGAGTTTTTGACCCCCTCGGAGAAGGTCCGCAACTTGGGTGTCCTCCTCGATCCACAGCTAAATCTGAAACATCATCTTTCGGCTGTGGCAAGGAGGACATTTGCCCAGGTTCACCTGGTGCACCAGCTGCGGCCCTATTTGGACCGGGAGTCTCTTCTCACAGTCACTCATGCCCTTATCACCTCGAGGCTCGACTACTGCAATGCTCTCTACATGGGGCTACCTTTGAAAAACGTTCGGAGACTTCAGGTAATGCAGAATGCAGCCGCGCGAGCAGTGTTGGGCCTGCCCAGAAATGCCCACATTTCGACATCACTCCGCGAGCTGCATTGGCTGCCAATTGGTCTCCGAACGCAATTCAAAGTGTTGGTTATGACCTATAAAGCCCTACATGGCACCGGACCAGGTTACTTACGGGACCGTCTGCTGCCTCATGAAACCCAGCGACCGGTTAGGGCCCACAGAGTCGGCCTTCTCCAGGTCCCGTCAGCCAGACAATGTCACCTGGTGGGGCCTAGGGGAAGAGCCTTCTCTTTTGTGGCCCCGGCCCTCTGGAATCAACTCCCCCCAGAGATCCGTATCGCCCCCACCCTCTCCGCCTTTTGTAAACTGCTCAAGACACATCTTTGCCGACAGGCCTGGGGCAGTTAACATCTTGCCCCCAGCCAGTGTATGTTTGCGTGCATGTTAGTTGAATGATTGGGGTTTTTTTAATTCAGAGGTTCCTTTTTTATATGTATTTTAATGTTGATTTCTATTTATGCTGTGAGCCGCCCTGAGTCCTTGGAATAGGGTGGCATAGAAATCCAATAAATGAAAATGAAAATTTTGTGACATGAAAATTTTGTCCTGGTACTCAACATTTGTTTGGTACTCAACGCACAAGCTAGAACTTGTCGATGTCAGCTGCCTTGTGACTCACTACATTACTCCTTAGGGGAAAAATCTGTTACTCATCGTTTTTGATACTCATTGTGCCTCCCAGAACCAATTAACAATGAGTATCACTGTATCCATAACTGTGCTTATAATTGCTATAAAAAAGATTAGAAGTCACTTTTTAAAAATCTTTTTCCTTTCTTTTGTATTTTGCCTCTATCTATTTATAGTTTGGCTTTCTCTTCTATTTCTCCCTCTTTTCCTTCTTTCTTTATTTTAGCTGGTATTAACTTTTACTCTTGCTTTAAAGACTTTCAGTTTAAAAAAGGGTATCTAAAAAAGAATGGTACAGCAATAGAGAAAGATGTCAAGGTTTTCTAATTCAATAATCCAATTTGTTTTCTGCATTAAATAACTCCAATTATAAACCCAAACACATCAGTTCTTCAGCAATTTTGTGCTCTTATTCACTGAACCACAACATATATTTATCTGTGATTGCCGTGCAAGATTGGGCCAATTTATGATTTCAGCCAATTGGAATTATAATAGCAATTTTGACAGTTCCTGTAAAATATATGGTGTCACTGTACGCGAGATGCAAATAACAACTTTTGCCGTGCTGAATTCTCAGTTTTCCTGCCACCCTAGTGCATTACTTATCTCTAGCATTTATTGACTTTTATTCATCTCTTTATACAGCTTTATACATAATACTGTAGTAGGAAATGATCCTGGTCTAGATTTGTAGTTGATGAATCTAAAACTGTCAGCTTTCCTATCCAAACCTCTTTTTATAGGTATAATTTTTCTTCTGCTGGGTGGAAAAAAATGGAGCCCAAATCCTGAATAGGATTTGAACCTCACAGGGCATCTGCCAGGATTCTATTTACAAGACCGCCTTCTGCCAGTAAATACCTCCCACCGACTAGTTCACTCCCATAGAGAGGGCCTCCTCAGGGTGCCATCGGCTAAGCAGTGTCGGCTGGTGGCGCCCAGGGGGAGAGCCTTTTCTGTGGGGGCACCGACGATGTGGAACGAGCTCCCCCCAGAACTCCGGACGTGTCATGATCTCCGCACATTCAGAAGAGAATTGAAGACTCATCTCTTCAATCAAGCCGGCCTGGCCTAGACCTCCTCGGGTTTTATGTAAATCTCTATGTAATTTTTTAAACAAGGTTGTTCGGGTTTTAGAATTGGGATTTTAACAGGTTTTAGTAACAGCCATGTATTAATTTAATTTATTCTTAAATATTTATTATTATTATCTGTTTTAATTGGGCTGTAAACCGCCCCGAGTCCTACGGGAGAGGGGCGGTATAGAAATTTAAGAAATAAAAATAAAATAAATAAATATGTATAAATACACAGGTATAGAATCAAAATCACGTGAAGTATTATTACCGCTTTATAAAACCTTAGTAAGACCACACCTGGAACTCTGCATCCAGTTTTGGTCACCACGTAAAAAAAGATGTTGAGACTTTGGAAAAAGTGCAAAGAAGAGCAACTAAGGTGATTAAAAGCCTGGAGACTAAAACATATGAAGAACAGTTGCAGGATTTGGGTATGATTAGTCTAGAGAAAAGAAGGAGTAGGGGGTGACATGATAGCATTATTCTAGTATTTGAGGGGCTGCCACAAAAAAACAAGAGGTCAACTTATTTTCCAAAATATTGGAAGGCAGAACAAGGAACAACGGATGGAAACTGATCAAGGAGAGAAGGATCCTGGAATTAAGGAGAAACTTCCTGACAATGAGGACAATTAACCAGTGGAAACCACTTGCCTTCAGAAGTTGTGGGTGCTCCATCACTGGAGGTTTTTAAGAAGAGACTGGACAGCCATGGTATAGGGCAGGGGTGTCAAACTGCTGGCCTGTGGACCAGACGCGTCACACAGAAACCGCACCCATCCCATTTCCGACAATGGGCGAAAAGTTGCGATATGTCGTGACACATCATGTGACGTTGCGAGTTTGACACCCCCTGGTATAGGGTTTTTTGCCTGAGCAAGGGGTTGCACTAGAAGTACCTCCAAGGTCCCTTCCAGTTTTATTCTGAATGAAATAGGGCAATGTCTCCTCCCCTCAGTGTGACTGAGGGGTCCCACGTCAAACTGTGGACCACATCATGATCAGCTGGAAGCTGAAGGCACGTACTGGTTCAGTATCTGATTTTTTAAAATATAAATTATGCTGCTACATTATGATAAGCAAATAAATAAAAAAATACCTTCAGGATTTTTGTAGTCGACCTCTTTTCCCATAAAAGCAATGTTCCTGCTTGGATCTGTGGGCTGAGCTGGCAATGGAGCCTCCAAGGCTGGTAGTTCTTCTTCTTCTTGTGCCATATCTGCTATCGGACATTGGCGATGATGTTGGCGATCCTATTTTTAATAGCAATCGCACAAAAAAGTGCTGCTGAGTTTTGTCCAAACCAATCCCTTAGATTTTGAAGCCACGATGTTCTTCTTCTGCCTGGACCTCATTTGCCTTCAATCTTTCCCTGGAGGATTAAATGGAATATGCCATATTTTTCTGGGTGTCGTATCACATGTCCAAAATATTTTAATTTCCGTTTTTTGATTGTTTTGATGATTTCCCTTGGCTTTCCCAGGTGGCTGATCACCACCTCATTTCTGATCTTGTCAACCCAGCTTCTACGTAACAGCCGCCTGTAAATCCACATTTCAAATGCTTCTAGTCTCTTCGGATGGCCTTCTGTCAGAGACCAACTCTCTGCTCCATAGAGCAGGATAGGAAAAATATAGCATCTGACAAGCCTGATTTTCAGTCTTAGGCTTATGTCGTGACTGCAGAAGTCCTTTTTCATTTTGAAGAATGCTGTTCGGGCTTTCTCTATCCTTGTCTTTACTTCAGGGGTCTTGTCCCAGGTTTCATGTAAATGCTGGTAGTTCTACCAGCCTTTAAATTGGGACATAGAGTTTGGTGTGGCTCGGAAATTTGTGGCCGTCCTGGCTAGCCGGGAACTGATCCCTTCAATTGAAACCTGATTTACATGCGTGGTTACGCATATCTAAGTTTTTTTACTTGGTCAGTTGAGATGCTAAAATCTAAAAGCAGAGGCTGCTACCATGAGTCCTTTGTTAGTTCTGGGTATTTTTCAAATTATTGGTAGAATACAGGTAGTATAATAATAATAATAATAATAATAATAATAATAATAATAATAATAATAATAATAATAATAATAATAATAATAATAATAATAGTAGTAGTAGTAGTAGTAGTAGTAGTAGTAATAATAATAATAATAATAATAATAATAATAATAATAATAATAAAGTTGGAAGGAACCTTGGAGGTCATCTAGTCCACCCCCCTGCTCAGGCAGGAAACCCTACACCATTTCAGACAAATGGCCATCCAGTCTCTTCTTAAAAACTTCCAGTGTTGGAGCATTCACAGCTTCTGGAGGCAGGTTGTTCCACTGGTTAATTGTTCTCACTGTCGGGAAGTTTCTCCTTAGTTCTAGGTTGCTTCTCTCCTTGAATAGTTTCCATCCGTTGCTTCTTGTCCTGCCTTCAGGCGCCTTGGAGAATAGGTTGACCCCCTTCTTCTTTGTGGCAACTCCTGAGATACTGGAAGGCTGCTATCATGTTCCCCCTCATCCTTCTCTTTGTTAAATTAGGCCTACCCAATTCCAACAACCATTCCTTATATGTTTTAGCCTCCAGTCCTCAACCTATGACCACAACTGAGCCCAAAATTTATGTTGATAAGTGAGACACTTGTTAAGTGAGTTTTGCCCCATGTTACGATGTTTCTTGCCACAACTGAATCACTTCAGTTACTATGTTAGTAAGATGGTTGTTAAGTGAATCTGGCTTTGCCCGTTGACTTTGCTTGTCAGAAGGTTCCCCAAAGCTGATCACATGACCTGGGACACCGCAAGAGTCATAAATGCGAGCCGGTTGCCAAGGGTCTGGTTTTCGATCACGTGACCAGCGGGGGACGCTGCAACGGTGAATGAAGGTCATATGTCACTTTTTACCAGGGCTGTTGTAACTTTGAACAGTCACTAAATGAACTGTCGTAAGTCGAGGACTACCTGCAATTATTATTATTATTATTATCCATGAATTCAATGGGCTCAAAACACTGGCAAGGAGAGCAAGCTATGCTAAGTCACCACGGCTCAGACAATCTGATTTGTGCAGATGGTCCTTAGATGCCTGTGCTATTTTTAAAGCCTTTAAGAATTACTCATCTATGTTTAACTCTGAGAAAGGAGCAAAAAAAACCCACCCTTTCCAATATGTCTCAGATGTTCGTGTCAGCCAGGCAGCCTAAAGGCTGGAAAATGTTAAAAAAAAAAAAGGCTGTTCGTGCAGATTCAGCCAGCTTTCCTATCCATTCAACCCTGGCATCAACTGATGGGAACCAACATTGGCAGCAGCCCATGTTACTGCTATGAGAACTATGATCTTGGTTGGT
The DNA here is from genome assembly GCA_034064705.1 of Bothrops alternatus. NCBI lineage: Eukaryota > Metazoa > Chordata > Lepidosauria > Squamata > Viperidae > Bothrops > Bothrops alternatus. The sequence continues at coordinate 1,377,520 of JARGCV010000042.1, forward strand.
TTGGTCCAAAATCTCACAAGTGGCCATTGTAAACAGACAACTGTAGTGGGGGTGGTGGGGGTGTTTTTATATATATATATATATATATATATATATATATATATATATATATATATATATATATATATATATATATATATATATATATATATATATATATATATATATATATATATATATATATATATATATATATATATATATATATATATATATATATATATATATATATATATATATATATATATATATATATATATATATATATATATATATATATATATATATATATATATATATATATATATATATATATATATATATATATACTTATTTGTTTATTGGATTTCTAGTCCAGGAATTCTAACAGCTGAAAATGTTATAAATAAAGAGCAATGCCCAAGTGTAAACACACACACACAGACAAATGCAACAATATTACAAAATCTCCCACTATGAGTTGGAGTCCTGTCCTCATTGCCATATCAGCACTGATGATGTTCCCTAACTTAGGTAATGAAACATTTGCAAGAAATCAACCTAGTTCAGAGAGCACCAAAGACTCCACAAACCACCTCCTCCTCCTCCTCCTCCTCCTCCTCCTCCTCCTCCTTCTCCAAAATTTTCATGCCACAGGAACAACTCCAAACAAAAGGCTCCAGAGGGTATAAAAACTCACTCCCTACATATGTTCATCCTCTTTTCTTCCAGAGCCATCTTTCTGTCTGGCTCTCCTCTTCAATAAACTACAACCTTCTTTCTAAAGCGGTCGCCATGTTGTTTATTCCCGGCTTGGACTGGACCCTGATGAAGATTTTTCCTTCAATATACATTTTATTCCCCACCATTCAGTCAGAACTGAAGAAGCTTCTTGGATGAGAAGCAAAATGTCTTCAAGGAAAAACAAAGTCCAGTTGCCTTTTGAAATAGCACCTTTGGGACTAGAAAGCCAACTGGGTTTTTTTTAAAAAAAAAATAGATGGCTTAACAAGATTGTTTAAGCAGTGACGATAAGCTCTGTCAAGTGGTGGGGCCAATTCCACTCACTTTTCTCAGCCCTCAAGGATCTCTGAATGGCTGCAGTAACCAATAGATGGCAACATCTTTCCCTTTCAAAGCAGGAAAGTAAAAAAATGAAGCACGCCCCTTAAAAACAGATGTTATATTTGAAAACTGAATTACGATCCCCAATCCAGGAAAAAAAAGCTATTGTAAAATAACATCCACCTTCCTTGCACCCTTACTGTTGCCTTTGTGGGCCCTTCTCCTTCCAAAAATGTCCTGTGTGGCCTTCTACCATTACAAGATTGTTGCTTCTGCTGTAAGGAAAAGAAGGCTAGAAAATGCATCAGTAAATAAGATTCTCCGTGAAAGAATTCTTAACCCCAGGGTGCTCAGTTCTTCATGGCCTTTAACCTTCTTGCAGCACAAATGTTTTGATAATAACAATAATGCATCTCTTCAGGTCCCCAGTTCCCAATCTCCATTAATGGAGTTAGTAATTCTTCTCAGTGGGTTGTGAAGATAAATTAGCTAATGGTTGTACAAGGGCACAGTACTAATTATTAAGTCAGGCAGCTGCTAAACCAAGCTACAAAACGTTTTCCCTGCCTCAGATATTCTCACTCCCTTCCACACAGATCTGGGATGTAAAGTAGAATCTGGGGAAAAAACAGGAAGAAGGAATTCACAAACTGGATTACCAGAAACCAGAAATGTTTGGTTTTGGCGACCCAATATCAATTGATTAATCAATTGATGTCAGGCGCAAAGACCAAGGCCACACCTTAAGTTCCAATTAAACTGATTTATTGCTCAAGCCTAGACAACTAATCAACTAGTCAACTAATGATTAGCACTATTTTGGTACTAGATAAGGGTTAACAGAAGGGAAGATGGGTTGAACTTATTCTGTTTGTGGCTATGTACTGATTCTAGGCTGATTCCTCTTTTGACTCCAGCCCAAGGCTCTGCCACTCCTTCTCCTACAATTACCGTCAAGTCAATATTAACTGTCAACATCCACATTTATGGACTTTTTCAGAAAGATCTGATCCCAACCTGGTCCTTCAGGTCTTCCAGCCATGCCCCAAACTTCACTCTAACTAAGTCCATCCACCTTGCTGCTAATCATCCTCTTCTCCTCTTTCTTTCCATCTTTTCTAGCATTACAGGTGGTCCTCAATTTCCCTTCAGTTACTTTCCATCTATTACTTCTTGTTCTGCCTTCAAGTGCTTTGGAGAATAGGTTGACATGCTCTTCTTTGTGGCAGCCCCTGAGATGTTGGAACACTGCTGTCATCTCACCCCTAGTCCTTCTTTTCATTAAATTAGACCAGGGGCCTTCAAAGGGGACATGAAAAGAGCCAGCAACTAGGCATTTTCAGGGCAATTATGTTATCATTGGCTAATCCTTTCAACCCCGAAGCACTTTGGTGCTTCTGACATGAGGGCAGCAGCATTGACAGTAGAAATGTAGCTGATATACTGTATATTCTGTTTCAACCAGCAAATCATTGTTAGTTCCTGATAGACGAGGAAACTTACGGTCTAAGCAGGTTTTCAGCACCCTTTGATTAAGAATTGAACTCCCCACCACCACCAATTTGGTGAAAAGTTTGTGAGAGTCCTGCTTTTCTTCACCTTGACTGGTCTTTTTGGTTGGCCAAATTTATAATAAGCCCTGGATCACAATCCAAATTTATTTATTTATTTATTTATTTATTATTTTGACTTATATGCCGCCTTTCTCCTCAGACTCAGGGCGGCTCACAGCAAATAATACAAGTACAAAATATAAATCAGTTAAAATAATAGTATACAATATAAAAAACTATAAAACTATACCCACTCATACAACATACAGTCCCAATCAAAGGCCCAGGGGCAGAGCGCAGCTCACACGCCCCAAGCCTGTCTGCATAGATGTGTTTTTAAAAGTTTTTGGAAAGCTAGGAGGGAGGGAGCAGTACGAACCTCTGAGGGAAGTTGATTCCAGAGGGCTGGGGCAGCAACAGAGAAGGCCCTAACCCTAGGTCCCGTCAGACGGCACTGTCTAACAGACGGGACCCGTAGGAGGCCAACCCTGTGTGCCCTAACCGGTCGCTGGGATTCATGGGGCAGAAGACGGTCCCGCAAGTATCCTGTTTTTTAAAAAAAAAAACAGAATTCAGTCCGAAAGATTCAGATGGGAAATTCACCAGCCTGCTTGGGCTGCTGTGAAACGTGAATGAATTCCAATCGTTACTTCTAAATCAGGGGTCTTCAAACTTGGCCCTTTGATGACATGTGGACTTCAACTCCCAGAATTCCTCAGCCAGGCATGCTGGCTGAGAAATTCTGGGAGTTGAAATCCACACGTCATCAAAGGGCCAAGTTTGAAGACCTCTGAATTAGACATATCCAGTGCTTTTTTTCTTAAAAAAACAAAAAAGGTGCCAGAACTCACACACGTCATACAACCCGCCTTGCCTACCCTTGCCTACCCTATAAGTTTCCATCCAAAAAAGGTGCCGGAACTCCGTTCTGGGCATGCTATGAGAAAAAATAAATAAATCCTGGACTTATCCAATTCCTGCAACCATTCTCCATAGATTTTAGCAACTTTGCAGCCAAAAAGAGTTTATTTATAATTTATTTATAATCAAATTTATATGCCGCCCTTCTCCTAAGACCCAGGGCGGCTTACAACAAATACAATAAAAATACAATACAAATTTAAAAATTAGTTACATTCATACAAACACACTCAACTCACGATCACTAATGGAGGGACCTTCCTAGGGCCCAGGGGCAGAGCACAGCTCATATGCCCCAAGCCTGTCGGCATAGATTTTTTGAGGCCTCCTTAAATTCTTTTTCCAAATAGCAATCTGCCTCTGGAGTTTGGTTGGGAGGGCGATAGCAGATCCCTAACGTCAGATTAGTTTCCTGTCCTGGGATTTTTATCCACAAGGGGGCACTCCCTAAAGCTCATAGCTAAGAAAGTGAGGACAAATAAAGGGAAATATTTCTTCACCCAGAGGGTCGTTGATTTATGGAATTCACTTCCAGAAGGGGTCGTGACAGCTGTCAGCCTTGACAGCTTCAAGGCAGGGCTAGATAGATTCATGGATGCAAAGTGTATCAGTGGCTATTAAAACGGATGTCCATGTGCCGCCTCTATGTTGGTTGAGGCAGGCAGGATTCCCTTGGGTACCATTTGTTGGGGGTCAAGGGAAAGGGAGGGTTTTGCCTTCTCTTTATGCTCAAGATCCCCATGTACAATTGGTGGGCCACTGTGTGACACAGAATGCTGGACTCGATGGGCTTTGGCCTGATTCAGCATGGCTCTTCTTATGTTCTTATGTGTCTTCAGCAAGTTGGAGAAAAGCTGAAAACAGTTTTCCCAAACAGAATCCAATCATGCCAAATATTCTTTTGCTCTTTCAAAGTACTTGTTTTTCAAAACTCTCTTGACACAGAAAGGTACTAGTTGAACCTCAGAAGTATAGACTAATATGGTGTGTAGAATCAATTTTCTTTTCAATGCACTGGAATGTATAACACTCCATGAATATTATTGAGTCAATAATATTGCTCAATAAGGGTGTCTAATAGTTTGAATGTCTGCTGTTGGTTTGCAGAGTTGCAGTGATTTCAACTCCTGTTGTAATATGGATTTAAAAGGTAGCATCTCCTTTGAGTCAAACTTTACTTCTGAAGTCTTCAAGGACACATCCCTATAGGTTTTTTTTTTTTTTTGGCAGATGCTAGAGTTGGCACTGTTTTCTTCCATGTTTATCTGGTTGTCTCCCATCCAAGTGTTAATTATGCCCACCCCTGCTTAGCTGCTTAATTCAAACAAGGACAGCCAGGTGTTTCAACTTCCTTAAAAGATTTATTTTAGGTAACTTTTCAAGCATCTTGATTAGGGATAGAAAACTAACTGTACTTAATGTATTTTCCTTTGGCATGTGTTCGCCCTTATGTCAGTTTGCATAGAGTTTGGGGATTTTTAAAAAAAAATCATTGAGATGTATCTTCAAAAATGCATCTTTAAAAAGTCCATTGAAATCCATCTTGAGTTGAGAGCTGTATCGATGCATTGGAGAAGCACAAAAGGCAACAAATAACTCAATTCCAATTGACATAATGGTGGTGACTTAGCATAGCTTGCTCTCCTTGCCAGTGTTTTGAGCCCATTGATACTTGCGGGACCGTCTTCTGCCTCATGAATCCTACCGACCGGTTAGGGCGCATAGGGTTGGCCTCCTACGGGTCCTGTCTGTTAGACAATGCCATCTGGCGGGGCCTAGGTCAAGGGCCTTCTCTGTTGCTGCCCCAGCCCTCTGGAACCAGCTTCCCTCAGAGGTTCGTACTGCTTCCTCCCTCCTAGCTTTCCGGAAAGTGCTGAAGACGCATCTATGCCAACAGGCTTGGGGCGTATGAGCTGTGCTCTGCCCCTGGGCCCTAGGAGTGTCCTTCCATCAGCAACTGTCAGCTGATTGTGTTTGTATGTGGTGTGAATGCAATTAATTTTTAAATTTTAATATTTTTTGCTGTATTGTTGTTGTGAGCCGCCCTGGGTCTTAGGAGAAGGGCGGCATATAAATCTGATTAAACTTAAACTTAAACTTAAACTGACATATCAGCCTGGAAGCTACAAAACTGATAATCTGATATTGGAATTTATCGAAGGCCAAATGCCTCAAAGAACTCTGAACTTTGATAGTTCATATCCACATAATTACTAAGTCATTGGTGCACCGGTCCTCAAGCTAACATCAATAATTTGAGAAACAACACAACAATGTTTATGAATTGTCACATGGGATAGATATGTTAGTGATTGTGTTTTATACGTTTAAGTGTGTCAAACTAACTGGCTATCTCAGCAGCTATTTTCATAACATTTTATTATTTTATTATATTATTACAAGTGTATGTGACTGCCCAACCTATACATGTGTGATTCTGGATGGCTTGTACAACTTCATTATATCATGATAGCAGTGTTCCAATATCTCAGGGGCTGCCACGAAGAAGAGGAGGTCAACCTATTCTCCAAAGCACCAGAGGTCAAGACAAAAAACAACAGATAGAAATTAATCAAGGAGAGAAGCAACCTAGAACTAAGGAGAAATTTCCAGACAGTGTGAACAATTAATCAGTGGAATTATTTGCCTCTAGAAGTTGGGAATGCTCCAACACTGGAAGTTTTTAAGAAGAAATTGGAGAACCACTTATCTGAATTGGTATAGGGTTTCTTGTTTGAGCAGGGGGGTGGACTAGAAGATCACAAGGTCCTTCCAACTCTGTCATTCTGTGTAAGTTCAGAAGAGAAGGACAAGGGAGGACATGATGGCCGTGTTCCGATATCTCAGGGGCTACCCCAAAGGAGAAGGAGTCAAGCTATTCTCCAAAGCACCTGGAGGCAGGACAAGAAGCAATGGATGGAAACTATTCAAGGAGAGAAGCAACCTAGAACTAAGGAGAAACTTCCTGACAGTTAGAACAATTAACCAGTGGAACAGCCTGCCTCGAGATGTTGTCAATGCTCCAACACTGGAAGGTTTTAAGAAGAGACTGGAGAACCATTTGTCTGAAATCTTATAGGGCTTCTTGCTTGAGCAAGGGGTTGGACTAGAAGACCTCCAAGGTATCTCCAATTCTCACCTGGTTTATTTTTACCTGTGAACCCTGCCAATAGTCTCTGATTGGCAGGTGAATATCAGGATAGCCGTTCAGATTTGCTTTCAGGATGATACAACCCCCAAGGACAAATCAGTTGATTTTATTCAGTCATATTTTAGGACATTGCTTTTCACTCATTTGGTGAATATGGCACCCAGGTTTGAGGAATAAAGAAGTTAAGATTGCAATGGTGATGAATATCTGAAGCTTGGGTGTAGAATGAGGGTGGAGGTTCATTCTCCCAGCTCGTGGGTTGGTTCCTAAACATTTCATTACCAGGCTAGGTAACATATTCAGCAGAGTTATGAGATGTCAATAATGATGATGATGATAGTAATAGTAATAATAAAGTTGTAAGGGAACTTGGAGGTCATCTAGTCCAACCCCCTGCTCAGGCAGGAAACCCTATACCATTTCGGACAAACCCTATACCATTTCCACTCTCTTCTTAAACACTTTCAGTGTTGGAGCATTCACAGCTTCTGGAGGCAGGTTGTTCCACTGGTTAATTGTTTTAACTGTCAGGAACTTTCTTCTTAGTTCCAGTTTGCTTCTCTCCTTGATCAGTTTCCATCCGTTGCTTCTTCTCCTGCCTTCAGGTGCTTTGGAGAAGAGCTTGACTCCCTCTTCTTTGGGGCAGCCCTTGAGATATCGGAAGACTGCTATCATGTCCCCCCTCGTCCTTCTCTTCATTAAACTAGACATACCCAATTCCAGCAACCGTTCCTTGTACGTTTGAGCCTCCAATCCCCTGATCATCTTTGTTGTTCTTCTCTGTACTCTTTCTAGAGTCTCAGTATCTTTTTTACATCGTGGTGACCAAAATTGGATATAGTATTCCAAGTGTGACCTTACCAAGGCATTGTAAAGTGGTATTAACACTAAAACTAAGGCTAAAACGTACAAGGAATGGTTGCTGGAATTGGGCATGTCTAATTTAATGAAGAGAAGGACAAGGGGTGACATGATAGCAGTCTTCCAATATCTCAGGAGTTGCCACAAAGAAGAGGGTGTCAAGCTATTCTCCAAAGCACTTGAAGGCAAGACAAGAAGCAATGGATGGAAACTAACCAAAGAGAGAAGCGTCCTAGAACTAAGGAGAAATGTCCTGACAGTTAGAACAATGAACCAATGGAACAACCTGCCCAAAGAAGCAGTGAATGCTCCAACACTAGAAGTCTTTAAGAAGAGATTGGACAGCCATTTGTCTGAAATGGTATAGGGTTTCCTGCCTGAGTAGGGGGTTGGACTAGAAGACCTCCAAGGTCCCTTCCAACTTTATTATTATTATTATCATTATCATTATTATTAAGATCCTCACTTGATGCAACCCACACCTGATCCATCACAAGGCCCATCTCAAGAACATCACCTGACCTACGAAGCCCTTATAAACAGAATGCTGACATTCCCTAAACTCCGCTGAAGATGTTACCTAGCCTGGTAATGAAATGTTTGGAAGCCAACCCACAAGCTCAGAGAATGCACCTCCACACTCAAGGAACTTAAGAGTCATCAAATAGTTAACTTTGGTCATTGATATTTGGGGTAATGCACTATATTTGGGACAGAAGAGATCTTGGACAGATGTACATAAGAACATAAGAGGAGCCATGCTGAATCAGGCCAAAGCTCATCAAGTCCAGCATTCTGTGTCACACAGTGGCCCACCAATTGTACATGGGGATCTTGAGCAGAAAGAGAAGGCAAAACCCTCCCTTTCCCTTGACCCCCAACAAATGGTACTCAAGGGAGTCCTGCCTGCCTCAACCAACATAGAGGCGGCACATGGACATCCGTTTTAATAACCACCGATACACTTGGCATCCATGAATCTATCTAACTCTGCCTTGAAGCTGTCAAGGCTGACAGCTGTCACGACCCCTTCTGGAAGTGAATTCCATAAACCAACGACCCTCTGGGTGAAGAAATATTTCCCTTTATTTGTCCTCACTTTCTTACCTATGAGCTTTAGGGAGTGCCCCCTTGTCCTGGTATTGTGTGATAGAGAAAAGAATTTTTCTCTATCCACCTTTTCTATCCCATGCATGATTTTATACACTTCGATCAAGTCACCCCTTAAATGCCGTCTTTCAAGGCTGAAGAGACCAAGGCGTTGCAATCTGGTTTCATAAGGAAGGTGGATGATACTGACTATCTGATGGATGATACTGACTATCTGAATTCATTTCCTTGGGTTTTCTAGAGGAATATAGTATTGGGTCTGCCTGGGGGTTAAGATAAGCCAGAAACTAGACAGCAGATGCAACTCTACTAAGTCTTCCAGTCTCTAAGTGGCTTTGAATACCATTAACCATGGTTGATGTGTAGATTCTGGTAGGGCTGAATCTCAAAGGACAGCATTTTGTGGTGTTTTCAATCCTTTTAACGGTTTTTGATTAACCTCCGTGTAAAATAATGCTACGCGTATTGAGTTCCTAAAAGGCGAAGAGAGAGAAAAGATAAAATCATTTTCCTCCACTCCAGACTGGAGTTCTCCAGGATTAAAACTGTGGGGGGGTTTCCCCCCCTTTGCTTTTTCTTTTATCTTTGTAGATTTCTCCATTCCCTCCTTGCCACAAAGAATGGATTGGCTATGGGCCTTTGGAACAGCCTGCCTTCTATTGTATTGCTGGCTTTTTTTTTTTTTCAGAATGATTCATTCAGCCTAGCTTTTATCTCATTAGACTTACTCTGTCAACTGAGGTTAATTCCTGCAGGGACTTGGGGAAAGTGTTGTCATTTGGCTCCTAACCAGGAGATAAAAAATGCTCTCTCTTTTAGTCTAAAAAAAGCAAAGGACTTTCAAAGCACCTGACTGTCTCTGCCTCTCGTGGGAAGGAAGATAGAATAAGCCAGTTCGTGAACAAGCCAGTCTTGTGAATGATGGAATGATGGCCACGTGTATCTCTGTAATTGTTCTAACTGTCAGGAAATTTCTCCTTTGTTCTAGGTTGCTTCTCTCCTTGATTAGTTCCTTCTTGGCCTGCCTTCAGGCACTTTGGAGAATAGCTTGACTCCCTCTTCTTTGGGGCAGCCCCTGAGATATTGGACGACTGCTATTATGTCCCCCCTCGTCCTTCTCTTCATTAAACTAGACATACCCAATTCCAGCAACTGCTTTTTATATGTTTTAGCCTCCATTCCCCTGATCATCTTTGTTGCTCTTCTCTGTACTCTTTCTAGAGTCTCAACATCTTTTTTACACTGCGGTGACCAAAACTGGATGCAGGATTCCAAGGGTGGCCTTACCAAGGCATTGTAAAGTGGTATTAACACTTCATGTGATCTTGATTCTATCCCTCTGTTAATGCAACCTAACACTGTGTTGGCTTTTTTGGCAGCTGCAACACATGGCTGGTTCCTATTTAAGTGACCCTGACTGATTCATAGACTGAATTATCTAATTAGGAGCAGGTTCATATATTTGAAGCAACAAAGCCTCTGATATACGGTTACAAAAACAATAGCAGAGACGTCTTTAAAACATTTCAAGACTGCCTTATCTGTTCAGTCTTACTATGAATCATTCACGGTGAGCTGCTGGAGAAGACTATTTAATTTTTCACTCCCTGCACCCTTCAGCTTTGTCATGTAGATCTCATCGTAACATTTTCATTACTCCAAAGAAAATAGTTAATATTTCTTTTCCCAGCATCTATTCATGGTAACACACTGGGACATTGCCATGGTAACAGTGATAATCTGGAATTAAAGGCACGCTTGATGTTTCTTATTCTGGATGTTCATAGAAGTATCAGCAACCGAAGATTATTTTTGTTCGCTCTTCCCGCTGTAGGCAAAATTCCACCATACGGTTTCAGGTCAAACTCAATGAGATGTGAACTGTGCACGCCTTGCTACAAAATGGATAACATCCAATCTAAAATAGTCAGAATAGAATAACAGAGCTGGAAGGGACTTTGGAGGTCATCTAGTCCAACCCCCTGCTCAGGCAGGAAACCCTATGCCATTTCAGACAAATGATTGTCCAATCTCTTCTTAAAAACCTCCAGTGGTGGAGCATTCACAACTTCTAAAGGCAAGCAGCCCCACTGATTAATTGTTATCACTGTCGGGAACTTTCTCCTTAGTTCTAGGTTGCTTCTCTCCTTGATGAGTTTCCATCTGTTGCTTCTTGTCCTGCCTTCAGCTGCTTTGGAGAATAGCTTGACTCCCTCTTCTTTGGGGCAGCCCCTCAAATATTGGAAGACTGCTATCATGTCACCCCTAGTCTTCTTTTCATAAGAGCCGTGGTGGCACAGTGGTTAGAATGAAGGCTACTTCTGCTGACTGCCAGCTGCCAGCAGTTTGGCAGTTCGATTCTCACCAGCTCAAGTTTGACTCAGCCTTCCATCCTTACCAGGTCAGTCAAATGAGGAACTAGATTGTTGAAGGGTTAAAATGCTGACTCCGTAAACAGCTTAGAGAGGGCTGTAAAGCACTTTGAAGCATTACATAAGTCCAAATGGTATTGCTATTGCTATCATCCATGGCAATTTGGTGGGACCATACTGAAAAGAAGCAAGGTCAGTGAGTGGGAGAGGACCAAGGCTAAGTGTCATGCCTCCATCTGAGCCTGAATCTGTGGAGGAAAATGAACTGGAATGGGACCCTATGGAGGTCGAGGGAGAGGTGTCTGTGGCTTCAGATGAATGTGGGGAAGAGCAGGCCAAGGCAGGCCAGGGCCCTTCAGCAGTGGGACAGGAGGAACAGGAGAGACAGAGTTCAGGAGATGAGCAAGGGCCACCCCACCTGATCCTAGAGCACATAGAGTGGAGAGAAGGAGCGAACAACACAGGCAGGCTCCATTACTCAGGAGGAGAGCATCCCGCCCTTCTCCACAAGGAACGCCTGGAGATTGAGATTTAAGGAGCCGCTGTGGGGAGAGGCAATTATTGGGAACAAATGCTGATTCCTTGGAGTGTTGTGTATTGTTGCTGATCTCTTGTTCTGTGACTTGTGTTTGGAAACCTGGAAACTCGAACTATTGGATTGACTGACCACGTTACTTGAATGTTTAAAGTCCTCTGATTGTATTTCAGATTCTCTCTTTTGAAAACTGCTCAAGCAAACTAGGATTCAAACAGACTTCTTAAGTTTATGTTTTCTTCCTTGTTATCTCTATGGCCTTGAGTACTTTCTTATGCTAATCAGACTGTATTTGAACCTACTTGCAGCCAGAGTCAATTTAATTTAATTTAATTTAATTTTTCGGACTTATATGCTGCTCCTCTCCGAAGACTCGGAGCGGCTTACAACATAAATAAAACAATATTTCAAAAACTAAGTCCAAAACTAAAAAACATTAAAAATAACACCCCAGACACATTCATCATTCATTCAACGATCCACAGTCAACCCCAGGCCTGCCGGCAAAGATAGGTTTTAAGATTCCTTCGGAAGGCCGGGAGAGTGGGGGAAGCGCGGACTTCAAGAGGCAGTTGGTTCCAGAGGGTGGGCGCCACAACAGAGAAGGCCCTCCCCCTAGGACCTGCCAGACGGCATTGTTTTGCTGACGGGACCCGGAGGAGGCCGACCCTGTGCGGTCTCACCGGTCGAAGGGAAGTATGTGGCAGAAGACGGTCCCGTAAGTATCCTGGTCCCAAGCCATGAAGGGCTTTATAGGTAATAACCAACACTTTGAATTGCGCTTGGAGACCAATAGACAACCAATGCAGCGTGCGGAGAGTTGGCGAAATGTGGGCACAACGTGGAAGGCCCACAATTGCTCACGCAGCTGCATTTTGCACTAATTGTAGTCTCCGAACACTCTTCAAGGGTAGCCCCATGTAGAGAGCATTGCAGTAGTCGATCCTTGAGGTGACAAGGGCATGTGTGACTGTGAGTAGAGTCAGCTGAAAGGGTGTGTGTGTTCTTGTGTTGGAGGCTTGCCAGCAAAAGTGGGAGCACTTGGGGAAAATTTGGAGCAATAAAAGAACTGTTTTAATTGCCAGCTGACTGCATTGCCTCTGTGCTGTGCCCTGGGTCATCACACTAATTCACTTTCATTCCTAACAAATTTAAATTCAACCAGTGAAATTGAGATCATGGGTTTATTTTCTATGTGATTAATAATTCTCTCCTTGTGTCATTTTTTTTTAAAAAAGAAAGAAATATCACAATGATTACATTTGGAAAGTCTCTGAAGGACCACCCTGGGTTGAAGAATCTTTTACAGATTCTTTAGTCACAAAGACCTCTCTATCCAAATAGCTCCATGATAGAATAGAATGTTGGCTGAGCATAAAACAGTCCTGTACAAAAAAACAAAAATGAAGGGTATAACTAGGATAGACTTGAGGGACCATCACTTACCCTGAGGTCTAAGTGTTACTACAACTGTTTTTGGTAAGGGATGTCTGGGCTAATGACTTCAGTTTTGGAGCTATTATATTGAGGCAGCCAAGAGAAGGCATCGGCTGAAAAGCTTTTTCCCCTAGAGAGATGCGATGCAGAATTAAATCAGTTGAAGTATTGAGCCCACTGTACTTGTTTTGGAGATAGTTTTCTGGGTGTTAATAATAATAGAATAGAGCGGAAAGGACCTTGGAGGTCTTCTAGTCCAGCCCCCTGCTTAAGCAGGAAAACCTATACCATCTCAAACAAGTGATGGAGCTCCCAATATTTCTGGAGGCAAGCTGTTCCACTGGTTAATTGTCCTCACTGTCAGGAAGTTTCTCCTTAATTCCAGGTTGCTTCTCTCTTTGATCAGTTTCCAACCATTGTTTCTTGTCCTGCTTTGGAGAATAGCTTGACTCCCTCTTCTTTGTGGCAGCCCCTCAGATACTGGAAGACTGCTATCATGTCCCCCCTGTTTCTTCTTTTCTTTAGACTAGCCAACCCAAGTCCTGCAACCATTCTTCGTATGTTTTAGTCTCCAGGCGGTTTTCAAAGCCTTCAAATTTTGATGGTCTGTCCATATTTTGAGGGGGCTTTACTGCCTTCCAGAAAGTGTCTCCACATGAGGAGGGCCCACCACATGGCCTCCTTTTCTGAGATCATCCATGTACACTCAGTATTGGATAGTTTTCTAGAGCTGTAAGCACATGGCTGCAAAGTCCCTTGATCATTTTTCTGGAGTAGGACAGCCTCTGTTGTATACCATTTCATAGTGCTTCACAGCCCTCTCTGAGCAATTTATAATGTCAGCATATTGACCACCAACATTCTGGGTCCTCATTTTACCAACTTCAGAAGGATGGAAGGCTGAGTCAACCTTGAGCCAGTCTCTACTCATCCAATCTGATCTAGCAGATTGGGCATCCTCTCAGCCAAAGAGTGTAGCTGTGGGAACTAGAACAAGGGCCTTTTCTGCAGTGGCCCCTGCTGTATGAAATATCCTCCCCTCAGAGATTAGAATAGGCCCAACCCTGTTGGTCTTTCATAAGACTTTAAAATGTTGGGTGAAGCAAGAAACTCTAAACCACTTCAGGCAAATGGCAGTTGAATCTCTTCTTAAACGCCTCTAATGATGAAGCACCCAGAACTTCTGGAGGCAAGCCATTCCATTGATTAATTGTTCTCACTGTCAGACTATTTCTCCTTAGTTCCAGGTTGCTTCTCTCTTGATGAGTTTCCATCCACTGTTTCTTATCCTGTCTTCAGGTGCTTTAGAGAATAGGTTGACCCCCTCCTCTTCTTTGTGGCAGACCCCCCCAAAAAAATATTGGAACACTGCTATCATGTCACCCCTGGTCCTTCTCTTCATTAAACTAAACAACCCCAATTCCAGCAACCGTTCTTTATGTGTTTTAGCCTCCTTTCCTCTAATTCAGTGGTTCTCAACCTGTGGGTCGCGACCCCATTTGGGGTCGAATGACCATTTCACGGGGGTTGCCAAACAACGCAGTCTGCCATTTTCCCCCCTTTTCCTTAGCTGCGCTACTCCCTCTTATTCTGTTGGCTTTTGAAAGCCAATAGAATAGACTCTCTTGAATAGAGTCTAATTCTATTGGCTTTCAAAAGCCAATAGGAATTGTCCAGCCTGTCTCTGCCCTGCTAAGCCTGCCAAAAGTCCCAGTCTGCAAACGGTGCTACAAGTTGTCTGCAGCAAAGGCGAGCGGTCCGGAACTTTCCACCCCTTCCTGCTGAGCAACTACTAAAAATGTAAGTAAAAGAGGGCCAGGGGTGGGAGGTGGGAGGCCGGTGGACGCAGGGAGGACAGCTGGCGTGTGTGGGGCCCGGCAGATGGCTTACTTCCCTTGGGCTAGGCCAGCTGGTGGCCCAGCCCATAGTCGCCCTGTGCCGTTGCTGCCGCGGCCGCCCAGGAGCACCTGGGCCTGCCTGCCACCGCCTCAAATGGGCGGCAGTGAAGGCAAGGCTAGCGGGGCAGCGGCGGGCGCAGGGAGAGTTTTTGGCATGCGTGGGACCCGGCGGGTGGCTTACCTCCCTTGGGCTGGGCCAGCTGGTAGCCCAGCCCATGGTCACCCTGTGTCGTCGCTGCCGCGGCCACCCAGGAGCACCTGGGCCTGCCTGCCGCCACCCCAAATGGGCGGCAGCCTACGCCTCGGCCGGTGCAGGGGGCAGCACCGCGCATGCGTAGTGTAGGAGGTAGCACCGCGCATGCGCGGTGCTTGACAGATCAAGGGTCGCGACCTAAAAAAGGTTGAGAACCGCTGCTCTAATTACTACAAAAAAGATGTTGAGAGTTTGGAAAAAATTCAAAGAAGAGCAACTAAGATGATCAGGGGCCTGGAGACTAAAACATACGAAGAATGGCTATGGGATTTGGGTCTGGCTTGGAGGGTCTTCTAGTCCATCCCCCTGCTCAGGCAGGATTATCAGGAAATTTCTCCTTAGTTCTAGATTGCTTCTCTCTTTGGTTAGTTTCCATCCATTGCTTCTTGTCCCACCTTCAGGTACTTTGGAGAATAGCTTGACTCCCTCTTCTTTGTGGCAGCCCATGAGATATTGGAACACTGCTATCATGTCACCCCTTGTCCTTCTCTTCATTAGACTAGACATATCCAATTCCAGCAACCATTTCCATCCATTGCTCAGACTTCTTCTGAAAAATCTATCTGGATTGTTTGCAACAACTGAGGATGAGGTGAAAGAAGGCCTTCTGGTTTATGCATTTTTGCAGTAGATTCCATGAAACATTCCCCAAGTGACCTTTACTTTATTTCAAAATAAATATGATTGAAATAGGCAGGGTCAAAATGTGTATCATTCTATGTGGAAATGTGTCCCAACGCATTAGGAACAAAAATGGAATATATAAGGCTTAATTTTAATTTGGTTTCTGCAGATCTCTTCCATCTGAAAGTATATTGCCAAAAGCAATGTTAATTTGCATGGGAAAATGTGTCCTAAATTAGAGATTGCTTTAGCTTCAGCTCCCCTAAGGTATCCTGTTCATATTAGAATCCCTAGCTAAGTTGGAAGCAATGCCATGTTTGTTTGAGCATCGCTGTTGACACACGGAAAATAAGGAAGATTATTTTAGAGGACAAGATTATTTCAAATGCCATGTTGTGAATGTCAAAAAGCTTTCCGGGTACATTGATATACATGTGATGGATGACAGTAAGTCAGTTAAAATGATGGTCAGACAGTTGCATTGACAGTTGTCTTTTTTAAGCTCAACAACCATTTTCTCTGCAATCTCAGTTGGCCAGTCTGTCCATTGATCTTGTTAAGAACAAAATATCTGGTTTTGTGACCAAGATCCACATCAGTAGAGTTGTTTTCCTCTTGAGGATTCCCATCCATGGAATCCTTCCCAAACCCTCTCTAAGTTTATTGAAATTAGCTTTCCTAAAGTCCAAGACTCTACTTCAGGGGTTCTCAACCTTGGCAACTTTAAGACTTGTAGACTTCAACTCCCAGAATTCCTTGCTGGCTGAGGAATTCTGGGAGTTGAAGTCTACAAGTCTTAAAGTTGCCAAGGTTGAGAACCCCTGCGAGTCTAGTTTGACTGTGTTTTGTTGCTTATGTTTCCATAATGTTGAATTCCAATATTGCATGGTCACTCCCCCCCTCCAAGGTTCCTGTGGTTTCAACATCTTTTATCATTTCAACCCTGTTAGTGAGAATTAGGTCCAACATGGCTAATCCCCTCGTTCCTTTCTCTACTTTTTGGGAGACAAAGTTGTCTGCTAGGTTTGTCAGGAATCTGTTTGATCTTTCACTTGGTGCAGAGTTTGTCTCCCAGTTGATGTCAGGGTAATTAAAGCCCCCCATTACTATTGTGATGTGCTTCCTACATACCTTAGTTGGCTGACTAGCAAAAAGTTCATCTATTGCCTCTGTTTGGTTGGGTGGCCTATAGTACACACTTATGGCAATGTCATTTTTTCTCCCTTTGATGTTGACCCAAATGCATTCAAGACAGTTTTCATCATTGTTGTGCTCTATTTCTGTACAGATGTAGTTATTTATTATACAGAGAGCAACTCCACCTCCTCTTTTATTTGATCTGTTTCTTTTAAATAATTTGAATCCTTCTACTGTGTGTTCCATTTGTGGGTTTCATCCCACCATGTTTCCGTAATGGCAACAATATCATATCTGCCCTCGTTTACCTGAATTTCTAATGCACCCTGTTTGTTGCTCATACTCTGTGCGTTGGTGTACAGACATTTGAGTCCTTTATGACTGACCCTGTGTTTACTTTCTACAAAACCTGTGTGGTATCTGAGTTCCCCTATTTTCATACCACCTGTTTGATTAGTGCACTTTGTGTGGCCTTGGGCAATTTTTTTTAACCACTTAGAAATAGAGAACACATAACCATATGTTATAATAATAATATTGTAAGACTGTTGTGCCTGAGGTTATGGCCAGACTAGGTAGAATCTCCTGAGAGACTCTTGGACTGTAAGGAGATCAAATCAATTAATCCTAAAGGAAATCAATCCTGACTGTCCTTAGGAAGGACAGGTACTGAAGCAGAAGTTCAAATAATTTGGCCATCAAATAAGAAGAGAGGACTTCTTGGGAAAGACCCTGATGTTGAAAAAGATTGAGATGATTAGATAGTGTCATTCATGCAGTGGGCATGAGTTTGGGCAGATTCATGGAAACAGTGGAGGACAAGGGGACCTGGCATGCTATGGTCCATGAGATCATGAAGTGTAGAATAGAATAGAACTGGAAGGGACCTTGGAGGTCTTCTAGTCTGGCCCCCTGCTCAAGCAGGAGAACTTATATCATTTAAGACAAGTGAATGTCAAGTCTCATCTTGAAAATCTCCAGTGATGGAGCACCCATGATTTCTGGGGTAAGCTGTTCCACTGGTTGATTGTCCTCACTGTCAGGAAGTTTCTCCTTAGTTCTAAGTTGCTTCTCTCTTTGATCAGTTTCCAACCGTTGTTTCTTGTCCTTCCCTCTGTGCTCTGGTGAACAACCTGGCCCCCCTCTGCCTTGTGGCAGCCCCTCAGATACTGGAATAACTGCTATCATGTCTCCCCTGTTTCTTCTTTTCTTTAGACTAGCCAAACCCAAGTCCCGCAAACGTTCTTTGTATGTTTTAGTCTCCAGGCCTTTGATCATCTTAGTTGCTCTTCTCTGAATTTTTTCCAAACTCTCAACATCTTTTTTGTGATGTGGTGACCAAAATTGGCAGCAGTATTCGAGGTGTGGTCTTACTAGGGTTTTATAAAGCGGTACTTTATGTGATCTTGATTCTATACCTCTGTTTATAAAACCCCGGACTGTATCAGCTTTTTTGGGCTGCTGCTGCACACGGCTGGCTCGTAGTCAAGTGATCATCTACTAGGACTCCAAGGTCCCTCTCACAATTATGTTTTTAAGCCAGGCCTTGCCCAATCTGTACGTGTACCTTTGATTTTTCCTGCCCAAGTGTAAGACTTTGTTCTTCTCCACAATGAAACTCATTTTGTTGGCTAGGGCCCATTGTTCAAGTTGGTCAAGATCTTTTTGATTCCTCAGTTTGTCTTCTGGGGTGATGGATATGACTTAGCAACCGAACAACAGCAAACAACAGTCCTTCCCATAGAACAAAAAGTGAGAGATTGGAGATGCCAGAATGTACCAAGATGGTCCATCTTCTGACCAGCAATCTTTGGGTTGCAATTGCCAGTATCACTACATTAGTGTGCAACAAACAGCATGGCACAAGCACCACAGTTCAAACATTTGTGTGTGTGTGTGTGTGTGTGTGTGTGTGTAGACAAAACGTGTCTGCATCATTTTTTCCCAACAGAAGAGTGTATTTCTTTAAAGCAAATCTCCTTGAGATACACCAGGCCCCACTTCCTGTTTCATATCCGTGTTGATAAAATAAACCCACATGCATTTGAAAACGTGCTATAAGATTTTAATGAAAAAAATAGAAAAAGTGCATTTATTTTACAACACTACAGTAAATGATTCTCTCTCTGCATTGTTTTTTTTTTCCTCTTGTTTTGTAAAGACATTGTAAAATATATACAGGGTTGCTTAGTGCATTTGTTACAAGAGAAAAGAAAAGAAAAAAAAGAAAGAAAGAAAGAAAAGAAAATATCCAATCCCTTGCATAAATTACAAATATTTTACAGGGGTTTACTGTCGACTTGGACTTTGTAAACATTAGTCTGGTAGTTTCCATCCTTTAAATAAGCTGCAATACATTGTTTTCAAGCTCATCTGCCTAGGAAGCCATTCTGCTGAATCAGATATGACATTTGAAGGCCATGTTTTAGGTCTAGATCTCCCAACATGGAGATGACCAAGAAAAGAAAGGAAACCGAGACACCAGAGTTATTTTGTTTGGTAACACAATTAAACTAGCTGCAACTTGATACTTCTCACCCAACTCTTAGTTCATTGACAGCAGATTTAGTCTTTCGAATTATTTTATCTACATAGATCGTTGTTCTGGGAGTTGAAGTCCACCGGTCTTAAAGTTGCTGAGGTTGAGGAACACTGATGTAGATCATTCAAAATAAAAACCAACCAAGAATGTTATGGCATCTCAAAGACTCATCATTTAATTGGGTTCTGGCACTCCATGGCCTAGGGCAGGGGTAGGCAACCTTGGCTCTTTTATGACTCATGGACTTCAACTCCCAGAATTCCTGAGCCAGCATGGCTCAGCTTGGAAACCTCTCCCTTTTCCCTCAGCATGGCTGGCTCAGGAATTCTGGGAGTTGAAGTCCAGGAGTAATAAAAGAGTCAAAGTTGCCTACCCCTGGCCTAGGGCAGTGGTGACAAACCTATGGCACGCACGCCAGAGGCAACACTCAGAGCCCTATCTGTGGGCACGTGCGCCATCGCCCCAGCCCTGCCTCCCCCGTGGCCTCCTCACTGGCAGCCCCCCCAAAGGAGAGTCACCCCAGGGTGCGACCCAGGCGGAGCAGTGCAACCAAGGCCATGGTAGCCAGGCAGCGGGGACAAGACTCCGCCCTCGCGCCCCGTCATGCACAGATGATGCTGTGCGGTGCCAACGGAGGGCGTGACCACCATGGCACTACTGGACCACCTGGGCCGTGGAGGTGGTGGATGATCCTGTGGGCAGGTGAGGTGGGACAGGGGGCAGAGCAGGCATGGCAGGGGTTGGGGGATGGAGCGGAGGGGCAGGAGCAGTGTTTGGGCAATCGCTCTCTAAAAGCTACTTCGCCATTACTCGCCTAGGGATTATATGTAGAGCTCCTTGGACATTCTTGAAGTTCCGGTGAAATTTCAATTCCCTTTCTTTGGATGTCCCACTTCAATCAGGAACATTTATGTAAAAAAAAAAAGTTCATTTATTTTTTAGATTTACATTCAACCTCATTTAAAAACTCCAGACGGCACAGATAGCATATTTTCATCTAATTTCCCCCCAAAATGAGAATACCAGCTAGTGGACTTTTTTTTAACAAATCAGTGCTTTGAAAACTGACAACGTTTCCAATTTTTGCAAAATTGTTATTATCATTTAGGAGGCTAATAATTGAATTTTTTTTAAAAAAAATATATGTTTTACATCAGTGTTTCTCAAACTTGGGAATTTTAAGGCGTGCTGGCTGGGAAATTCTAGGCGTTGAAGTCTACGTGTCTTAAAATTGTTTAGTTTTAAGAAACAGCAATTTAAATGCTTATCCCCCCCCCATGCCACGAACAGGACTAATCAGTACCTACTTTCCTTCTTTTCTGTGTTTTATTTTGTCTTTGTTCTACTGCATGTTATTTTTTTGTCATTTTCCTTTTTTTTCTGCTGGGTTTTATTTCAGTTAGCTTCTATGGCACAAGGGGGTGGTCTTCCTAGCCCACATCCTGTTTCATCACTACAACACACAGTTCTTTTGAGCAAACAGTTTGCATGGAGCTTGGGAGCATGCTGTAACTACCATGCTTCAACTGTAGTTAAGTTCTTGATTTAACAAACCCTGATTTAGCGGACTTGGAATTGTCAAAATTTATCTGTACAGTATATGATTTTGAACATACCACAAAAAAAATCCTTCCAGTTTGCCAGAGATAAAATGCACACGTAAAACACCAGAATCATTTTTATGCATGTGTAAAATGTGTAAAATATATAAAATACACCTGTTTTAAAGCCAATTCAGAGAGCAAGGGTATTCTCTTTTAACAGACCCCTTTCCACATCCTTCTTTTATTAAATCAAGAGTTTTCTTCTGCAGGTACTTTCTGATAAGTTTTGGAATTGACATCATGCAACATTGTATTTGCACACTTCTAACTTTAGTACCCCATTATTCTTGTCGTGTAGATCTGGAAGTCTTTTAGATACCATGGGATTACACCCTGTATTTGCTGTGCAAATTGCAAAAGCAGGGTGGCATTTGACGTGGGAAAAGCATTGCAAATATCTCTCAAAAACCATAGTTTCTAGGTGTCGTAGATGCAGAATTCTGTTCATTTCTATTTTCTCTCCATTTTTTTTCCTAAGTTTTCCTAAGTTTCCACCAGATTTCTGCATCTATATGTAAGGCAGTTCTGAAAAATCCATAGGATGTTTCGTATTTGTTTTCAATGTCATTTCACCTCATATAGGCCTGTTCATTGATTCTTTTCTTCCTGACGCAATGTTATTCCCTAGATAAATAAAATTCTGTACACTTAAAAAAAAACTGGAGAACTACATTGCAAAATTTAGACAAATTCAGTATAACTGTATTGATTCCCATCAATACAGAAATAACAATGTTATTCAAGATATAACAATTAAATATGTTTGCATTGGCGTATGAAATAGTTCACCTGAACTTAATCAAAAATTTAAGAAGCAATTAAATCTGTTTCTACTCAAAACTGCCTTATGGTTTGTGTTATTTTTGCTCTGCATAATTGGCTCCTATGGTAACTGCTCCATCTATCCTTCCCCAACCTGGTACTCTTCCAGATGTATAAGGGTAACAAGCTCTAGAATTCTTAGCCAACATGCATGGAAGCTTGCAGAATACAGAGGTTTCATGAAAACGTTGAAACATGCATTATGACATCTGAACACATCTGGAAGATACCAATTTAAGGAAAGTTTGCTTTAACCCATAAATCTACCTGCATTGTGTTGCAGGCTGGAAAGTCCATATCGGCATTTCCAGTGGCAATCAATTTAAGCTCTTCCTCTTCAACAATAGGTTCACATTTTGTCACCAAAGTGCCAACAGAAGCAGATGTACACACACACATACACACGCTCATGGCCACACACCCAAATGGACATGCATGGATGGTGACTACCAGCTCCAGAATGTAGGTCACACCTTTCGTTAAGGATGGGGCCCTTTCTGTGTTCATTTTGCATGCCAGCCAGTCACAAACATCAATATCTTTCATTGGAAATCATTTTATCCCTGATTCTCCTGGACAGAATAGTGAGCTGAAACAAGAGGATCTTAAAGAGATGACATCCAGTATTAAATGACTTGCTGGATAACTTAATTTCAGTGGATTTATTGGGTTCATCTGTTGTATCAGAAGCAACACTAAGTCATGTAGTATTTTAAAACTTAAAATGTTGCTTATGAAACGAGCTTTGAACTTTAGACCACAAATATTTGTCCTAGGAGTCCTCAACATCTCACTCAACAATGTCAACATATTCATAGATACCTTTCCTGGTGCCATAGTTTTCATGTCTCGGCTTTCTTTCTACATGAAAAAATATCATTTATTCTTTTTTTAAAAAAGAAAAGAAAAGGAAAGGAAAACATCAGCCTTGTCTTTATTTCTAAGAAAGTCTCTGGATCCCCAATGGACAGTATAAGAGTTCTTAGAAAACCCAGAGTTTAGTTTGGGAATATATCACCTGTTCAGGAAAAAAAACCACATATGTGTGTGTGTGTGTGTGTGTGTGTGTGTGTTTTCTGAGGTTTTCACGGGTGTTTGTATGTAGGTCTTTGGTTATTCGGGTTTTCTCCCGCGTAAAATTGGAAGTGTCTTGGCGTCTTAAATCCCCCTGCAACTCAGACTAACCTGAGCACAACAAAGCTCCCACCCAAACAGAACACTCCCCCATCCAATCAGAGCACAGCCAACCCCCCCATCCAATCAGAGCACAGCCAAGCCCCTAACCAATCAGAACACACCTCCACCCAATCAGAACACAGCCAAGCTCCCACCCAATCAGTTCATACCCCCACTGGCAGTTAAAAGGAAGAAACAGCTACGACCACACATTGCTCCTAGAAGCACGAAGCCGAAAACACCAGCCTGAAGATGATGAATGGGACTTCGTCAAAACGTCGCCAAGACACTTTCAATTTTACGCGGGAGAAAACCCGAATAACCATATATATAGGTTTTTTTCCATTCACTTGACTATCTGGATTCTGTGATGACTCCACTTGCACTATTTAATAACAGGAAAATAGAGTGAACTCAATTATTCATTGGTAAGGATGACAATAAAGGGTCTTCAATCCAATGACAAACTGTATCAACATAAACTATCTCAACTCTGAGAATGGAGGGTCATTGTCCAAGCTGATGGGTTGATCTCCAAAGGTAACATCTTCAGTTGAGTTTAGAGGATGTCAGTGTTCTTCTGTTTATAAGGGCTTCATGTGGACAGTAGGTCTTGCGATGGGTCAGGTGTGGGTGTGTCAAGTGAGGGTCTTGTACTACAGGCATGTCAAACTCATGATGTCATGTGATGTCACGTGATGTATCACTTTTTCCCCATTGCCGGCAATGGGGTGGGTGCAGTTTTGGCGTGACGCATCCAGCCCGTGGGCCGGCAGTTTGACATGCCTGTTGTAATGGGTCGTGATGGGTCAGGTGTGGGTGTATCAAGTGAGGGTCTTGTAATGGGTCTTGTGATGGGTCGTGTGTGTGTGTGTGTGAAGTGAGTGTCTTATGATGGGTCAATTGTCGGTGTCCAGTGAGGGTCTTGTGATGGGTCAAGTGTGGATGTGTCAAGTGAGGGTCTTGTAATGGGTCAAGTGTGGATGTGTCAAGTGAGGGTCTTGTGATGGGTCAAGTGTGGGTGTGTCAAGTGAGGGTCTTGTAATGGGTCAAGTGTGGGTGTGTCAAGTGAGGGTCTTGTGATGGGTCAAGTGTGGGTGTGTCAAGTGAGGGTCTTGTGATGGGTCAGGGATGGGTGTGTCAAGTGAGGGTCTTGTAATGGGTCTTGTGATGGGAAGGTTACATCACGTGAGGGTCACTGGGAGGTGAAATGTTGGTGGGAGGGGGGCTTGCATGGGATGGTTGAAGATCGGTACTGTCTCTGGTTAGCTGTGTGGTTGATTTGGGTTCCGAGGGGCTCTTATAAACAGAAAAACTGGTATCCCCTAAATTCTGCTGAAGATGTTACCTAGTCTGGTAGCAAAACATTCAGAAACCAACCCACCAGCGCGGAGAATGAACCTTTACCCTCATCCTACACTCGAACTACAGAGATTTGCCACTATTGCATAGCTGAACTTTCTCCATCTTGGTGCCATTCAACCCCAAGAATTCCAGCCAATGTGGAATTTAGTTTGGACATCCCAAAGGGGAATTCTGGAGATTAAAACCTCTAAATCACATAAAGTAATAGAATTGGAAAGATGATCTCTAACGCATCCCTGCTCAGTGCAAGAACCCAAATTCAATCAGTGCAAGAACCCAAAGAATCCCTAATCGGTGGCTGTCCAGCTTCTGTTCTACCTAACATCTCCAACTTGTGATGCAATCTGAACCCAACAGATCACAAAGACAGGAAAAGTAGGGAAAAAACAATCTCCTACTCTGGTTTATCAACAATGATCCAGAATGAAGAATGGTGAATTAATCAAGAATTTCTTGAAAAAGAGCTCAGCCGTATTGAACATTCCTTCTCTCCAGCGTGGAGGGAATTTTTAAATATTTTGGTCACCTGGAGTTAAAACTAAGGCTTCTCAGTGCACCATTAGTTATGTGTGCTCTTGTAACTGCCTTCTCAGCAGACAATTTTCAGAAGGTAGAAAGTTGTGCATCTAATGTTTAAGACTTTAAGGGCCTGAGTCTACTGTAATATAGTAACCAGATTTCTCTTTCACTGGAATTACAAGGTAGGTCAACTGTGAATGGCCTTTTGGTATAGAAAACTAGGATATAACAAGGCAAGAGAACAAAGGGCAAAGATCAATTCTCATCTCCTCAGTTCAGTGGACAACCTAATTTCTTTTCGTTCCTTCCCAAGCAGTTGTTTGA
Source organism: Bothrops alternatus (assembly GCA_034064705.1). NCBI lineage: Eukaryota > Metazoa > Chordata > Lepidosauria > Squamata > Viperidae > Bothrops > Bothrops alternatus. The sequence goes on from JARGCV010000042.1 coordinate 1,402,768, forward strand.
GCCAAATTGGTAATTAGTAAGATCATATGCTTTAAAATAATTTACTTTAAAGCAGGGGTCTTCAAACTTGGCCCTTTTATGACTTGTGGACTTCAACTCCCAGAATTCCTCAGCCAGCGTGCCCCCCCCCCGCTTTGAAGTAAATTATGCTTTAAACACATGAGATGAGAAACATAAAGGCATAGGATTATTAGTTGTGGGACAGTAATAACTAAACTTTCACCTCTGTTCATTACTAGATCTAGGAAGAAACATGGAAGACCAACATTGTCTGAGACTTGCTGGTTGGTATCTAAATACATCTGTTATATTGTCAGTAAAGTAGCACAGTGGCTTCAGTGGTTAGGAAGCTAAGTGGTTAGGAAGCTAGGTAGGAGGTTAGCAAGCCTGTATTTGAGACCCAAGTGCTGCTGTGTGGTGGGGTTGAGCTCCTGTCCTTTGCTCCAGCTGGGAACATGAAAAGAGCCAATAACTAGGCATTTTCAGGGCAATTATGTTATCATTGGCTAATCCTTTCAACCCCGAAGCACCTGGGTGCTTCTGAATGAGTGCAGCAGCATTGACAGTAGAAATGTAGCTGATATACTGTATATTCTGTTTCAACCAGCAAATCATTGTTAGTTCCTGATAGACGAGGAAACTTACGGTCTAAGCAGGTTTGCAGCACCCTTTGATTAAGAATTGAACTCCCCTCCCCCCAATTTGGTGAAAAGGGCTGAAAGACCATTTGTGAGAGTCCTGCTTTTCTTTGCCTTGACTGGTCTTTTTGGTTGGCCAAATTCATAATAAGCCCTGGATCAGAATCCAAATTATTATTATTATTTTTTTTAAAAAAAAACAGAATTCAGTCTGAAGGATTCAGGTGGGAAATTCACTAGCCTGCTTGGGCTGCTGTGAAACTTAAATGAATTCCAATCTACTTCTAAATCAGGGGTCTTCAAACTTGGCCCTTTGATTACGTTTGGACTTCAACTCCCAGAATTCCTCAGCCAGTGTGCCTGGCTGAGGAATTCTGGGAGTTGAAGTCCACATGTCATAAAAGGGCCAGGTTTGAAGACCCCTGTTCTAAATGCTCCTCTAATCACATAAATTAGCTTAGGCGAGCTTTTAAGCATCAGCATGTAGCTGATTAAAGGGGTCTTTTTAATTCCTGACCATTACTTGCTTCTTCTCCCTAATTCACACAAAACAGGTTGTATTTCTCTGCTATTCACAGCCTTCCTGGTTTCGGTAATAATGAGGTTTTAGGCGAGGAAGTCATCACCCTAATGTAATTGTTAATATTCCAAGACAGTGAAGCCAAATGGAAGACAGTTGAACAGTCATGAAAAAGAATCATGCAAGAAACTGTCATTGCAGCTTCTTCACTAGAACAGAATAACAGACTTGGAAGGTACCTTGGAGGTCATCTAGTCCAACCCCCTGCTCAGGCAGGAAACCCTATACCATTTCAGACAAATGGTTGTCCAGTCTCTTCTTAAAAACTTCCAGTGTTGGAGCATTCACCGCTTCTGGAGGCAGGTTGTTCCACTGGTTAATTGTTCTAACAGGAACTAAGGAAATTTCTCCTTAGTTCTAGGTTGCTTCTCTCCTTGATTAGCTTCCATCTGTTGCTTCTTGTCCTGCCTTCAGGTGCTTTGGAGAATAACTTGACTCCCTCTTCTTTGTGGCAACCCCCGAGATATTGGAACTTTGCACACCTCCCCACATCTACAATCTTGTGATATGAATAGACATCTTCAAACCACCTATTCTGCAGGCACATTTTTCCAAGCTTCTAGACGAGCAGAAACAGAGGTGCAGGGAGGGGAGGTGGGAAATACATCTCAGAGCATACAGTATTTTTAGTTACCGGAACCGTTCAATCCGCTCAGAAAAAGCAGCAATGCTAAATCCCATCTGACTGCTTGAATGAATTCTGCTTCCTCAAACAGAGCCGAGAAAAGGAGAGAGATGGCAATGCTGAATATTAATTAAGGAGACTGCACCATTCATCTTTGTTTCAATTCCCTTTTCTATTCTTTTTTTTAAAAAACCACAGTATGTAGGTGTTGTCATATAGGTTTGGGCCTTTCGCAATGAGCAGCCAAAGTAGGAAAAGATTGACAAGGCAATTAAGTAAAATCGGAATGCCCTGGGATTAGATCTTGTTAATCAGAATATCCATTTATCACAAGTGGCAGAGGAGGAGGAGGAGGAGGAGGAGGAGGAGGAGGAGGAGGAGGAGGAGGAGGAGGAGGAGGAGAAGGAGAAGGAGAAGGAGAAGGAGAAGGAGAAGAAGAAGAAGAAGAAGAAGAAGAAGAAGAAGAAGAAGAAGAAGAAGAAGAAGAAGAAGAAGAAGAAGAAGAAGAAGAAGAAGAAGAAGAAGAAGAAGAAGAAGAAGAAGAAGAAGAAGAAGAAGAAGAAGAAGAAGAAGAAGAAGAAGAAGAAGAAGAAGAAGAAGAAGAAGAAGAAGAAGAAGAAGAAGAAGAAGAAGAAGAAGAAGAAGGTCTGAATGAGAGATGAAGTCAAAAATAAATTTGGTAAGTATTTTGTCAAAATTCACCAAAAGGCAGCGTGGAATAGATGGGGGCTGGATTTGAACCCCCAGCATTCTATATGATTTGGCAACTGGATGAGTTAATCTGCTCACATCCAAGTAACCATATTACATCATGGGGTGGTCAAATTCACACCCCACTAGGACTGGCTTGAGCCAGCAGAGGAGACATGCTGAAGACCCTGTCTGTCTAGGGCAGGGGTCTTCAAACTTGGGCCTTTTATGACTTGTGGACTTCAACTCCCAGAATTTTTCAGCCAGGCACGCTGGCTCAGGAATTCTGGGAGTTGGAGTCTACAAGTCATAAAAGGGCCAAGTTTGAAGACCCCTGGTCTTAAGAATTCTCCTGGGGTCCAGGAAAAGAGACTTTTCTGCTGTGGCCCCAGCTCTTTGGGAACACCTTCCCCACCCCCACCCTCCAAGGGGAGATCAGCTCCCCACCAGTCCTTTCACAGGAGCCTAAAGACTGGCTCTGCCAGATGGTATGGTGCCCTAACAAGGGAACATCTCATTGGAAGTGGTTGTTCTATTAAGAGGCAATCCCACCCCTGCACATCATGTTCCCTCCCTCCCCATTCTTTTAACTATAGTTTATCTTGATTGGGATTTCTATTTTTAATTCTTTTACAGATACTTGTTTGTTGGGATTTTCATGTTTTCAGGCTGGAAGCTGCCCAGAGTCTTTTTCTACAATATGGGCAGCAAACAAATTTTATAAATCAATAACTAGAAAGTAAATAAATAGAAAGAAGAGAAGGAGTGGGTTTCTATTGCACACTGCATAAGAACCCACTAGTATGGTGGAATCTCCAGCTAGACTGTGTTGTGATTTCTCACCAGCCAGTGGACCCAGCAGCTGAGTCTGAGGAATCAGAGGAGGAGGAGGAGGAGGGGCCTGGCGTGACATCAGAGTCAGAGGAAGGAGCTTCAAGACTTACAGTCAGATGAGGAGCCTGGCCCCTCTTCTTGTGCTCAGGCTGAAACAGCTGTGCTGGGAGTCTGAGTTGGACAATGATGAAGAACAGCTGGGACAAATCCCGGATGCACAAATGCGCAGGCAAGAGAAGCGAGTAGGACAGAGGAATGCAATGGGGCAGCTCCAAAGGCTAAGGAGAAGGCATTAGGAAGCCACGCCTGGGCTGCATAATAAAAGAGAAGATCTGGGAGGTGCTGGTGGCTGAAGGCACCCGTTCCTGTTAAGGAATCAAGTTTCAGTGAATTGTGTTTTGTTTGCCTTGGACATGGACTCAGGTCTGTGAATAATAAAAGGAGATTAGTTTTTTCCTGTGGTTCCAGCCTGCTTGTTGGAAGAGGGGTTGCTCCTTGTGAGCTTAACAAGGACTCACGTAGGCTGGGACAGAACAGACTGGAGGGAGGTGTTAAGAGGCAACCAAGCTTAGTCTTTGCACTGCAGAAAGTGGCACAGACCTGACCTCTCTCAGAATGCCTGAATCTGACCGTTCCCAAGAGAATACAGTCAATCTGACGAGATTCTTGTAACATAGGTGATCAACAATAAAGCTTCTGTTTGAGACTGTTCAGCTGGTTGCTTGTATCTGTGGTGCAAAGTGCCCCACAGTCCTTTGCACATATGCCTGCAAACCACTCGACCCATTTTACCTTAATTTGTTGTACACATCCAGGGCCCTAAAATTCACACACCCTTTAAAAACCTCACGGCTGAATTCACCCAATATACTGGGTTTGACTAATTTGAATCTCAATTCATCTTTGTATAACCCGGTGTGTTGTGCCAACTCATCCCTTTGTACAGGTTGTGGTTCTACATCTTGTGTTAACCTAGAAAAATGTTTGCCTTCCCCTCTGATCCCTACTATATCTATCTATCTATCTATCTATCTATCTATCTATCTATCTATCTATCTATCTATCTATCTATCTATCTATCTATCTACATCTATCATTTATCTACCTATCTGTCTATCTCTATCTATCTATCTATCTATCTATCTATCTATCTACATCTATCATTTATCTATCTGTCTATCGCTATCTATCTATCTATGTGGTGTGATTGATGAGTATGTATGGGGTTTGTATTTTTAATGTTGTTCGGATTTGTTCAATTGTTTATATATATATGTTGTAAGCCGCTCCGAGTCTTCGGAGAGGAGCGGCATACAAATCCGAATAAAATAAATAAATAAATAAATAAAAATTTATCTATCTATCACCTATCTATATCTATCATCTATATCATCTATCATCTATATCATCTATCCATTTATCTTATATTAACTATTTATCTATCTATATCTATCATCTATCTTCTATCATCTATCTATATCATCTATCTTCTATTTTATCTATCATCTATCATCTATCTATATCATCTATCATCTATATAATCTGTCCATCTATCTTCAATCTTATCTATCAATCATCTATCTATCATCTATCTCATCTATCTTATTTATCATCTATCTTCTATCTATTTCATCTATCTCTATCTATCTATCTATCTATCTATCTATCTATCTATCTATCTATCTAAAAAAACATTTTCAGGGTCATGCACTGATTCTGACTGCTAAAACTGCAGGTGGTCCTTTACTTACAACCACACTGACCCCAAACTTTCCATTGCTAAACAGGACCATTGTCCCATTTTACAACCTTTCTTGTCAGTTAAGTGAATCATCGCAGCTGTTAAGTTAGGAACACGACCCCATTGACTTTTCTCATCAGAAGGATGCAAAAGGTGATCAGGTGACCCCGGGACACTGCAACCGCCATAAATACAAGTCAGTTGCCCAGCACCCAAATTTTGATCACGTGACCATGGGGCCTGCTGCAATGGTTGTAAGTGTGAAAAAGGGTCATAAGTCGCTTTTTTTTTCCTCCGGTGTTGCAACTTTGAATGATCACAAAACAAGGGGTTGTAAGTTGAGGATCATCTGTGTTATAAAACCAAAGTAAAGAAACCAAGAACAAGATCTTGTCTCAAGCTTCTTCAAACTATTTGCTCTTTCAACATGACCGTATTTTATGACTTGAATTTCTCCTCGGCTCTTATCTGATATTTTGACTTGCAGATGTCAAGAAGTTATCCTTGGCAACCTTTGGGATAAAATAGGGGTAGCGTATCCATTTGCTGCATCCATTCCTGAAGCCTTGTTGAAAACATCTGTATTCATTCAACAGGCTAAGCCATGGTTCAATATGGTTTGCTGAAGAATCCTAGAGGCCTTGTCTGTTATAATCAATGTTTGGTTTTTCAGTATTCAGATGTTTGCTTTATTCCTTTGGATGTGCTGCAGATCATTCTCTCTGATTGCTATAATCAGCTCTTTGGAGACAGAATCTTGATTTGTTCGCTAAAGCAGTATTTCTAATCCAATTTTAGGCATCGGCGTCAATAATCAATTCAGCATATCTGCTATTCCTCCTATATGGAAGCTCTACTTTATTGTGTGCTTTAATTGCACTTTAATGGTTTGCAAATCCCACTCAGAGGAATTGGAAGATCATTTTTTTTTACTTTACGTAACGAATCATAAAAGTAAATAATAATAATAATAATAATAATAATAATAATAATAATAATAATAATAATAATAATAATAATAAATCCTATAGCACACTCAATCATTCATTCATGTTATGTACCTCTCAAAACCTCACAAGCTTTTAGCTCCTCTCATTTTCAAGCTTCTGGGTTCTGGGTTTTGTTTTGTTTTTTTAAAAAAAAATGATGCTGCCAAAAAAAGCGATTTATATTCTTCATCATCCTAAAATGAAGCTGCATTTCACATTGCTGAAATCAGCAACACGTTGATTGATGTTTCCACAGTGCCTTAGACATCAAAACAGTATTGAAATATACATTTTAAAGTCCATAATAATAGTAGAATGCGTGTGTTCCAGCATCTCCAGAAATGATGAATGCTCCAACACTGGAAGTCTTTAAGAAGAGACTGGACAACCATTTGTCTGAAACGGCATAGGGTTTCCTGCCTGAGCAGCGGGTTGGACTAGATGACCTCCAAGGTCCTTTCCAACTCTGTTATTCTCATATTCTGTTATCTCTTTCTAAATGGCTTGCCTTTGTAAAAAAAAAAATTGAACGTCTTAAATTCGATCCCAGATATTAATATAAACACTCTAAAAGAAAGACATGCTATAAATCTCAGATTTCTATTCTATCTTTTACAATTCTTCTGTGGGCCTTTCTTTTTCCAACTGCAGGTAATCCTCAACTTAAAACATTTCATTTAGTGACCGTTCAAAGTTGCAACGGCACTAAAAAAAAGTGACTTATGATCGTTTTTCACATTTAACGACCATTGCAGCATCCGCTCAGTCACGTGATCCAAATTCAGACCTTTAGCAACAGGCTCATATTTATGATCATTGCTCTGTGGTGGGATTCAGCCAGTTCATACCAGTTTGGCAGAACTGGTAGCTAATTTTTTGTTGCCCAGGCCCAGAATGGACTTCTGGAAGCAGCATCCACACAAAGAACCACTTGTTCACATATTTGAATCCCACCACTGCCGTTGCTGTATCTCGGGGATTATGTGGTCCCCTTTTGGGGTCTTCTGACAAGCAAAGTCCACGGGGAAGCCAGATTTACTTAACTGCTGTGTCACTAACTTAACTCCTGCCGTGATTCACTTAAGAACGGTGGTAAGAAAAGTCGTAAAGCGGGAGAAAAGTCACTTAACAGATGTCTTGCTTAGCAACATAAATTTTGGGCTCAATTATCATAAGTCGAGGACTACCTGTAGGTGGAACACGCCGGCATTTTTTCTCTTGAATAATCTCTTACTTAATGTTATAAGTGATATAACTTGCTTTCCCCCACCCTACCTCCTAATTAAGTGGAAAATCAAAACTGTGGAATTAGATTCTTGAAAAGACAACTTTCACTTTATGATAGAGAAAAAGCACAACAGCAGAGGTGGTGGGGAAGCATCATCTGGGGGGGGGGGAACCACAGAGTAACTGAATAGCAAAATAGATGTTTTGCATGCTCAAAGTCCAAGAAGGAAAATTTTCAGAAGGAAACACATTTCTATATGAAATTTTTTTTTTTGAGGGAGGAAAATTGACCCAAAAGACTCCCTCCTTTAAAAACCTAATCTCTATAGGAAAATGTTATTTGCCGCGATTATCAATCAGTTGCTGGTACATAAGAAGTAAAGGAAGCAGCTTAGCTAGTAAACACCTCAGAACACGCTACTCTTCGTGTAGCTATGGAGCAAGGCGACTGCGTGAACAGAGAACCTGAGGATCAGACGGTAGAACTTATTTTCTGAATATCTATAAGTAAGAACTAGACTCTCGCACGTGTCTCTTAAATTTCTATGCCACTCAATTTTATGGGTACATTTACTCTGAAGTCAGCACATCCTGCTGTTGGAAGTCAGCACCCACCCACCCTCCTAGAGAAAGAAATATTTTGGGGGGGATATTAAAAGGCAGAATATTATATTTCCCCAAAGGATCTTAAAGGCAGAAAAGCAGGCCCCAGGCAGAGGCCAGGTCTGTAGAAATGTAGGTTTGATAATCCTATTCAGAAAAGTTGGGGCCTGGAAGCTTGGAGCTGATGAGATTAGAAAGACAAAGACCCCTAAAATCTACATACCCCACCCAAACTCTAAAGACATGACCTTTAGGACATAATAGGATTAACCCACCAATACCAGAAAGGCACACTGAACCTCAGGTCAAAGTTCATGCCACAGGAACAACTCTAAACACAAAAGCCCAAGAAGGTATAAAAACCCACCACTCCCAGCAACATGTGGTCAGTTTTCCCAGAGCCATCTTTCTGTCTGGTTCTGCTCTTCAATAAACTACAACCTTCTTTCTAAAGCAGTCTCCATTTTGTTTATTCGCAGCTTGGACCGGACCCTGATGAAGATTTTTCTTTCAACACTGCCATAGCTCTGATTTGTAAGTATTTGGGTATCAGGCCTCAGGGAGACCAATTAACACTTAGCACATCCAAAACTATGATTTATGAGGAGCTACCATAGAGAAATCCTTCTTAAACTAGTTTGTGGCTGCACTGATTGCACATCTCTGCACTTGAGTGATCCTGTTGTATCTAGTCCAGACATACTGAATTACCCTCTTAAAGTTGAGGCTGATTGGAAAGATTCTAAACAAGAATAGGGATTCCTGCAGAGACACCGCAGGGAAATCTTGTCTTGTGAGATATATATTTAGGGCTCACTTATGTTTCTCCTTTCTACGTTAATTTGCTTCTCACTGCACCCTGATAATCCTCTCGGTTTGGGGATCTCTGGATCGTGACTAAGTCTCCTCAGAGGTATATTTTTGTGAAGGAAATTCCAAAGAGAATCTAGCTTTATGCTCATCTAGTTACAGCAACTCCACTTAAAATCATTCATCGGAAGCAGAATGGCAATTGCTTATATTAACTGTGCCAAGGAAGGAAGGAAGGAAGGAAGGAAGGAAGGAAGGAAGGAAGGAAGGAAGGAAGGAAGGAAGGAAGGAAGGAAGGAAGGAAAGAAAGAAAGAAAGAAAGAAAGAAAGAAAGAAAGAAAGAAAGAAAGAAAGAAAGAAAGAAAGAAAGAAAAAGGAAGAAAGAAAGAAAGAAAGAAAGAAAGAAAGAAAGAAAGAAAGAAAGAAAGAAAGAAAGAAAGAAAGAAAGAAAGAAAGAAAGAAAACTTGGCCTACATCATCAGCAAGAAAACAGGGATCCTTCCTGAGACCAACCATCATTTCCCCCACCACCACTAGTATTAGTATTAATACCCATTTCTATTTTTATTCAAAACAAGGGATACCCTGTCTTCTTTTGTGAGAAAATAAAAAAATATTCATCCACCTCCATGTACCATTCTTGTTCAAGCATTCCCAGATATAATTCCTGTGCATGCAGGTTACAACTGTACACCGACCAACACACAAACACCCTGCCAGGCAAACTCATGACAACTCACACCAAAGAAAAATTGACAACAAACGACAACGCAAAAAAAAAAACCCACAAAAGTGAAATAAATAAGACCTTTTAAATAAATAAATTAAATAAATAAATAGATAAAAACATCCATTCATTCTGACGGTTCCTTAAATCACACACCCCACACACACAACAGAGAGCTCTACAAGCCTGGTGGGTATTTGAAAGACCAACAGAAAGTGAAAGAAAAACCATTTAAAATCCACACGCTGCTTCCGAGCGTCGGTTCCATCCTTGTTTTCCTTGCGTATGTTCATAATGCATATCCGTTTTTTACAAAATGCATGCTTGTATTTTTTAAAAATATATATATATAATATATCTATATATATATATACGTATATTTATATATTTTCCAGAAGGATTTGACCTGGCAAGCAAAAGTAACCTTCCTTTTCCACCTTGTCCTTAAAGACAAATTTAAAAAAGTGAATACAATCTAATAAAATCTAGCCTTTAAAAAAAAGAGAGAACTTACAAGGGTTCGCTCGGTATAATTGACCATTTACAGTTGCATGCTTGACTCAGCAAAAAAAAGAAAGAAAGAAACTGGAAAACTGCAGCTATTTCCTATCGCCTCCACTTTTTTTTTTTTTTTTCATTTCTCTCCCCCTCCACTTTTTTTTTTGGATCAAAGAAAGCAAGCCAAAACACAAATTTCTCCAGAGGAAGAATAGGTAGAAAATCAAAACGATATACCTGATGCTTCGATAAGATACTTTTGTTAGTCACATGGCACTAGTAGTGGAATTGTGCGTGCGCACCCGTACCCACACACTCAACACTCGCACACACACCCTTTAGTTCACACACATCACGACCTGCTTAGGAAGGAGAAGAAAGAGGTTTTTGTTTTGTTTTTTGTTTGTTTGTTTTTTTTGTTTTGTTTTTTAGGTCAAAGAGTGCCAAAGGGCACGAGAAAGCTCACAGGTGTGTAACTTTGGAATTTAAATACCCAATTCCCATCACCTCAGATCGCGGATCGTGGAGGGAAGGGAAATTGTAAGGCATTATTTTTGCTGGAAAATAAGTCTGTCCGTGCTTCGTGCGCCAGAGCTGAGTTTCAGGGGAGTAGTGTCCTTCCTTCCCTTGAATTCCTTTTTTTTTTTCACTCCTGGATTTATGTTAACCTCACTCTGGTTCACTAGAGGAATTGGTTCTTTTTGTTTTGTTTGTTTGTTTTAAAAAATAATAATCTTAGGAAACAAACGCCACCCACCCACCCACCAATCCCTGCCAACAAAGTGCCTTCAAATAGATTTCCGTCGTCTCATCAGCCTGTGATGGTCCGTAAAGCTGTGCAATCCGGGGGAGATTGAACTGATGGGAGATGGGAACAGGCTGTTTTTTAATGTGCTTGGTGAGATCTCCTCAATCTTGTAGGAGATGGAGTGAAAGTACTGGAGGTTCAGTTTGGAGCTGAAGGAATTTTGGTGGGAAACCACCCGGCTGGTGTATTCATGGGACCTGTAACACATGCAGGAACAATCAGACTGAAGATCCGTCACCTCGGCCTTGTACCGTGGGCGGCCATGTTGAGAGTCTTCTTGGATGTGGACCACCATGCTACTCCGGTTTCCCGCCTGGGAGGCCCTCTCCTCGGCCTCCCGTCTCTCTTCCTCGATGTTCATGAACAACCTGAGAACAACCAGATTGAGGAAAGCCCCGATGACGGTTAATCCCACCAGGATGTACATAAAGCTAAAGGCCACGTAGAGCGGCTTCCTCTGAAGGGCTCCTTTCGTCTGAAGGGCCACGTAGTCTCCGAACCCGATTGTAGTCAATGTGATAAAACAGTAATAGAAGGCCTGAAAGAAGGTCCACTCTTCACAATGAGAGAAGGCAGCTGCTCCGATGCAGAGGGTGCCGATGCAGGAGAAGAAGCCGACGGCCACCATGTTCTCCATGGAGACCTCGGTGCTTCTCATGCGGCAACACTTCTTCATCCGCTGCAAGAGGTACTTGACGAAGGTGTTCATGCGTTCGCCGAGGCTCTGGAACATGACAAGGGTGAGTGGGATGCCCAGGGCAGCGTAGCACATGCAGAAGGCCTTCCCTGCATTCGTCCCAGGGGCAGCGTGGCCATAACCTGGAGAAGCAAAAGGACAACATGGATAAGTGATGGAAGAGGGAGGATTGCAACTGGGGGAGAGGGCAGAAGGATGACATGACTAGAGCCCTCGAGATATGAGGAAAGATCACAATGTTTGAGAAAAGAGAGAGGGAGATGGTCTACTCCCTTATCCCAAAAGTGTTTTTTTCCCAGAAGTCAACTGGACTTTCTTTGTGGGGCGGGTTGTCTTGAAAACCTTTTGCTTCTCGTCCAAGAAGCTTTTTCAATTTTGATTAATTGGTGGGGTTCCAAATCCCACCGTTCAGCTTTAGCACATCACCTTGAGGTTCAGTACTATGAACAAGAGAGTAGACCTGCCTATGGAGATTCTCAATCAGGGGTCTTCAAACTTGGCCCTTTTATGACCTGTGGACTTCAACTCCCAGAATTTCTCAGCCAGCCTCCATTTTGTTTTTTAGATTTAAGACAGGGGTCTTCAAACTGGGCCCTTTTATGACTTGTGGACTTCAATTCCCAGAATTCCTCAGCCAGCGTGCCTGGCTGAGGAATTCTGGGAGTTGAAGTCCACAAGTCATCAAATGGCCAAGTTTGAAGACCCCTGTTCTCAATCATCCAGCTCATAGCTGTCCCAAAGGTTCTTCTTTTTTTTCCAAAGACTTCCTTGGTATTCTCTTTGAAAACATTTCTCTTCTCATCCAAGAACAACCGAAGCTTCTTGGATGAGAAGGAAAACACTTTCAAAGAAAAAACCAAGTTGGAAAAAGCACCTTTGGGACATCCAAGCTCAGAAAGCACCAAGGATCCCTCACCTCTTGCATACCCTCACTTTATGATCACATCACTTAGTGATGAAAATTTTGTTCTCAGTTGCCACTGTCTACCTATATAGGTGAGGTCATTGTGGCTACTACCAGGTACCAGCCCTTTATGGCAATGGACCAGGACACTTGCGGGATCGTCTTCTGCCTCATGAATCCCAGCGACCGGTTAGGGCACATAGGGTTGGCCTCCTACGGGTCCCGTCTGTTAGACAATGTCATCTGGCGGGGCCTAGGGCAAGGGCCTTCTCTGTTGCTGCCCCAGCCCTCTGGAACCAGCTTCCCTCAGAGGTTCGTACTGCTTCCTCCCTCCTAGCTTTCCGGAAAGTGCTGAAGACGCATCTATGCCGACAGGCTTGGGGCGTATGAGCTGAGCTCTGCCCCTCGGCCCTAAGAGTGTCCCTCCATCAGCGACTGTGAGCTGATTGTGTTTGTATGTGGTATGAATGTGGTTAATTTTAAAATTGTTATTGTATTCTTGTTGTGAGCCGCCCTGCGTCTTCGGAGAAGGTCGGTATATAAGTTTGAATAAACTAAACTAAACTAAACCATACAGTGTATGTGCATTGTAGTCCACAGAATCGGAAAAATGTGGACTCCAAAATACAGCTGCCATCCTGGCCACAGGAAGTTATCTAGCCTTGAATTGATTGTTATGGCCCACCCCTTCTAAGGACTTTTTTCAAAGGAGCAAGATTCCTCATTACCTGGAAATGAACCATTTGCAAATCATCATTTACTCCACGCACAGTTTCCCAGGGTTGGCTTCAACCACATCAAATTAATTTCCTATATGGAGCATTTTTAGAGAGAATGTTTGGGACTCATGCGCTGCCTGAAATGATTCCACCTCAGAAAAATGCTTAATATTCTTTTTCATCCTGCAATCCAGAATTAGAGTCACTGGGAGTCATGTGGCATATACATTTACATTATTATTGTTAATAATATTTCATTAGCCATCATAAAGTTTATAATTAACAGCCTTAAATTATTATTAAAAACACTTTTTTCAGTTAGTCTAAAAAGAGGAGATACTGCACTTCTGGGAAAATGCTATTATTGATAAGGAGGAGGAGGAGGAGGAGGAAGCAGGAGGAGGAGGAGGAGGAGGAGCAGGAGCAGGAGCAGGAGCAGAAGAAGAAGAAGAAGAAGAAGAAGAAGAAGAAGAAGAAGAAGAAGAAGAAGAAGAAGAAGAAGAAGAAGAAGAAGAAGAAGAAGAAGAAGAAGAAGAAGAAGAAGAAGAAGAAGAAGAAGAAGAAGAAGAAGAAGAAGAAGAAGAAGAAGAAGAAGAAGAAGAACCTGCCATATGACACCCCAGACTTAACAATTGTCGATAAGAATAAAAAAGGCTGGATGGTGGATACAGCAGTAACCTGGAAACAGCAGAATAGAAGAGAAAACACAAAAAGCAGTACAAAGATCTGTAAATAGAAGGAGAACGAGTAAAGATAGTACCAATTGTAATAGATGCATTGGGTGCAATCCCAAAACATCTGGAGAACCTGAACACCATCAGCACTGAGAAAATCCCCATCAGTCAATTGCAAAAGGAAGTTTTGCTTGGAACAGCTTACATCCTGCAACAATAACTTTAACACCATCAAATATCAACACCTGCCTATCCCAGATCCTTGGGAAGGACTCCATAGGTGGACAAAAATGCCAAATCCACTGTAAACATCTGGCTGACTCTGCAGTGGACCATTATAATAACATTCTTTTGAACTAAAAGAAGAACACTTGAAATACAGCCCTATCCAAAGAATATGATCAAGTTATAATTACAATTCCAAGTGCAATGTCTCAGTTATCTAGATTCAGTTAACAAGAGCACACATTCTTCTGAAAAATATATTTTGCCATTTTTCTGCTGCAGAAGAAGACCGTGGGCAATTTAAATAAAAAATTCCCTCTTTGGAAAAGTCAAAGGAATAGGCAGTCCCCGAAGCCTAATATTCAACCTCGAGGGTCCTCCAAATGTGGTTATTAAATTATAATTGTTAATGTGACATCGGGGAAAAATGATTGAAAACCTGGATGGAGATTAATCCAATTACCTACATTTAATGCAATTTTAATGTAATTTGCATGCAAATGAAATCCATTTCATTTTCCCACTCCTGTTCTCGCCACTTTATGGACTGTGGTTCTCTATTGACGCATTTGAAGACCAAGGGCAAACCACAGCTCAGAAACATAAATCATTTTTTAAAAAATAAAAAAAAGCTTTTTGAAAATCTATGCAGGTAGCCCTGAATTTATGACCACAACTGAAACCAAAATTTCCAATGCTAAGCAAGGTGGTTGCTAAATGAGACATGACCAATTTTACAACCTTTGTGCCATGGTTGCTAAGTGAATTACTGCCTTTGTTAAGTGAATCCAGCTTCCCCCATTGTCTTGGTTGTTGCTGTCAGTTGTTAGAGAACACTGAGCCAGACAGAGTGATGATCTGATCTGGTGGAGAGCAAATCAATCCAAACATTTTGACAGCACCTTTTCGACAGCAACGCGGCTTTTGTTCCTAAGAAGTTTGGCAAAGATGAGATTTAAAGATATCCACCAAGTATTAACAGTGCAACTGTGGAGGTGGTTAGTATGTAGTATCAAGTTTCTAGGTGTTCAGTTGAAGAGTAAGCTGGCTTGGTCACTCCACAGTGAGATACTGGTGAAACAGGCACAGCCACGCCTGCATTTTCTGCATCGTATGAGAAGAGCACATCTTTCTTCCCCTGTCCTTACCACTTTCTACAGAGGGACGATTGAAAGCATCCTGTCCTATTGTACTACTGTGTGGTTTGGAGGTATTACAGTTTCAGACAGAAAGGCAGTACAGAGAGTGGTGAGGACGGCAGAAAAGATTATTGGAAGTTCACTTCCTTCTATCCAGGACATGGCATCTAAGCGATGCTTGATCAGGGTCTGCAGTATTGCCAGACTCTACACATCCTCTCCATGACCAGTTTTCTTTGCTATCTTCTGGGGAGGGGCTTCTCAGTATCCAAATCAGAACAACCAGATTCTGTAATAGATTTATACCATATAGTATCAACCTTGTTAACTCTCAAGACTCTTTTTTGCGCTGTGCATTCCAAATGGTCTGGGTGTGTGGGTGGGTGTGTACAGTATGTGTGTGTGTGTGTGTGTGTGTACAGTATATCTATATGTATGCCTGTATATGTGTGTGTGTATAGCATATGTATATGTACAGTATGTGCATGTGTGGGTATGGCTGTGTGTGTGTATGTTTGCAGGAGGTATCTGATCATCTGTTATGGCTAAAAGAGGGTTTTTTGTTGCCACTGTTGTGGGAGCTGCACTGACGGCCAATCTGCTTCTGGATACCATTCAAGGTGCTGGTTACCCCACCAGGACTGGAAGGCAGGGTATGTTACAGGTCCCATCGATTAGGGATGTACATCTGATGCGACCATGAACAAGGGTCTTCTTGGTGGTGGCCTATGAAACATCGTTCTGACCCAAGGTAGAGTTGGCCCCTAACATAGTGCTTGTAGAATATGCAAACCTCAACTCCGGTACTTGCCAGACAATCTGACTGTGCTGCCAGAGATTATTGATTATGGGCAATGGGCCAGGATACTTGCAGGACCTTCTTCTGCCCCATGAATCCTAGCGACCGGTTAGGGCACATAGGGTTGGCCTCCTAGCTTTTCGAAAACTCTTAAAAAACACATTTATGCAGGCAGGTTTGAGGTGTGTGAGTTGCACTCTGCCCCTGGGCCTCTGATTGTGACTGTGTGTTGTATGAGTGGAAATAGTTTTATAGTTTTTACACTGTAAATTAGTATTTTAATTGATTTATACTATATTTTTGTACTTGTATTTTTGCTGTGAGCTGCCCTGAGTCTTGGGAGAAGGGCAGCATATAAGTCAAATAAAATAAATAAATAAATAAATAAATCTAACATCAACCAGCTATCCTCAAAATACACAATGGGTATTTCTGAACCCAAAGTCTGCCACATTGATTTTCTCAAACCCGCCCCCCAAAAAAAAACCAAATGAAGTTATGGAGCTTATGTTCATGAAGTACTGTACTCCTAAATTCTGCATTCTCTTGCATGTCTGGAAAATGAGTATCTTCATCCAGGTCGGAATACAAGAGAATAGAATTGGAAGCAACCTTGGAGATCAACCCCCTAGACAGGAAACCCTATATCAGGAGTCCCCAATCCCTGGTCCACAACCCGGTGCTGGGCAGCTGCCCATTCAGGACTGGGCCACACAAGCAGTGGGTGAATGCACAAGTGTGTGAAGCCACATTTGTGCAAGCAGCATGCGTGTGTATGAAACGATCCCCGCCACTGCTACCACCATTGCCGTTTTTGCTGGTCTGCAGAGCTGGAAAAGTTGGAGACCGCTGCCCTATACTGTTCTGAACATATGGCTGTCCAGTCTCTTCTAAAAAAAAAAACCTGCAGTGATGGAGCACTCCTAGTTTCTGGAGGTATGCCATTCGACTGATTAATTGCTCTCACTTCCAGGAAATTTCTCCTTAATTCTAGGTTGGATCTCTTCTTGATAAGTTTCCATCCGTTACTTCTTGTCCTGCCTTCTGGTGCCTTGTAAAATTGATAAGACTGCTATCATATCACCCCAATCCTTCTCTTCATTAGACTAGACATACACAGTTCCTGAAACCATTCATCATACGTTTTAGCCTCTAGCCCCCTTTGTTGGTCTTCTCTGATAATCAGTTAGCATTTTCCACATGCCAATGGAGGCTTTGTTATGGTAATTCAAGTTTTGTTTGCTGCACATCTTGTGTCCAACAAATCTGGGCAGCTTACAACATAATTTTTTCCCCCAGAAATTATAATCAAATATGATTTGCTTTGGTCAATGCAATGCAAAAATATTTTTGACTCAAACCAAAGAACTTCCTTGAAAAAGTTGTCCAAGAAGCAGTTTCTGGTAGGCATGCAAACTTTGAGTGTCCCACCCACCCAGCCCGCCCCCAGATTTTCTCTTTCTATCAAAATAGCTCAGCTGATTTCCATCAAATCTTGTTTAAAAGTGAATTTCAGGACAAAGGAAATGTGGTCTGGAACATATATTTCATTTGTAAAATTCCTATGATTATTTTTTTTTTACAGATTATGTGCTCTCAAGTTATCTTCAACTCTTAGTGACCACAGAGATAGCTTTTTTTCCAATAGAGCCGTGGTGGCGCAGTGGTTAGAATGCAGTACTGCAGGCTACTTCTGCTGACTGCCGGCTGTCAGCAGTTCAAGTCTCACCCGCTGAAAGTTGACTCAGCTTTCCATCCTTCCAAGGTCAGTAAAATGAGGACCCAGATTGTTGGGGATGGGGGCATTATGCTGACTCTGTAAAACACTTAGAAAGGGCTGTAAAGCACTGAGAAGTGGTATATAAGTGCTATTATTATTATTTACAGGGTGCTTTTCTGCAAGGGTATGCCTGAAGCAGTAGGCAATTTACAGCAAATAAATCAAACATCATTTCCATTTTTCACTGAATGGCAAAGTAGATTGGATGGTCACCAAGTTCCAGTTTTTCACATTTTACGACTCTGAAACCAAAATTAATTGTAAAACTTACTACCAGAGAGGAGACTGTGGGAAGATGCCAACAGCTGGCCTGACTTCTCCATGGTGAGAAGCCAAGTAGGATCAGATCTGTTTGGAAATATTAGGGCTGCAGTCTACGGTGAGAAGAGACAAAACTTACCCCAGAAAAAAAAGAGAATAACAAATAATTTCTTTATTGCCATTAAGAAAACTGTGCCATTGTCTTCAGGCATTCATTAAGGATCAAAGTGAACTCAAGAACATTTTAACTTAAGGACAATAAGGCACCACCAGTTACAAACTCCGACTGTCCCTTTAAAGAAAGCTATAAATAGCTTGCTTAAATATCCCTGCGGTAGGAACAATTATTCCACTTGGAAGTCTACAAAGTGCATAATGTGAGCAAAACGTAAGTGTGTTTTGCAAGCTATAAAGTAAAATTGAATTAATTAGAATTATAAAGGCAGCCAAACTTTCCTTGATGCTAGGCAGTGAATTGTACTAACAGATGAAGATGAACACGCTGAATTTCAGTTGAACCTCCTCCATCATCCTGGGGAGGGTTGGACTAGAAAACCTCCAAAGTCCCTGCTAATTCTGTCCTTCTGAAATAAGCATCAGAATCCAGTGGCTTTGGTTTCATAAAGTCCATCACTTTTGTCTGTCTCTTTATTCAGAAGAGCAGAAGCTTTCTCCAAGACCAGAAGAAGAACGGCTGCTGCTGCATCATGAAAAGTTATCCTCACCCCACCCTGCCACAATGAGGTTCTACGTAAATCTCGTTGACATAATTCAATGCTTGTCAGAAAATCAAACAGATGACAGCAAAGAGGCAAGGTTGTAAGAGTCACTCGAAGCGAAGGAGACAATGTGGCCACAACATATGCACTTCCATTCAAAGTCAGCCGACAAGTGGAGCAGCACACAGAAGCCTGCTAAAAGGAATCAGTTGAGCAATCAACCAACTCAGCATGGACAACCACTAAAAACAACGCTGGGGTTTTAGTAGTAGGGGAAAATATTTGTAGCTCAGCGTTGAATTGTGAAGTCCTTGGTGCTCTCTGAGCTTGGTTGGGTTTTTTTTTTTGCAGAGGTTTCATTACTCAACTAGGTAATGATGCACTGATGATGTTACCTAGTTAGGTAATGAAATGTCTTCAAGAAAACAATCAAGTTCAGAGAATACTAAGGATTCCATAGTTTTTAGCAGTAGAATACAGAATAATAGAGTTGAAAGAGACCCCAAAGCATTTCAGACAAGTGGCAGTCCAATCTCTTCTTAAAAGCCTCCAGTAATGGAGCATTCACAATTTCTGAAGGCAAGCTGTTCCACTGGTTAATTGTTCTCACTGTCAGGAAATTTCTCCTTAGTTCTAGGTTGATTTTCTCCTTGAACAGTTTCCATCCATTGCTTCTTGTTCTGCCTTCAGGTGCCTTGGAAAATAGGTTGACCCCCCTCTCCTTTGGGGCAGCCCCTGAGATACTGGAACACCGCTATCATGTCCCCCCGCGTCCTTCTCTTCATTAAACTAGACATACCCAATTCCTGCAACAATTCTTCATATGTTTTCATCTCCAGGCCTTTAATCATCTTAGTTGCTCTTCTCTGCACTCTTTCCAAAGTCTCAACATCTTTTTTCATAATGTGGTGATGAAAACAGGATGCTACAGCTAAGTAACTATACTAGTATTATTATTATTATTATTATTATTATTATTATTATTATTATTATTATTTATTCGATTTCTATGCCGCCCTATTCCGGAGAACTCAGGGCGGCTCACAACACAGTAGAAATCAACATATAAAATACATGTAAATATAAAACCTCTTAATTTTTAAAAAAACCCAATCATTCAGCATACACACAGACATACACTGGCTTGGGGCAAGATGTTAACTACCCCAGGCCTGCCAGCAGAGGTGTGTTTTGAGTAATTTACGAAAGGCGGAGAGGGTGGGGGCGACACGGATCTCCGGGGGAAGTTGGTTCCAGAGGGCTGGGGCCGCAACAGAGAAGGCTCTTCCCCTAGGCCCCGCCAGGCGACACTGTCTAGCTGACGGGACCTGGAGAAGGCCGACTCTGTGGGCCCTAACTGGCCGCTGGGATTCATGGGGCAGCAGACGGTCCCGTAAAGTAACCTGGTCCGATGCCATGTAGGGCTTTATAGTAGCTATACTACTGGATGCTGTAGTTATGGCTTACAAAGACCAGTTGGTTCCTCCTTTTCATTACTAGTTGCTTCAGGTTTGATTTTCTTCTACTTTTAAACAATGCATTGGGGTTTGATCAATCTGAGATGTAAATAAAAGAAAATCATTGAAAAACAAGCAATCCATGCGTTTTGGATCTGTGGAGAGGAGTTGAACAGTGCTACCCCCTTAGGAATCCATGGAATTCCATCCGCAGAATGAAAAAAAAAATTGGCATGAGGTTATCTACTTTGACATCATCATGCATATTTGTCTATCAAATGCC
Source organism: Bothrops alternatus (assembly GCA_034064705.1). NCBI lineage: Eukaryota > Metazoa > Chordata > Lepidosauria > Squamata > Viperidae > Bothrops > Bothrops alternatus. The sequence goes on from JARGCV010000042.1 coordinate 1,423,195, forward strand.
TCCGTCTACCATGTTGGCATTTGTGGCCAAGCCAACTCTGAGAAAGACATAAGTAGAACTGATGTGATTAAGAACATCATTAAGAATACACTTCAAGGCACATATTCACAAGGGGAAATTGGACCGAGCACCGGGTGCCTTTTTTCCAAATAAATAGCTGAAGGGTTGATGGACAGCGGAAGCTAATGAGGTCAGGATTATATATTCAATATCTTGTCTTGTCTCATCTAAGTCGGCCCTGATACAACCCAGCAACCATGAAAGAAATTTCACAGGAGTCTGAAAACCGGGAAGGAATGTGAGGCTGGATTCACGTAACATGGCAGGTAAGATCTGAATGGAGTTGACAAGTTAGTAGAGCAACATCTAGCCAAGGATGGTGATTTTGAAAAAGCAAACACTCAGGCTTCGTTATACTCAAACGACAGGCTATCTCTGTCTGGAAAATCTCTGAGTGGTAGGCCAGACTAGGAAGTCAACATCTCAAAAAGAAGGTAAGAATTAATGACTTCCATGTTATGGCCCAGAAAAGTACACGGACTTGGTAGCTGAGTTTTGAAATCAGCTGGAGTTGAGCTGAACTCAACAGAGTTTATCTTTGTGGTTCAGCATACAGGTACTCTCAACTTATGACTGATCACTTGGCCACCATTCAAAGTTACAATGGATCTCTCTGGGGATACCTATGGCCCAGTTCTGAAGTTCTGATGGCCACCACCATTATCCTACAGACACATTATTTTTGGGCACTTGACAACTGGCCCTTATTTACAGCCATTTCTAGCATCCCACAGTCACATGACTGCCTGGGCTGTTACATGCAAAGAACTTGGCCTGGTTTGCAAGCTTGCTGGGTTTTGCAGCTTCTCTTTATGCTCTTTTTCTTCCTTTGTCTCTACCTCTCAGTGGCCTTGCCACTACAAGAGAGGGACTTTGGAGTCCTAGTGGATGATCACTTGAATATGAGCCAGCCATGTGCAGTAGCAGCCAAAAAAGCTAATACAATCCTGGGTTGTATAAACAGAGGCATAGAATCAAGATCATGCAAAGTATTAGTACCACTTTATAAAACCCTAGTAAGACCACACCTAGAATACCGCAGCCAATTTTGGTCACCATATTACAAAAAAGTTGCTGAGACTTTGGAAAAAGTTCAGAGAAGAGCAACAAAGATGATCAAAGGCCTGGAGACTAAAACATACGAACATCAGCTACAGGACCTGGGTTTGGCTAGTCTAAAGAAAAGAAGAAATAGGGAAGACATGATAGCAGCGTTCCAGTATTTGAGCGGCTACCACAAAGAGGAGGGGCTCACGTTATTCACCAAAGCACCATAGGGAAGGACGAGGAACCATGGTTGGAAACTAACCAAAGAGAGAAGCAACCTGGAATTAAGGAGAAACTTTCTGACAGTGAGGACAATCAACCAGTGGAACAGCTTGGCTCCAGAAATCGTGGGTGCTCCATCACTGGAGATTTTTAAGAAGAGACTGGACAGTCACCTGTCTGAGATGGTATAGGTTCTCCTGCTTGAGCAGGGGGCTGGACTAGAAGACCTCCAAGGTCCTTTTCAGATCTACTCTATTCTAGGTTGCTAGACTGGTGCCTACAGAGTTCACCTGATGCCTGACCTGATGGCTCATACTAACGCATTCTAACAGCATTTCTCTCTCCCTCTTTGCTCATCTGTCAAACCTCCTAAACATTATACTGTATCAGAAGACAAATCATTTCTTGAACACAATTCAGGCTGAAAGGGCACATAGGCAGACGGATACAAAATGAAAGAACAGCTCTTTAGGTCAATCTGAAAACCTAAATCCATATATTAGTAGTTCCAGAGCATCCAATCTGCAAAATATCTCATTTTTAATATCAGGCGATGCACCAAGGATTTCTTCATACAAATGCAGGTTGTGGAGACCTGAACTTGGTTGGTTGCTTGCTGAAATTTTGTTACCAGACTATTATTTCCATCCTTTTCAGAAATGTAGTTTAAAATATCCCCGACAGATTTCTGCCTAATCTCTGCTTCTAAGATAGTGTTTCCCAACCATGGGAACTTCCAGGCATGGGAACTTCAACTCCTAGAATTCTCATCAATGCCATGCCAGCTGAGGAATTTGGGGATTTGAAGTCCACACATGTAGAAGTGACCATGGTTGGAAAACACTATTCTAATTAATCTGAACTATGATGTGGATACATGCTGCTTATCTCTTGATATCTTGGTATCTTCCACAACATCAATGTGTAAGGAAGACCTTATTGTGGACCCAGAAAGGGCTTAAAATATAGTTCTGTAGAGGTCAGCCAGAGGAGCACCACATGGTAGTGTATGATGAGAAGGTTCTCCATCCTTCTAGCTGCACCTATCCCCATCTCCCCTCTTCCTGGATGTGTGGTACAGCTTCTGACTATGGGCTATGTAGTATTTCTGCTCCCACCAACCACGTTTCTAGAGGAAGGGACTATCATGACCAGCTTCCTCCTCCAAGATAGATGGAGTTTTCACAGCATGTGCAATTTACTCATCTCTAACCTGGGCATAACAATGGTGAGGAACATAATAGTGATGGTGATCATAGCAATAACAAAAAATGAAAGCAAACTCTACAGCAGACATGTCAAAGTCAAGGCCCGTGGGCCAGATCCAGCCCGTGATGTGTTTAGATCTGGCCCGCAAGCAGACTAGTAGAAAGTGGTGATTGAGTATGTGGGGGGGGGAGGGTGAGCTTAAGTTATGGCAGTGCCAGAGAGGCCTAGGGAAGAGTCAGCTGGAGCTGTGGTGTTGCTGGGGCTCTGCTGATGGGGGCTTCTGCTGTGGTGGCCGGCAGCCACAAGCAGTCTTCGGGGGAAGAGTCAGCTGGAGCTGTGGGTCTGCCGGGATTTGGCAGCTGATAAGCACTGCATGAAAAGGCCAGCCGGGCAGTGAGTGGATACATGTGGGAGGAGAGGACAGGATACTAAAAGGAGGGGTTTTGGCGGGAAGAAGGAGGAGTAAGGGGGGAGAAAAGGCAATAGGGAGAGGAGAGGTGTCAGTGGGGCAAGCCTGAGGGAGAGAAGGGGATAGGAGGGCGAAGGCTTCTGTGGGGCAAGCCTGAGGGAGAGAAGGGGATAGAAGAGGGAAGGCATCTGTGGGGCAAGCCTAAGGGAGAGAAAGGGATAGGAGAGGAGAGGCTTCTGTGAGACAAGCCTGAGGGAGAGAAGGGGATAGGAGAGGAGAGGCTTCTGTGAGACCTGAGGGAGAGAAGGGGATAGAAGAGGGAAGGCATCTGTGGGGCAAGCCTAAGGGAGAGAAAGGGATAGGAGAGGAGAGGCTTCTGTGAGACAAGCCTGAGGGAGAGAAGGGGATAGGATAGGAGAGGCATCTGTGGTGCAAGCCTGAGGGAGAGAAAGGAATAGGAGAGGGGAGGCTTCTGTGGGGAAAGCCTGAGGGAGAGAAAGGGATAGGAGAGGGGAGGCTTTTGTGGGGCAAGCCTGAGGGAGAGAAAGGGATAGAACAGGAGAGGCTTCTGTGGGGCAAGCCTGAGGGAGAGAAAGGGATAGGAGAGGAGAGGCTTCTGTGAGACAAGCCTGAGGGAGAGAAGGGGATAGGATAGGAGAGGCTTCTGTGGGGAAAGCCTGAGGGAGAGAAAGGAATAGGAGAGGGGAGGCTTCTGTGGGGAAAGCCTGAGGGAGAGAAAGGGATAGGAGAGGGGAGGCTTTTGTGGGGCAAGCCTGAGGGAGAGAAAGGGATAGAACAGGAGAGGCTTCTCTGGGGCAGGCAATGAAGGAGGGAAGGGGATAGGAGAAGGGAGGCTTCTGTGAGGCAAGCCTGAGGAAAAGAAGGGGACAGCAACTGACCCTTTGAGGGCAACCATAATGGTGATGCAGCCCTCAATAAAATTGAGTTTGACACCCGTGCTCCACAGCATCATACCCAGCATATAGCAGCTTTATAAGCTGCAGCCAGAGAACAGCAGCCTGTTCTTCCTTTTAAGGAGATTAAAAGAAAAGCATCAATCTTATGATTTAGAAATCAATTTCATTAAAAACAAGGGAAAGAATAACCTTCTTGTAGCTGGCATTGCCAAGTGCCCAATTAAAATAGGATGGAATAAGGCATTTAGCATTGATAAATATCCAAACAGCAATAGCCCACAAACCCACAGCCACACTCTGCCAGGAATTATCCAGAACCAAAGACAAGATACAAACAAAAAACCTCATATCCAAACAGTGTCCCAATATCAGGCTCCCATACAATTCCATGAGGGGACTGGGACACACAGATCTGATGGGTAGGATCTGGGCCCAAACAGCTTGAGATGGCATAAAACATACAAGACTTCAGTTAGCTCCGATACATTTTGAGTACGTATGTCTGAAGCAAATATCTTGAGATAATTAGGAGACACTTGTCCAATATAAATTCATAAAGGAATTGGAATTCATGAAAACAGAGGTATCTGAATGCAAATCCTGGAACACAACTCTGAGTTTGTCTCTGTGAAGAAAAGAGGTCTGAAGCCAGATGATCCTGGCTAATCCTTGATTCGCTCGACTGCAACTTTTGTGCAAAGGTTTGGAGCACTTCCCTTTAGTTTCTTTTAACTGAGATTTTTGGGTCACAATTTGGTGCCTCCTGTCCCCTCTGGACCAGATGTATCTGGTCATCACACTGCAAAAAAGATGCTGAGTCCCTGAAAAGTGTGCAGAGAAGAGCAAGAAAGTTGATAAAGGATATGGAGGCTAAACCTTATGATGGACATTTGAGGGAGCTAGGTATATCCAACCTATCAAAGAGAAGGATTAGAGGGGACACATTAACTGTCTTCCAGTACTTGAGAAACTGTCGCTAGAAGAGGTGGGTCAATTGTCCAAAGCACCAGAGAGTAGGACAAGAAGTAATGGATGGAAGCTTGTTAAAGAGAGTTCCACCCTTGAGGTAAGGAGAAATTTTCTGACAGTGAGAACAATTAATCAACAGAATAGCTTGTCTCCCACAGTTGTGAGTGCTCCATCACTGGAAGTTTCCAAAAATAGTCTGGACAACCATTTGACTGGGATGATATAAGGTCTTCTTCCTTGAGCAGGGAGCTGGACTAGAAGACCTCCATGATCCCTTCCAGCCTAACCATCCTATGTACTTGTACTTCCTGTAAGTTCAGGTATCACACTGTCTCCCAAAAATGTTCAGCTTCACTCCTACCATGGTTCCTCCTGACCAAGTGTTACTTAGTTCTCCGATTACGCTGCAACCAGCTCACCAAAACCACGTGGCCCTTATCTGGCTTATAACTTTAACTTGTTGATTGGGTAAAATTCAAAGGAATGGGAAGGAATGGAATTTATCATGCTTCAATCGCTTCCTCATTCAGATGAGATTGGTCACTGCCCACTTCCTCCACTGGGCACATGGGCCCATTAAGTTGATCCGTTTAAACATCTATTAGTTCCTAATAGATCTCAGAAGATGCTTAGAGGCAAGAATTTGATATTCTGCTGGAAGAATCAGAAGGCACCCTGTGTACGTGATGTGATTTCTCTTGAGTGGTCTCTGTTTGGTCAATTTCAAGGTTCTCTTAGGTTTAATGAGGACATCCAGGAGACATTGTGGAAAAGAGATGACTGGATCTTCAGTGGAGAAAGGTAAAAAATGAATCTGATCTAGCACAGGTCATGTTTAAACCCCTACTGTAGTGCAGGGGTCCCCAACCTGTGGTCCACAGCCCACTAACAGGCCATGGGCTGTTGGCCACTGGGCTGCGTGAGTGGCTGGCCACTGCACACTCACGCACCCCACTCGTGCTAGTGTTGTGGTGTCACACAAGTGTTAGCAATGCCGTGAGCGTTGGGTGAGTGCTAGCATCACAACAACAGCGTCATGCCAGTGCTAGCATTGCTGCAAGTGCACACATCACCACTTGCACTAGTAGGTGCTCGTGGTCCCGTTGGCATCACACAATCACAAACCGCTCCATTCTCATATGCGTGCACTCACGCACATAAAGGTGCCTCCAGCCCCCCTGCCCTGGACCGCCAACCCAGAAAGGTTGGGGACTCCTGCTGTAGTGGTACAAGTAATCCTCGACTTATGATCACAGTTAAGCCCAAAATTTCTGTTGAACATTCTGTGAGACATTTGTTAAGTGAATTTTGCCCAATTTTTTTATCTTTCTTGTTGCAATTGTTAAGGTAGTAACACAGTTGTTAAGTGAATCTGGCTTCCTGATTGACTTTGCTTATCAGAAGTTTACAAAATGTGATCACATGATCCCAGGACACTGCAACCATCATAAATATGAGTCAGTTGCCAAGCATCTGAATTTTGATCCTGTGGGGATGCCACAATGGTTATTCATGTGAAAAAGTCACTTTTTTCAGTGTTGTTGTAACTTTGAAGGATCACTAAGTGAACCGTTGTGAGTCGAGGACTACCTGTATTTTTCTGCTCTGACTGCATCAAGGGTTTTGCAATTTTGCAATTCAGCAGCCCTTTGGAAGCTGCCCTGCCCTTTCCTTTGTCAAGGAAAAATTGGCTGAGTTCCTGCCTGACCACAGAAACTCTGACAACATGGTTTTGATCCAATAGCTTCTTGGTTACTTTGGGATGCTGGGGGAAAATTGACAGCTGGATCCAGAAGAGATTAATATTTCCTTGAAAGAGGAAGTAATCTTTGCATGCCCTTCTTAAGAAGCTTCCCTTGGACCTATTTCTTGTCATGGTGGCACAGTGGTTAGAATGCAGTATTGCAGGCTAATTCTGCTGACTGCCGACTGCCAGCAGTTCGGCAGTTCGATTCTCACCGGCTCAAGTTTGACTCAGCCTTCCATCCTTCCGAGGTCAGTAAATTGAGGACCTAGATTGTTAAGAACATAAGAAGAGCCATGCTGAATCAGGCCAAAGCCCATCGAGTCCAGCATTCTGTGTCACACAGTGGCCCACCAATTGTACATGGGGATCTTGAGCAGAAAGAGAAGGCAAAACCCTCCCTTTCCCTTGACCCCCAACAAATGGTACTCAAGGGAATCCTGCCTGCCTCAACCAACATAGAGGCGGCACATGGACATCCGTTTTAATAACCATGTTATTAAACATTGTTAGGGGGGAATATGCTGACTTTGTAAACTGCTTAGAGAGAGTGGTAAAGAAGTGTGAAATAGTATATACTGTAAGTCTAAAGTGCTATTGCTATCGCTGTTTGCTTTTGGATAACAGATCTGTTCTGAAGCAGAGTTATCAGACATGATGGTTGGTATTTTCTACTGTTATCACATGTACAAATACTGTAGCTGATTTTTTTTAATTTTTTATTTTTGCTCATGTGCAACACACACCAAAATTTGACGACATGCACCCAGGATCCTAAAGAAGTCGTGTAAGTAAAAAGTAATTGTATTCCTCCCAAGGAATGCAATTTTTTCCAACTTTGCCTTACTTTTGGATAAATCGAAAAGCGAAACATTCACCTCTTTGGAAAAAAAGAAGACCTCTGAAAATTCAAGCCAAAGCATGAAATATTTTAGCACCTTTTCTCTCCTTAAGAGTGGAACGGCTTTTCAAAGTCATTTCTCTTGTCTCTGTTTTGCTTCTTTTGACCTTGTGCTGATCTTCAATCCTGAGACATCTGTTTTGGTATACAAGCTTGCCATGACATCACCCCCACCAGATTTAGCACTGTCTCATCATCAGCTAAAACCATGTGAATCACCAGATTCAGCAGGACTCCGTGGAAGTGTGAGCAAATGAGGGCAAGATTTTCAAGGGTGAAAGAAGCAAAATGGTCCAAGGTAAAGATAACCAAAGAGGGGGAAAAAATCATCTGGGTTCTTTACCTCAACCTTGGAGTAAACACTTCCATTCTTTGTCTCAAGCAGCAAGCTCATCGGCATGGCCAATAATCAGAGATTATAGCAGCTTCGGTCTATAACATCTGAAAGGATCTACAATTGGAAACTTTAGCCTAGACATTTTGTCATTAGGCTTCAACTGAAATGTTTTAATTCTGCAGGATCCAATCTTTGTCAGTCACCGGGACCAAGAGGTTTTGTCCCGGTAACCAACCCAGATTGGATCCTGCAACATGATAGGACATTATAGCAGTGTTCCAATATCTCAGGGGTTGCCACAAAGAAGAAGGAGTCAAGCTATTCTCCAAAGCGCCTGAAGGCAGGATGAGAAGCAACAGATGGAAACTAACCAAGGAGAGAAGCAACCTAGAACTAAGGAGAAACTTCCTGACAGTCAGAACAATTAACCAGTGGAACAAGCTGCCTCCAGAAGCGGTGAATGCTCCAACACTGGAAGTTTTTAAGAAGAGACTGGACAGCCATTTGTCTGAAATGGTATAGGGTTTCCTGCCTGATTAGGGGGTTGGACTAGATGACTCCAAGGTCCCTTCCAACATTATTATTATTAATAATATTAATATTAATATTATTATTATTATTATTATTATTATTATTAACATTATCCTGGGATACGTATATTCACCTTCATTCGTGTTTTAATTCTGTGGGTTTTTTATTTTTAACATTTGCAACATGCTCATTTGATCAAGCAGCTGTGTCATTTGGAAGATTAGAAGGCGACTAAACAAAAGAAAAAAGAAAAAAAGAAAGAATATTATGAAAGCTAATCTAAATTAGTTTGATTTTGTATAATTAGCATAGTTCTCATAGTCTCTATTTTCCTATTTTCTCCAAAGCACCTGAGGATAGGACAAGAAATAACAGATGGAAGCTTATCAGAGAGAGATCCAACATAGAATTAAGGAGAAATTGCCTATCAGTGAGAACAATTAACCAGTGGAACAGCTTGCTTTCAGAAGCTGGAGGTGCTCTATCATCGGAGGTTTGTAAGAAGAAACTGGACAGCCATTTGTCCAGAATGGTGTAGGGTCTCCTGCTTGAACAGGGGGTTGGAGTAGATGACCTCCAAGGTCCCTTCCAACTCTGTTATTCTGTATTCATAAGGAATACCTGCTACTCCTCATAAGAACTAACTAACTCCTCTACCATATTCAATGCTATAAGACCTCAACTTAAACTCTTTTAAGTTCTGAATATCTAAGACAGGGGTTCTCAACCTTGGCAACTTTAAGACTTGTGGACTTCAACTCCCAGAATTCCTCAGCCAGCAAAGCTGGCTGAGGAATTCTGGGAGTTGAAGTCCACAAGTCTTAAAGTTGCCAAGGTTGAGAACCCCTGATCTAAGAAAAGTTTGAGCAACTTGGAACAGGTGGAAAATGCAACAAAGATCAGGGGATTAGAGCCTGGGAAAGAAAAAAGGATTAGCTATTCTTCTTTAAATAATTGAAGACCTGTTTCCTATCACTCTAGATAAAAGAGATGGAAGAACAACCCTTAAGTCATAGAGGCTATTGAGAAAAAACATCCAAGGAGCAGCTCAAGAGTAGGAGAGTTAAAAAAAATGACTAGGAAGGTGAGTTTGGTAGTTTTCTTGCAAATAGAGTAATAGGAAACAGGTCACAAATATTTAAAGAAGGATATCTAATCCTCAAGGCTTCCAGAACTGGTTTGGAGTTGGACGGTTCCTAAATTTCATAAATAAAAATGAGCAAACTGTTTTAAGGTTTTCTCCAGGGGAGAGTTTTGGATTCCAAACTTGATGAAGAAAGTCAAGATTGAGGTAGGATAGGAAGAAGACCTGCCATCTCATCTCCAGTCCCTAGTCTTTCATGGCATGATAGGTCTGTTTTTCTTGAGCGATTGTTAGGATCTTCGTGTTTTTTTTTCTGAGATTACGGTGTGCATAATTTTATATTCTGTGTTGCTCTTATGTAAACCACCTTTTTACTTTTGTAATTAGTTGCCCCGTTTTTCATTGATTTTATTGTTGCGTGAACCATCTGCTCAGCGCATTTGCTTGCTCCTTCCTCTTCTTTTTGTGGCAAAACAGAAGAAACGTTTAAGAAATCGATAAATATTTAACCTGGTGCTAGAAGAAGGAATCTGGGTCAAGGTATCTGGGATGGAAGGCAAAGAAGCAATCAAGGAACTCAGCTGACCGGTGTTCACCTCTTGTGTGTGCATGATCCCACAAGAAAGGGGCTATATTCACACAGATTGCCTAAACAGCTCCACTAAAGCATCACAGATGTATTGACATTGCTTGCTAGCTTGGTTTGGGTTAAACCTAGTTAGGGTTTGTTTGTTTAGGATTAGAAGGTTGGCATCTTTTTAAAAAAATATATTTTATTAGATTTTATATAAATGAGGAAAGAATAGGGAGAGTGCAGGTATGGGGAGGGAAGGGCATGGGGAATTTGGGATGGAAAGAAGGTAGGTCAGTAGTGGGGTAACCCCCAGCAATAATCTCATACTTTAACAAACAAGCTACTGTCTGGATCAAAATAGTAAACAAACATAATTTATATCTTACTCAGCCATTTTAAAATCAGATTAACTATAACCATATTACTAAAGATTGATAAACAGATAGAATTCCTCTATATAAATAAAGGTAATTAATAAAATCTCAACTAATCATAACTGTCAACATTAGCAATGAAGAATCACTAAAAATAAAGATGTTATTAACCTAAGAACAGAAACTTACTTGAAAATCTATCATCTATTCTATAATTTTAAGTTCTTTTCACATTCTAACGTGTCTCTAACCATGATATTTCTCTTTCATCTCCAATGTTAATCTATCCATTTCTGCGCAATCTAAAATTTTAGTAATTATAGCCTGTCAGATGGTAGATTCTCATTTTTCCAAAATTGGGCAAATACAATTCTTCCGGCTGTTAAAACATATAATATTAAGAAGTCATTCTCTTTACCATAATTAGGTCTTAATATTCCTAGCAAAAACACTTCCGGTTTAAATTCTATCTGTATTTTTGTCATCTTTTCAAGCCATCATCATCATCATCATCAAATTGGAAGGTACCTTGGAGGTCATCTAGTCCAACCCCCTGCTCAGGCAGGAAACCCTATACCATTTCGGAGAAATGGCTGTCCAGTCTCTTCTTAAAGACTTCCAGTGTTGGAGCATTCACCGCTTCTGGAGGCAGGTTGTTCCACTGGTTAATTGTTCTGACTGTCAGGAAGTTTCTCTTTAGTTCTAGGTTGCTTCTCTCCTTGATTAGTTTCCATCCATTGCTTCTTGTCCTGCCTTCAGGCGCCTTGGAAAATAGCTTGACTCCCTCCTCTTCTTTATGGCAGTCTCTGAGATATTGGAATACTGCTATGAATACATCTATGAATCTTAAACCAATATTTCTTTGCATTAGGGCATACCCACCAGGCATGGTAATAAGTGCCTGGCTATTCTTTACATTTCCAAGGCTGGCATCTTTATGAGTCACACCAACTTTCACTGGAGGCTTTTAAGAAGAAACTGGAGAGTCCCTTATCTGGAATGCTACAGGGTCTCTTGCTTGTGCACGGGGGGGGGGTGGACTAGAAGACCTCCAAGGTCCCTTCCAAATCTGTTATTCTGTTATTCACTATGTTGGGTGAGTGGAGAAAGTTCACTGGACAATGTTCCATGAATTTAGTTCTAGAATCCTTGATTTCAAAAGGGCTACTGAAGCTATGAAAGCCAATCCCTGCTCCATAGCTTTAGTGGATTTTTGAACACAAGGATTCTAGGTGTACATTCATGCAGGAATCCAAATTAAATTACTCTGGAAAGATGGCTGGCCACCCTTTTCTTGAATTAATCCAACAAAGGGACTCTACCACCTTCTTGAAAGGCTGCCACAAGGCAGAGGGAGCCAGGTTGTTCACCAGAGTACCAGAGGGAAGGACAAGAAACAATGGTTGGAAACGGATCAAGGAGAGAAGCAACCTGGAATTAAGGAGAAACTTCCCGACAGTGAGGACAATCAACCAGTGGAACTGCTTGCCTCCAGAAATCGTGGGCACTCCACCACTGGAAGTTTTTAAAAAGAGACTATACAATCACCTGTCCGAGATGATATAGATTCTCCTGCTCGAGCAGGGGGCTAGACTAGAAGACCTCCAAGGTCCTTTCCAGATTCTATTCTATTCTATTCTATTCTATTCTATTCTATTCTATTCTATTCTATTCTATTCTATTCTATTCTATTCTATTCTATTCTATTCTATTCTATTCTATTCTAGTACTGGAAGATCACCTATCATACCACCCATAGCCCTTCTCTTCATTAGACTCAATATACCTAGTTCCCTCAATCATTCATTGTACCATTTAGCCAGAAATTGTGGCCTCTCCATCACTAGAGATTTTTAAGAAAAGACTAGACAATCACCTGTCTGAGATGGTGTAGGTTCTCCTGCTTGGGCTAGACTAGAAGATCTCCAAGGTCCCTTCCAGCTCTATTTTATTCTATTCTATAATTCCTCAAGATATTCCATTACCAAGCTAGGTAACATCATGGGTGCCCTGATGACGTTATCTAGTTTGATAATGAAACATCTGCAAGAAAAGCACTGAGGTTCAGAGCGCACCAAGGTCCCCACAGGTCAACCCTGAACTACAAATATTCTGTTCTATCAAGACGAGACCCATCCATCCCCAAACTACTTCTGGAAGTCTCACCATATAACAAGCAGGATAAAAGGACAGATGGCAAATCTGGCCAACAATGTAACGCATATACAAACAAACCAGCAAGGGGTTCTAGCCACCTTGGCCTAAGGCAGGAGTTCTCAACCTTGGCAACTTTAAGACTTGTGGACTTCAACTCCCAGAATTCCTCAGCCAGCAAAGCTGGCTGAGGAATTCTGGGAGTTGAAGTCCACAAGTCTTAAAGTTGCCAAGGTTGAGAACCCCTGGCCTATGGCAAGGAACACTAGCCAGGTCTTGAAGACTGTCTGAAATGCATCAGGATGGAAGCTTTCATACTAGGGTTTGTTTTGTACTTGGACTGATATAGGATACATCACAAATAAACTAGGGTCATATTTGGGGAGACCCAATCTGGAGGTGTGAAAGGGTTTTTCAAATGTTAATGCTGTGAAAAAGTGTGTTAGGACATTAAATTTAGTAACTGGAACATTGTGAACAATGGGCTAGAACACACAATGGTAGTTGATTGGTTAGAGAATGCTGGCTCCTGCATGAGGCAATCTTTTATTTTATAATCAAATCAATTATTTTATAATCAAATCTACACTGTGATTGGTTGCTGTGGGTGTAAAGGGGGAGTTTCCCTTTTTCCCCGCCTTTTTCTTCTGTGTGCTCTGTAATGCTGTTTGTGATTTACCTCATGATGTCCGTGTGTTCCTATTTTGTCTGCTGTAAATATAAATGTTAAATATATTTATTTATACAAAACTGCAAGTTCGTGTCAGTGTCTCTGATTTCATTCGGACACCTGCTGCACCATTCCCTAACAAAGTGTGACTAAGATTAAATGCAAAGACCAAACTCATGACAGGATATATAGCGACCGCCTTTAGAATGGCAATAGAGATGCTGAGGTGATCAGCACTTTTAGAGACTATCAACAATAAAGGAAACCATAGTTAAGAAATACACTGCATATCAGCACTTGGTAGGATAGCAATGAAGGCTTTGGAAAAGATATCCAGATGCCAGGATGGTGTCTATACTTAAAAAGATAAAAAATCATGAAGGCGGTGGCTTTCTCGGTGACATTCTATAAAGTGAAAGTTGGACTTTGAAGAAGTAAGATACAAAGAATATCGACGCTTTTGAACTTTGCTGTTAGATAAGCCTAGAGAATACCCTGCATAGCCATTAAAACACACAAATGGATAATAGAATGAATCAATCCAGAGACACTTCAGATTCAAATGAGCAGGCTCCAATTATTATATTTCAGACATGTTATGCAGAAACCGAGTTCCCTTCTGTTATGCAGAAACCCAGCTGGAAGGGAAAGAGAAGACGACTAGCAGCAAAATGAATGGGTTGGATTACAGAAGTGATAATATACCATTAAAAGACTGAAGACCCCAGGTGGAGACGTTGTCCTGAAGAAGATCTATCTGTATGGTCACTATGAGTTGATGCTGACTTAACAGTACACAATTAAGCAAGCAAGCAAGGATAGGGATAATTTCCCTCCAAAGATTTCACATTCCTCTACCTACCCTTAATTTTGCATATAAAGAAAGTATCCCTCCCCCAATATAGGAATGTCTCTTTCTTATACCAACATATACTGAGTGTTTTAGGAAATTCAATCAATCAGAATACAGCTGGAAGGGAACTTGGAGGTCTTCTAGTCCAGCCCCCTGCTCAAGCAGGTAATCCTATACCGTTTCAGACAAATGGTTGTCCGGTCTCTTCTTAAAGACCTCCAGTGACGAAGCACCCACAACTTTTGAAGGCAAGCTGTTCTACTGGTTGATTGTCCTCACTGTTAGGAAGTTTCTCCTTAATAACCATGGCAGTATCGCAACTGGATCTTGGATAGTGCAAAGGGCATCCAATCTCATCTAATGCAAGGCAATCTCACCCAAAACAACTTTTTGCTTTGCTGGAGGGCAGAAGTCTTCTGATGACTTACATCAGGCAAGTCAAATGTGCGACATCACATGACGTTGTACGACCTATCGTGACTTTTTCCCCCTTGCCGGCAATGGGGTGGGCGCAGTTTCGGCACGACGCATCCGGCCCACAGGCCAGCAGTTTGACATGCCTGACTTACATGAACTGGCCAATCTGAATATCTTTACACATTTAACGGAACTCTTTACAACAGCAGTCCCCAAATCTTTTTGGCACCAGGGACTGGTTCTGTGGAAGACAATTTTTCCATGGGGGAGAAGGAAGAGAGCACAACCTAGATCCTTTGCACACACACGCCTATGAGAATCTAATGCCTGATCATCTGAGATGGAGCTGAGGCGGTGATGCTAGTGCTGGAGAGCAGCTGCAAATATAGACGAAGCTTCGCTCACTCGCCTGCCGCTCACCTCCAGCTGTGTGGCCTAGTTCCTAACAGGTCACGGACCGGTACCAGTCCCATGGCCTGAGAGTTGGGCCCCCCTGGTTTACAATCTCTCATTCCAACAGCATGGGTTCAGCAAGTCTACAAGAAGAAACACAAGAACTTGAACTTTTGAACTTGATTACAGCAGCGAGATTGTTGGTTGGACAATATTGGAAGAAGGCAGAATTACCATCTATCGAGAAATGGACTTTGAAAGTCATAAATTTGGCGGAAATGGCTAAAGTATCTGCATATTTGAAAGATCACTCAAATGAAAAATATATGTTGGACTGGAAAAAATGGATAGATTATATTCAAGGGAAATATCAATCTAAGAAATTGTATTTATCATATAGTTAAATGTTTATTAGGATTTATATAATAATTTAGTTTAACTTAGTGGGTTTTCTTTTGTTTTACCCTGTATTCACTTTGGGAAATCGGGGTGGGTGGGTTGGGGGGGGTTAATAAAAAAGTAATAATGTATTATAATGCACTCAACTGTAATACTTGCAATATATAAGGATGATATATTTATTGATATAAGAGGAGTTGCTCGGGCAGTACCTCTGGACCACATCTGGAGGGGGTGGAGAGTGAGGAGTGAAGGAGTGGAGGGAAGTAGGAAGGTTGCTGGATAGGAGGGTGGAGAGTGAGGGAGGGAGAGAGGGAGGGGTGGAAAGTAGGAGATAGGGAGGCAGGAAGAGGGGGATGTGGTGGAGGGGGTGCTGCCGAGCAACATCTATAGTTATTCTATTTTATGTAAGTTTTTAAAAGTATGTATGTTTTGTTTTGGTGTGACACAAAGTCGAAAATGATTGTATTAAGTTGAGTTGTATTTAATTTGACTCTTTGTTAATAATTATAAAAAACTAATAAAATATTTAACAACAAAAAAAAGAAGAAACACAAGACTGCATCGTCTTGTTGGGATGGTCTTGAATCGAGGTGGACAATTCGTTTTCTCAGGAGACCACACGAGAAATCGGTCTGTTGTGGCGAGCTGAACCAACAGGGCTGTGAAGGTGCATAGACACACATGCACACACATACATACATTGAAAAAAATTAGCAGTCACCTTCAAAATAGAAGCAATGCAGTTATATTGTCTGCATCGTGTACATTTATTTACATTTTATTTCTAATTTCCGATTGACCTCATGTGCAATATTATTTATTGTATGGTGTGTTCACATCACATTTTGATAAAAACACAAGAGATAAAAATGCAAAATGTCATAAATGTATGTCTAGATTACAGGCATAATTTTTGCTTTATTTGTCATAGCCAGGAAATAATAGTAATAATAATAACAATAATAATAATAATAATAATAATAATAATAATAATAATAATAATAATAATAATAATGATAATAATAAAATTGAAGAAGAAGAAGAAGAAGAAGAAGAAGAAGAAGAAGAAGAAGAAGAAGAAGAAGAAGAAGAAGAAGAAGAAGAAGAAGAAGAAGAAGAAGAAGAAGAAGAAGAAGAAGAAGAAGAAGAAGAAGGAAGGGACCTTGGAGGTCATCTAGTCCAACCCCCTGCTCAGGCAGGAAACCCTAGACCATTTCAGACAAATGGCTGTCCAGTCTCTTCTTAAAAACTTCCAGTGTTAGAGCATTCACCGCTTCTGGAGGCAGGTTGTTCCACTGGTTAATTGTTCTAACTGTCAGGAAGTTTCTCCTTAGTTCTAGGTTGCTTCTCTCCTTGATTAGTTTCCATCTGTGGCTTCTTGTCCTGCCTTCAAGCGCTTTGGAGAATGGCTTGACTCCCTCTTCTTTGGGGCAGCCCCTGAGATATTGGAAGACTGCTATCATGTCGCCCCTCGTCCTTCTCTTCATTAGACTAGACATACCCAATTCAGCAAGGTCTCCAATATAAGCTCTCTCACTTGGGCCAGATGTGGCCTGGGGACTGTAAAATACCCAGATCTGGTCTAATAAATGGTTTGATTGCTTTTGTTCTTACTCCAAGTTGGAGGGGAAACTGAAACCAGAGTAGTTTCCAACCAATAGAGACACTTACAAACTTACAGTTAATGGACGTCCTGTAATCTTGTTAGATTTATGAGATTAGTAATTATACCTCTTATATCCAATTATTTTGGAATTATAATGCTCTCTGAAAGTAGAATAATAGCAACATTAGGAAAGATTACAGTAGTTCTACTCCTGAATCAATGTTAGTATTAACATTAGGGCTGCATCCCACAACTTCTCATAGATTAGCACAAAGCTAATGTCAATAATGTCAAAAACAATCCTCATTGTTTTTCCTGCACATATATTCTATTTTGGGGGAGGGGGAGCATGCTTTGGCTTGGGATAACTTTTGCTTTCTACTTTCCCTCCCCTGCCTCTATCAACTTAAGGAAGGAATGTGACTCCCTTATCAGGGAGATGGTTACGAAGAAATGAAAGCTGGAGAAGACCTTCAGATGTGCGCCAACTGTACCAGCCGGCCAGACTTTGTGCCACCTGCAGATTGGCTGGATTTCAAATGGACATTATGACTTTGGTGGGAGGAGAAATATTGCTAGCTTAACTATACCGTTTGCGTGGGTTTTTCAAACCCAGATCTTGCCTTGACTTTCCTACTGTCACTGACCCCTAATAGAAGTACCCTTTTAACTTTAACTTTATTTAAATTTCTATGCCACCCTTCTCCTGAGACCCAGGATGGCTTACAACAATAATACAATAAAATTGATTTACCAATGACAATCAACCATCCAATCCAAAACACATTCATTCAATCCAAAACACATTCATACAGCATACAATCACAATCAACACACAGTCACTGATGGAGGCGCATTCGTAGGCCCAGGGGCAGAGTACAGTTCATACGCCCCAAGCTGGTTGACATAAATGAGTCTTCAATAATTTCCGGAAAACTAGGAGGAAGGAAGCAGTGCAAACCTCTGTGGGAAGCTGGTTCCAGAGGGCTGGGGCAGCGACGGAGAAGGCCCTTGCCCTAGGCCCCACCAGATGACATTGCCTAATAGACGGGACTCGTAGGAGGCCAACCCTATGTGCCCTAACCGGTCACTGGGATTCATGAGGCAGAAGATGGTCCCGCAAGTAACCTGGTCCATTGCCATAAAGGGCTTTATAGGTCATAACCAACACTTTGAATTGTGTTCAGAGACCGATTGGTAGCCAGTGCAGCTCACGGAGGGCTGGAGTGATATGAGCATGTCTTGGTGATATGAGCATGTCTTGGGAGACCCAAGACGGCTCGCGCGGCCGCATTCTGGATTACCTTCAAAGGTTGCCCCATGTAGAGAGCATTACAATAGTCGAATCTCGAGGTGACAAGGGCATGAGTGACTGTGAGGAGTGACTCCCGGTCCAAATAGGGCCGCAACTGGCACACCAGGCGAACCTGGGCGAATGCCCCCCTCGCCACAGCTGAAAAATGATGTTCTAGACTTAGCTGTGGATCGAGGAGGACACCCAAGTTGCGAACCCCTTTTGAGACAATGCCTGTTTCAAGAGTTCTGCTTTCTTGGGTGGTTAGTTGAAGTGGGTCCTTACAGCTAATCTATGGGTCCTGCTACCTTGAAAGCCACTTATAAGATGGGTCTCAAACATCTACATGAAGAAAATAGAACAGAACAACAGAGGTCTTCTAGTCCAGCCTCCCGCTCAAGCAAGAGACCCTATACCATTTTAGACAAATGGTTGTCTAGTCTCTTCTTTAAAAACTCCAGTGTTGGAGCACCCACAACTCCTGAAGGGAAGCTGTTCCACTGATTAATTGTTCTCATTGTCAGGAAATTTCTCCTTAGTTCCAGGTTGCTTCTCTCCTCGATTGGTTTCCATCCCTTGTTTCTTTCCTTGCCTTCTGCTGCTTTGGAAATGATAATAAACAATCAACTTCACAGTGTAGGTATTAAAATATCGGTTATGATGGAAATTGGCCTCTTCAGTAATTGACGTGGAAACATTCAGGTCAAGTACTTTAAAAGTACTTCCACCACAATGCAAGGTCTCAGAGAACTAGAGAGAAACTTCCTCATACATGTCTGATGATGTTATCCATTCAGACATGTCTGATTCTTGACGATTCTGTGAGTCAGGCCTCTCTCAATCTCTTCCGATCTTGCACTGCTTCTTTGAGTTGTTCTATTCTCTGGCAGGGGTCTACTCTCTCTTAGTTAAGCAATGAGAGTCATGACCCATGTCTTTTCTGGGGTGATAATGGCCAACTTAGATTACTGCATTCATTCACTGTTAGTCTCAAACTATCCTTAGCTGCCAGCTCAGCTATGATTCTGCTAATAATACTCCAGCCCCTGCTATGAGACAATCTTTCTTCTGGATTCAAAGGCTCGGCCAGAAGGAAATCCCTCCAATATCAAAGAGATTCAGTGCATTAGGAAATAACTATCTTGGCTCAGAAGGTCCCATTTGTCTTCCAGATGACATCAGAAAAATATAGACTGCACTTATGAGCAAGAAAAGAAAACTTAGGTTCAATGTGATAGAAGCTTTCAACTTCCCTTGCTCTGGCAACAGTCCTACTTTTCATTTTCATTTGGATCTGTGCCCCCACCTTCTCCCTGATAATCACCATGCTTTAAAACAAAAACATGAAAATACTCCAAATTTATATCAAGGACGGAACTGCTGCTGGAATCCATCTCAGCCCTACTGTATTTCCCAGGACTCGTGGTACCGGTAGCTTTGGCCAAATGTCACCCAGTTTTGATCCTTTGGCAGAAAGTTGTACAATAGGCCCAAAGATGCATGTAGATGGGTCAAAATAAAACCTTTTATCCTATCTAGTTTTCTTCCTAATTTGATTCTTCCACATTCACAGCTTCTTTTTTTTTCTTTTTCTTTTTGCAGTCAGAAGGATCCAGTGTGGTATGGCTAGTGAAGGTTTAGGAAGGTTTTTGGACTAAGTTCAAGACCACTCTTTGCCGTGACAGTTCAGTGGGTGACTTAGGGCTAAGCACTCTCTTTTAGCCCAACTAATGGGGTCGTTGAATATATATAGAATGAAGGCAGACCTCCTTAAATACTGTTTGCAGTGAGATCTTGAAGAAAAGGGAGGGGGACGAGGACAACTGTGGGGCGCTTGGGCTTCTCTGTGCTTGGTTGTTTTCTTGCAGACATTTCATTACCCAACTAGGTAACATCATCAGTGCTACAAGGGAGTGGGGTTTGCAGAGAGAGGGAGGAGGAGGAGGAGGAGGAGGAGGAGGAGGAGGAGGAGGAGGAGAGAGATCACTAAAAGTTTGATTTCTAAATTCCACAATTTAAAATGGAAACATCTCTTAACCTTGATGTTTGACTGGTAATGGTTCCCCCATCACTATATTGCAGGTTTTGTCAGGCACAAGCAACCAGACCCACTTGTAAAAGCTCCAAGCCAACAATTTTATTGTGTTCTACAGACATTACAAGAATTGTCCCAGACTGCTACCATTCCCTTGGGAATAACCAGATGAGATTCCATGAGATTTAGGGAGGTTCAGGCAGCTGCACAAGGACTCAAGGCTAGTTCTCTGCTTGACCTCTCCTCTCTGCCTGGCTGGGGGTTTTCCAACATGTTTTCATGTATGTATTGTGGAAAAGAAAGGAAATGGTGATACCATGCTACCGATAAATAATTAAAATGGACTACATGGTGATTTGAGGTCAGCTTATAATGGACTAGGGACATTCTGATCTGAGAAAGTTTGGTTCTGGAAGTGAGGTAACACTTCCTGTATGGATTATCAAGAATTCTGGAGCAGCTACATTTGCAGATCTTCACCCCAAACGACAAGTTGTGGAATCAAACCAATTTGTTTGTGCCATCAGTTCCCAAAGGATCTTTAGCTCTGATCAAAACAACACTGATATATTTTGTGCAACAGTCACTTGCTTTTAGTTTCTTAAAATAGGAAGGCACCTCTTGTGGGATATAGATGTGCTAGACAAATAAGAAATAATAATTATCCCCAAAGCCCATTTCTATAAAGAAAAAAAAGCCAAATCCGAGCCAGCATTTCTCAGAAGAACTTTTTTGCTAAGCACATTTAGCATTTTCTCCCCACTCAACTCAACACCCACCACTTAGAGACAGAAAACAGTCTGCAGAGAATTTCCTGGGTCTTTATGGGAAGAATCAGTGACTGATTCTGAAGATAATTGACTGTTCTGTGCATTTTTTTTTCTCCTGATGCCTGAGGTCTTTGGCATTTTATGACAGCATATTGATTTGCAAATGTAGAGGAAGTTATGCTGCTGCATTTCTTATTGTTAAGTTCTGACTTACAGTCAAGGCAACAAAAAACTCCAAATATTTTGCCTGCGAGGACGTTGACAAGCTTCAGTTCACCTTCTGGGGAACACAAAATCAATAAATAGGGAATATCCTTTCAAGATCTTGTTCTTCTTCCAGTGTAGTTGCGATGGCTCAGCCAGAGTGACTCCCTATGCATTTTATTATTTCCCTCCCCCATCTGCTTTATAATTTTGTTTTAGAATAGAATAGAATAGAATAGAATAGAATAGAATAGAATAGAATAGAATAGAATAGAATAGAATAGAATAGAATAGAATAGAATAGAATAGAATAGAATAGAATAGAATAGAATAGAAAATATGGAATGGAATGGAATGGAATGGAATGGAATGGAATGGAATGGAATGGAATGGAATAGAATAGAATAGAATAGAATAGAATAGAATAGAATAGAATAGAATAGAATAGAATAGAATAGAATAGAATGGAATGGAATGGAATGGAATGGAATGGAATGGAATGGAATGGAATAGAATAGAATAGAATAGAATAGAATAGAATAGAATAGAATAGAATAGAATAGAATAGAATAGAATAGAATAGAATAGAATAGAATAGAATAGAATAGAATAGAATATATGGAATGGAATGGAATGGAATGGAATGGAATGGAATAGAATAGAATAGAATAGAATAGAATAGAATAGAATAGAATAGAATAGAATAGAATAGAATAGAATAGAATAGAATAGAATAGAATAGAATAGAATGGGAAGGGGCCTTGGAGGTCTTCTAGTCCAGCCCACTGCTCAAGCAGGAGCACCTATACCATCTTAGACAACTGACTGTCCAGTCTCTTCTTAAAAATCTCCAGTGATGGAGCGCCCACGATTTCTGAAGTCAAGCTGTTCCACTGGTTAATTGTCCTGTTAGGAAGTTTCTCCTTAATTCACCTTAATTATAATTTTATGGTAGCCCACCAGGAGAGCTATACACAGGACATGGCCATGTACTACATATAAAAGATTAGAGCTCTGATTCCCTGTTGTAGCGGGCACCTTTTTTTACTCTTCCCTGGGAACGTCCTTGTTATCAATATGAAGAGCTCAGAAACATCTTCAGAAACAAAAAGTGAGAACAAAGTAGGAGGAACCTTTGGATCTGGGAGGTTCCAAAACCCAAAATCTGTCACCACAAAAATGCTACTACATGACGTTTGACAAATGTCTAGGTTCAGAGGTGAGAAAAATAAAGCCGTACACTTAAGCAGGAAAAGACCCAGTGCATAGGTGCAGAATAGGTGGTGCCTGTCTCAACAGTAGTAACTGTGAGAGGGAGCTACAGTAGTGGACCACCACTTAAGTATGAGCCAGCAGCGTGTTGCAGCTGCCCAAAAAGCCAATGCAGTCCTAGGCTGCATCAATAATGGGATAGCACCAAGATCACGAGAAGCAATAATAACACCTCTTTAGGCCACAGCAGAGGTCACACTTGGAATACAGCATCCAGTTCTGGTCATAACAATATAAAAATGATTCTAGAAAGCATGCAGAGAAGAGCAAGAAAGATGATAAGGAGTCTGGAGGCTAAATGGTACAATGAATGATTGAGGGAACTAGACAGGGCTTTTTTTTTGTCGTAGAATGCCCAGAAAGGAGTTCTGGCACCTTTTTTGGATGGAAATAGGTATGTTGAGTCTAATGAAGAGAAGAGCTATGGGTGATATGATGGATGGTCTTTCAGTACTAGAATAGAATAGAATAGAATAGAATAGAATAGAATAGAATAGAATAGAATAGAATAGAATAGAATAGAATAGAATAGAATAGAATAGAATGGAATGGAATGGAATGGAATGGAATGGAATGGAATGGAATGGAATGGAATAGAATAGAATAGAATAGAATAGAATAGAATAGAATAGAATAGAATAGAATAGAATAGAATAGAATAGAACAGAAGTAGGGTAGAGTATAGAGTAGAGTAGAGTAGAGTAGAGTAGAGTAGAGTAGAGTAGAGTAGAGTAGAGTAGAGTAGAGTAGAAGTAGAGTAGAGTAGAGTAGAAGTAGAAGTAGAGCAGAAGTAGAGTAGAATAGTAGAGTAGAATAGGAGTACAGTAGAGTAGAATAGAATAGAAGTAGAGTAGAGTAGAATAGAATAGAATAGAATAGAATAGAATAGAATAGAATAGAATAGAATAGAATAGAATAGAATAGAATAGAAGTAGGGTAGGGTAGGGTAGAGTAGAGTAGAGTAGAGTAGAGTAGAGTAGAGTAGAGTAGAGTAGAGTAGAGTAGAGCAGAAGTAGAGTAGAATAGTAGAGTAGAATAGAATAGAATAGAATAGAATAGAATAGAATAGAATAGAATAGAATAGAATAGAATAGAATAGAGTAGAATAGAGTAGAATAGAGTAGAATAGAAGTAGAGTAGAGTAGAGTAGAGTAGAGTAGAGTAGAGTAGAGTAGAAGTAGAGTAGAGTAGAGTAGAAGTAGAGTAGAGTAGAGTAGAGTAGAATAGAATAGAATAGAATAGAATATAGAATAGAGTAGAGTAGAGTAGATTGTAGAATAGAATAGAATAGAAGTAGAGTAGAATAGAATAGAGTAGAGTAGAGTAGAGTAGAGTAGATTGTAGAATAGAATAGAATAGAATAGAATAGGAATAGAATAGAATAGAATAGAATAGAATAGAATAGAATAGAATAGAATAGAATAGAATAGAATAGAATAGAATAGAATAGAATAGAATAGAAGTAGGGTAGAGTAGAGTAGAGTAGAGTAGAGTAGAGTAGAGTAGAGTAGAGTAGAGTAGAAGTAGAGTAGAGTAGAGTAGAAGTAGAAGTAGAGCAGAAGTAGAGTAGAATAGTAGAGTAGAATAGGAGTACAGTAGAGTAGAATAGAATAGAAGTAGAGTAGAGTAGAGTAGAGTAGAGTAGAATAGAATAGAATAGAATAGAATAGAATAGAATAGAATAGAATAGAATAGAAGTAGAGTAGAGTAGAGTAGAGTAGAGTAGAGTAGAGTAGAGTAGAGTAGAGTAGAGTAGAGTAGAGTAGAGTAGAGCAGAAGTAGAGTAGAATAGTAGAGTAGAATAGAATAGAATAGAATAGAATAGAATAGAATAGAATAGAATAGAATAGAATAGAATAGAATAGAATAGAATAGAATAGAGTAGAATAGAGTAGAATAGAAGTAGAGTAGAGTAGAGTAGAGTAGAGTAGAAGTAGAGTAGAGTAGAGTAGAAGTAGAGTAGAGTAGAGTAGAGTAGAATAGAATAGAATAGAATAGAATATAGAATAGAGTAGAGTAGAGTAGATTGTAGAATAGAATAGAATAGAAGTAGAGTAGAATAGAGTAGAGTAGAGTAGATTGTAGAATAGAATAGAATAGAATAGAATAGAATAGAATGGAATAGAATAGGAATAGAATAGAATAGAATAGAATAGAATAGAATAGAATAGAATAGAATAGAATAGAATAGAATAGAATAGAATAGAATAGAATAGAATAGAATAGAAGTAGGGTAGAGTAGAGTAGAGTAGAGTAGAGTAGAGTAGAGTAGAGTAGAGTAGAGTAGAGTAGAAGTAGAGTAGAGTAGAGTAGAAGTAGAAGTAGAGCAGAAGTAGAGTAGAATAGTAGAGTAGAATAGGAGTACAGTAGAGTAGAATAGAATAGAAGTAGAGTAGAGTAGAATAGAATAGAATAGAATAGAATAGAATAGAATAGAATAGAATAGAATAGAATAGAATAGAATAGAATAGAATAGAAGTAGAGTAGAGTAGAGTAGAGTAGAGTAGAGTAGAGTAGAGTAGAGCAGAAGTAGAGTAGAATAGTAGAGTAGAATAGAATAGAATAGAATAGAATAGAATAGAATAGAATAGAATAGAATAGAATAGAATAGAATAGAATAGAATAGAATAGAATAGAGTAGAATAGAGTAGAATAGAAGTAGAGTAGAGTAGAGTAGAGTAGAGTAGAGTAGAGTAGAAGTAGAGTAGAGTAGAGTAGAAGTAGAGTAGAGTAGAGTAGAGTAGAATAGAATAGAATAGAATAGAATAGAATATAGAATAGAGTAGAGTAGAGTAGATTGTAGAATAGAATAGAATAGAAGTAGAGTAGAATAGAATAGAGTAGAGTAGAGTAGAGTAGAGTAGAGTAGATTGTAGAATAGAATAGAATAGAATAGAATAGAATAGAATAGAATAGAATAGAGTAGAGTAGAGTAGAGTAGAGTAGAGTAGAGTAGAGTAGAGTAGAGTAGAGTAGAGTAGAGTAGAGTAGAGTAGAGTAGAGTAGAGTAGAGTAGAACAGAATAATGTTGGAAGGGAACTTGAAGGTCTTCAAGAAAAAAGGGGGGAAAGTCCAGTTGCCTTTTGAAAAAGCACCTTTGGAATGAGAGGACTCATTGGAAAAGACCCTGATGTTGGGAAAGATGAAGGCAAAAGGAGACAGCAGAGGATGAGATGGTTAGATATTGTCAACAACGCAATGAATGTGAATTTGGGCGAATTCCAGGAGACAGTAGAAGACAGGGAGGCCTGGCATGCTATGATCCATGAGGTTACAAAGAGTCGGACACATCTTAGTGACTGAACAATCCAACAACAACAATCCCACCCAAGAATACACTCAACCCAGGAAGAGAAAGGACCAACAGATCCTGTATGAATCAGGGATAAAACCCCATTTACAATGATCTGTATGTATGGGTTGTCAAGCCAAGACCATTTTATCTTTTGGAAATGCATGCAAATTATCCACCTACAAGCCTGGATAGTTCCTGAGCGTTCTGTTCTGGAGAGGAATTGTGTTCTTGAGTCAGTAACTGGAAAGTTCTTGTCCTTTTTTTTTTGCTCTCTGAAACTATGACAGAAACCTTTATTATTTCTTTTTTTTTTTTCAAAGAAAAAAGGAGGTTTTGATTCATGAAAGTTCACTGGCTTTGCTTTTTCCATCAGAATAGATTCTTATTAGTCTGGAGGTTCTCTCGCTGCTATATCCCCTCAGGGTCTGGAACTTAAAAACTATTTTGGGACTCATGTTTCTGTGAGTCAAGGAGGCGTCTGAGAAGGCTTCCCAGACTGGGTTGACCCAAACTCTACCATGCTTTGCATCTTCCTCTTCACTGCGTGATCTATTCTTGCCTGGAAGGGAAAAACATTTAGTTCGATAAAGTTTAAGTGCTAAGATGAAGTCCCTTCCTGACAGTTCAGATTTGTATTTTCTGTTCGACACATCCACAATTTAGGAGAGTGAAAATTTAATCCAAATGCATCCGTTATCTATGCGGCTAAACAAACTTTTGCTAACCTCTGTTGTTCACAGCCATAGGAAACTGCTCAACTGTGTACACATCTGATACTCTTAAGTTATCATTTCTTTTCACGGAGAATCAGCATTAAACTTGTAAAGTCTCCTTTGACTCAAGCAGAACTCTTGGTGACTGTATGAAGATCTTCATGTAGTTTTCTTGGCTGCAGTTCAAGCTTTCTTGGGTCTCTCTCTCTGTGTCCCCCTCTCCCTTTTCCTCTCTCCCTCTCTCTCTCTCCCTGTTTCCCTTTCTCCCTTTCTCTCTTTCTCTTTCTTCTTGTCCCTCATTCTAATATATACTATATATCCCTGAGACTTCCTAGGGTTTCCCATTCAAATTCTAATCAGGTCTGCCCCATTCAGCTTTTGAGCTCAACCAAGAACAGGTAGTGCCAATAATCTTCCGATTATTGAGACATTGGTCTTGAGCTGGGTCTGGGATCCGTAGATGCTGTCCTGCAAATTGTGGGAAGTCAGCCCACCCCCAGAGAAGGAAATATTAAAAGGGCAGAAAAATATATTTCCTCAAAGGATCTTAAAGAGGCAGAAAAGCATGCCCAGTTTTTCTTAATAGCCCCAAGTCTCCCTTCCCCAAGCAGAAACCAGCTCTGTAGAAATGCAGATGTAAATAATCCAGGAAGGTTGGAGGCCCCCAGCTAGAAGCTTAGGAAGACAAAGACACCTAAAATCTACATACCCCACCCAAAGTCTAAGACAGGACATAATAGGATTAACCCACACATACCAAAGGGCACACTCAGACTCAGGTCAAAGTTCATGCCACAGGAACAACTCCAAACAAAAGGCTCCAGAGGGTATAAAAACCCACTCCCTACATGTGCTCCCTCTCTTTTCTTCCAGAGCCATCTTTCTGTCTGGCTCCCCTCTTCAATAAACTGCAACCTTCTTTCTAAAGCAGTTGCCATGTTGTTTATTCCCAGCTTGGACTGAACCATGATGAAGATTTTTCCTTCAACAAAATAATAGGGATCAACACACGGATAGACCCCCCAATGATCTAACATCTCATCATTGGTAATTATGAATTCTTAGGTCAAACTTAATATGCATCAAAGTGGATTCCAGTGTTTCAAACTACCTGGAAGGCTACCTGTTGGAGATAATGTAGTGGATTTCTACACTGAAGGTTGAAGAACAAACTTAAATGAAGAATGGCAGCTTAAATGCAGGCCGATGTTATGTATACAAGAAATCACCGAGATTTGGGGGAGACATTTCAGGAAACCTTGAGGGTTCACTACCAATCAGAATAGACTCTTGGTTTACAATATGGCACCTAGGTGTGGCATTTGGGCATCCCAATCTACCATTCTTTCTCCCGTGTCCTTTTTCTTTAAAACAAAGTAGAAGCTGCCTCAGACAAAGACAATTGTATAAAACACAGCAGGTGAGTGATTGTCGATAGTACGCTGTTGATTTGTGGTAGTTTTGCCATCAAAATTCAGCAACATGGTTGAAGGGAACTCAAAGGGGCTTCAGCTTGGCCTTCTCTGATCTAGTAGTCCATCAACAAGGGAGAGCTTCTCTGTTCCAAGTCCTTCTGTCTCACTGGTTGCTTTCGGTGACGGCATCTATTTTTGTCGGCTCCAAAAATTCTAACGAAACATGACAAATTAAGTCCTGAAGGACTCTGTCCAGTTCTGGATGCTACAGATTAGAAGAGATATGGAAATGCTGCAAGAAAACAATCAAATTCGCAATGTCACGTATCACGACTTTTTCCCCATTGCCGGAGTTGGGATGGGCGCGGTTTCAGCATGACACATCCGGCCCGAGGGCCAGCAGTTTCACACCCCTGTGCTAGAGCTTCAGTATTGTGGGGTCCTTGGTGTTGTCTTGAGTTTGATTGTTTTTTTTGCAGATGTTTCATTACCCAACTAGGTAATGATGCACTGATGATGATACCTAGTTAGGTAATGAAATGTCTGCAAGAAAACAACCAAGCTCAGAGAGTACCAAGGACTCCACTATTCAACCTTTTGCTACAAATATTTTCTTTTGTTTGGTTCCACATTGCAATTGTAGCCACTACATTGATTTTTTTTTTTTACTCACATTCATCCACCCTAATAAATGTTCCTGATGCCAGAATGAATTACTATTTAAGGAGTAGTGCAGCCTGTCTCAAATAACCATGGACCCTTCTCATTGGAGTTTTGCAAATAGGTTAGATAGTGACCTGCTGGGGATGGTGGGTAGATTCCTACCCTGGCAAGGAATTTGACTAATTGACTTACCAATCCTTTCCTGACAGTTAGAACAATTAATTACAATTCTTAACAATCAAAATTTATACAAGAAATGCATAGAATTAATAACAATTAATCCTGACAAATTTCCTGATAGTCAGAACAATTAATTGCTGGAATGACTTGCCTCCAAAAGTTGTGGATGCTCCAACACTGGAGGTTTTTAAGAGGGGACTGGACTGCCATTTGTCTGAAATGGTATAGGGTCTCCTGCCTGAGCAGAGGGTTGGACTAGAAGACCTCCAAGGTCCCTTCCAATGCTGATTCTGTTATTCTCTCCTAGCCATAAATTCTCTTACCTTTGAGTTTCAATCCAAAATTAGCCACTCTACGCTAATTTTAAACTGAAATGCAGTTTAAAAGTGGGATGTATGGTCTAGTCTGGTATCAGGCTAGGAACTGGGCGATTGTGAGTTCTAATCCCACTTTAAGCATGAAAGCTAGCTGGGTATCTTTGGGCCAGTCAGTCCAACCCACCTCCCAAAGTTGCTGTTCCAGGTAAAATAGGAGGAGAAAGGCATATTATGTATGTTTGCTGCCTTGAGTTATTTATAAAAATAACAAAGGCAGAATTAAAAAATTCTAAAAAAAACCCAAATAACATGGAAGGAATAGTGTCTTTCATTAGCTTGCAGTTTGTTTAACCCAGTGGTTCTCAACCTTTTTCAGGTTGAGACCCCACTTGTGCCGCCCATGCGCAGCATGACCCCGACGCACGCACGCATGCGGCCAGTCCGCGCATGCGCGTGCGACGGGCCGGCCTGTGCATGCGTGGCACGCACACGATGGCCCGAACCACGCATGCGTGGCGCATGTGAGACGAAGAAAAAAATGGCAGACCGCGACGGGCCGAACCGCGCATGCGCGGCGCATGCGTGACGGCCTGAATCGCACATGCGTGGCACGCGTGCGACGGGAGAAAAAACAAAACAAAACAAAATGGCGGAGCGCGGTGTCCGGTGACCCCCGCGAAACAGTCGTTCGACCCCAAATGGGGTCGCGACCCATAGGTTGAGAACCGCTGGTTTAACCAGCATTTTTAATCACACACTATTCCTGCCACCCACCCTAGGCAATCCTTTAAAATTTTGCTCATTTTAATCAGCAAATGTGGAAGTGTTGTCCACAATCATAATACTTAGTATTCTCGTAATTAAGTGGCAATATTAGCAGCAGCACCATCACATGTCCTTTGCTTAATTAACTGGTCAGTAAATGAGGTCTTAAAGATCATTAATCAGTTTGTTATTCTATTAGTTCTTCTTCTTCACCCGTAATCAGCTGCAGCAACTGGTCTCTGACTGTTGGCAAAGGATCCTGCTCAATGTATAGTAGGAATATCCAAAACAGGTACTCCTTGACTTACAGCCACAACTGAACCCAAAAATTCCAAAGCCACACTTGGAATATTGCATCCAGTTTTGGTCACCACGATGTAAAAAAGATGTTAAGACTCTAGAAAGAGTGCAGAGAAGAGCAACAAAGATGATTAGGAGACTGGAGGCTAAAGCATATAAGGAACGGTTGCTGGAATTGGGTATGTCTAGTTTAATGAAGAGAAGGATGACGGGGGACATGATAGCAGTGTTCCAGTATCTCAGGGGCTGCCCCAAAGAAGAGGTAGTCAATCTACTCTCCAAAGCACCAGAAGGCAGGACAAGAAGCAACGGATGGAGACTAATCAAGGAGAGAAGCAACCTAGAACTAAAGAGAAACTTCCTGACAGTTAGAATAATTAACCAGTGGAACAACCTGCCTCCAGAAGCTGTGAATGTTCCAACACCGGAAGTTTTTAAGAAGAGACTGGACAGCCATTTGTCTTAAATGATATAAGGTTTCCTGCCTGAGCAGGAGGTTGGACTAGATGACCTCCAAGATCCCTTCCAACTTTATTATTATTATTATTATTATTATTATTATTATTATTATTATTATTATTATTATTAGTAGTAGTAGTAGTAGTATTACTACTATTGATCATCGCACAGTCAGCCAGATGTTCAGACTGTATTTGGCATTTTGTCTACCTATCGAGTCCTTACCATGGACCTGGGATAGGCAGCAGATGTGGATGTGATGGTATTACAGATATCGTCGCAAGATGGAAGCAGTTCCTAGTAAGGCTGCCTTTTGCAATTGACTAATGGCAAATTTGTCAATGCCAATGGTGTTCAAGTGGTGCTCCAGTTGTTTATTAGTATTATTAATAATAATAATAATTCTGTTGCTAAATGAAACATTTGTTAAGTGTGTTTTGCCCCATTTTACGACCTTTCTTGCCACAGTTGTTAAGTGAATCTCCTGCAGCTGTCAAAATTAATGACATGGTTGTTAAGGGAATTTGGTTTCCCCATTGACTTTGCTTGTCAGAAGGTCGCAGAAACTGATCACGTGACCCCAGTTGTCAAGTATCTGAATTTTGACCACATGACCCCGAAATTGCTGCAACGGTTGTAAGTGTGAAAAAGGGTCAAAAGTCACTCTTTTAAGTGCTGTTGTAACTTTGAACGGTCACTAAATGAATTGTTATAAGTCGAGGACTACATATATATATATATGTAGGTGGTTGTGTCCGTAGCCAAGACACTCATCTCCAGAACCAAATGCCTAGCTGACGAACAACACCTAAAAACCGAACTACACACTCTCACTAATGTACTAACATCCAACAGATTCCGAAGAAATAAGATTTCCAACTTAATCCAAAAAGAAACTCCCACTAAAATCCAAGACAGAGAACAAGAAAACGGCAAAGCCCTCCTCCCATACATAAAAGGCACCACAGACAGGATCAGCAAGATCCTGCACAAATATAACGTCAAGACAGTATTCTGCACAAACAGAAAAATATCCACCATCCTAAGAAACCCTAAAGACAAAACTGAATTAGAAAATCAAGGAGTATATGAAATCCCATGAACTGCTTGCCCCACCACATACATCGGAGAAACCAACAGAAGAATAAGTGCACGCATTGAAGAACACAAAAACTCGGTCAAAAAAGAGGAACCAACTTCTTCCCTGGTCCAACACCTTAAAGCCACAGGACATGAAATTGATTTCAAAAAGACCAGAACTATTGCCAAAACTGAACACTTTAATAACAGAATAATCAGAGAAGCCATCGAGATAGAAAAACGTCCTCACAGCATGAACAAACGAGATGATACCTCCCGCCTACCAGCCATTTGGAAACCCGCCCTTATTGACAAACGAATTCCTAACACAAAGAATGACACCAGAACCACACAGGATGCCACCACCACACATCCACGCAAAAAGCAAACCCAAACCCACACCGATGATGAGGCACGACCACAGACCAGGAGCCAGACCACAGCTGCATCATTGGCCACTTTGAACCCCTCCAGCACAACAAAGCCCCCACCCAAACAGAACACTCCCCCAGCCAATCAGAACACAGCCAACCCCCAGCCAATCAGAGCACAGCCAAGCCCCTAACCAATCAGAACACACCTCCACCCAATCAGAACATAGCCAAGCTCCCAGCCAATCAGTTCAAACCCCCACTGGCAGTTAAAAGGAAGAAACACTGATAATCACCGATGAACAAAGAGACGCCCTGAATGCCTTGATCACAAAGGAGGAAATACATTCAGTGATCAAACACCTGAAAAAAGGAAAATCGCCCGGGATGGATGGGATAACAGCTACCTACTACAAGCATCTCCAAGAGGAAATGTTAGAACCCCTCAGAAAGCTATTTGTCAACATACAAGAAGGGGGCCAAGTCCCACCTTCCTGGAAAACAGCCTACATTTCTCTAATCCCCAAAGAGGGAAAAGATAATGCACAACCTGCAAATTACAGACCCATCTCACTATTGAACACAGATTACAAAATCTTCGCAAAAGTTTTGGCCAACAGATTAATGACTGTACTACAAAACATAATTCACCCGGATCAAACGGGATTTATACAAGGACGTCAGATGAAAACTAATGTGAGACAGCTGTTGAACATAATAGAGTACTTGGAAAGGCACAACCAGGTACCCACCACTCTCATGTTTGTGGATGCAGAAAAAGCCTTCGACAGATTGAACTGGCCGTTTCTGACAAACCTGGTCCGGGGGATGAAAATGGGAAAACAGTTTCTCAACTCCATAATGGCAATTTATCAGAAACAAACAGGCCAGATCATTGTGAATGGTGACCTAACAGACTCATTCAACATAGAAAGAGGCACGAGACAGGGTTGCCCGCTGTCACCCTTACTATTTGTTCTAATGCTGGAGATTCTACTGAACAGGATAAGAGCGGCAGAGGACATAAAGGGCATACAGATTAGACAACAAGACTACAGACTATGTGCCTTCGCAGACGACCTGCTGGTGACAGTGTCGCAACCAGTACAATCAGCGAGGAGATTAATAGAGATAATGGAAGACTATGGTAGGGTATCAGGATTCAAAGTAAATACCGTATATCTAAAACGAAGATGCTAGTCAAAAATCTAGACAACAATGCAAAACAGGACTTGGAAAGAATAACGGGTTGTGAAATAGTTAAGAAAGTTAAATACTTAGGAGTGGAGATAGAAACAATGAATGCGAAATTATACAAAAACAACTACGAGGTGCTGTGGAACAAGATACAAGCAGATCTGGAAAGGTGTAAAACATTACAATTGTCCCTGCTGGGCAGGATAGCAGCAGTAAAAATGAACATATTGCCAAAATTTCTATTTCTCTTTCAAATGCTACCCATACTCAAAAAGGATGTGGACTTGGACGAATGGCAGAAGGGCATCAACAGATTTATTTGGGATGGCAAGAAACCGAGGGTTAAATTAAAAATCATCCAGGATACAAGGAAGAGAGGGGGACTAAAAATGCCCAATCTAAAGCTATATTACTACGCCGCGGCACTAGTGGCGCTGAGTGACTGGATCAACATGATGAACGAAAGAATATTGAATGTTGAAGGGCATGGTCTACTATTCGGCTGGCACGCATATTTGGTGTACGACAAAAAGGCTGACAAGAACTTCAGGGAGAACCCACTACAAACCCCGTTGTTGTGGGTCTGGAGGAAATATAAGTACCTTCTACATGACAACATCCCCATCTGGACGATCCCCGGACACGCAATAGGGGACATAAACATATCTCAAGGGCAGGAAGTGGTGCCCTACAGTAAACTTGTATTGGAAGAAGAAAACGGGTTCTCTTTAAAGCCACCAACAAAGCTGGCAGATGAAGGAATAGGAGGTACCTGGCTATCATATCTGCAACTGCAGTCTAGGTGGCAAAAAGACAGGAAGAAGGGCTTATCCCTGACAGATGAGAATTTAATTGAACAGATTAGAGAGCAGGGGATCATGCATATCAAACGAGTGTACGGTGTCCTGGTGGAAATGGACTCTGAAACTGTGCTAGTCAAGAACTGTATGGTAAAGTGGGAACACGATTTTGGGCATTCTATTTCGATGGAAACGTGGGAGGAAATCTGGGTGAGAAATGTAGTATTTACAAAAGCGCAACAGCTAAGGGAAAACTTCTACAAGATGTTCTATAGGTGGCATCTAGATCCGAAAAAACTATCATACATCTATCCAGACACCCAACCTAAATGTTGGAGGTGTGGTAATGGGGAGGCTACATATTTTCATGTATGGTGGACATGTAGAAAAATTAAAGCCTTCTGGAGGAAGATATGGTGGACACTCCAAACCATTTTGAAAAAGCGTATTGAATTTCTACCTCAGGTTTTTTTGTTAGGGATCATAAAAGATTGCACTACCACAGAGACGAACTTATTTCTGAACTTGATCACAGCAGCTAGATTGTTGGTGGGACAATACTGGAAGAAGCCAGAAATACCACCTATGGAAGAATGGACTTTGAAAGTAATAAATTTGGCAGAAATGGCGAAAATATCAGCATATTTGAAGGATCGCTCAAATGAACAATATATGACAGACTGGAAACAGTGGATAGACTATATACAAGAGAAGCACCAGTCAAAGAAAATGTATCTGGCGTATAATTGAGGCTTGACGTGAGGAGTGAAGAACCTTTACCAAATCCGACGTATACGAGGACTAATACTTACTGTGGTATTTTATGATCTACGATGAATGCTTCCTAATATGATATTATGATTAATGTTGACTGCTTTAATAAAAAAAATTTATAAAAAAAATTGTCAAGGTTGAGAAACACTGAAAGGACCACTTTCAAATAAAGTCTTTTTTTAAAAAAATAAATAAATTCTTCTAAAAAAAAAAAGCAACATGGCAACTGAGTTGCCATAATTCAATTACATACAAATATCATTAGTACAAATCCCAAACTATTACAGTAAATATTTCCTCTCTTTTCCCCTTAATGTGTACTGTCTCATATTTGAATTAATACTTTACTTTATTTAAATTTCTATGCCGCCCTTCTCCTGAGACCCAGGGCGGCTTACAACAATAATACACTTCTTATTTCTATCAATCAAATAAAAAATAACTTTCTTACATTTAAAAAAAAAAAAAAGGAAGAAACAGCTACGACCGTGGGAGAAAACCCGAAGAACCAAAGACCTACATGTGTGTGTGTGTGTGTGTGTGTGTGTGTGTGTGTGTGTGTGCGCGCGCGCGCCCCTGGGGGGGATCTGTATTGTATTTTCTCTGCTCTCCAAATGCAGAAGGCTCAGGGAATGGACTTGAAGAATAGAAAGAACTGCTTGAGCCCAGAATAAGAAATTAATGTAAAAAAGCATTTCAGATAAGCCCCCATTAGGATATTGAATTCAGTAGATGGAACAGCAAAGTGTACAAAAGGCCAGAACACACAGGTGTAGTTGATTAGTTGGAGAGTGCTGACTCATTCATAATGAAGTCTGCGCTGTGATTGGTTGCTGTAAATATAAAGGGGGAGGTTCCCTTTTTTCCCGCCTTTTTCTTCTGTGTGTTCTGTATACTGTTTAATTTACCTCATGATGTTTCTGTGTTCCTGACGATCTTGTGGTTTTTTTTATTTTTATTTCTGGATGATGACAAAGACTGCTGAAAGTTTGAATGTTATATACAGTGGTGGGATTCAAATATGTAAACAACCAGTTCTCTGTGTGGATGCCACTTCTGGGAGTCCATTCTGGGCCTAGGCAAAAAAAAATTAACTACTGGTTCTGCCAAAGTGGTGCGAACCGGCTGAATCCCACCACTGGTTATATATATTTCTATCTATAAAAGACTACAAATTTGTGTAGCGTCTCCGACTTCATCTGGACAGCTGCTGCACAATCCCTTCACAATATTTCTGAGTGTCTGTCATTGATAACCAAACGCAGGTTTATTTCCAAATTGCCCACGTATCTATCTATCCCCTTGTTTTACAATAGTTTTGCTGAAAACCAACATTTAGTTCAACTTTTCAGCAAAACCATGCGCATAGCAAACCATTGGTGTCCTTACCAACCAGGTCCCCCCAAAATGTGACTGGCATGTTTTACAACTGTCATACCTATGACCATGATAGGCAGGTCCCATTACATTCATAAATCAACGATTATCTGTAATTATGCTTTTAGATGGGACAAAGCCATCAAGCCTCCACTTTAGATATCTGACTTATTACCTTCTCCAGAGGCAAAGCACAAAGTCATTTATTAATTTTCTCAATGTTTTCTAAGGGGAAAAAAAACCCAAAGAGATTTTCCCCCAATCTACTTACTACCAGGAAAAAAAACCATGAAATGAATAACTGACCATATGTTATAGCTTGTTGAATTTTACGGCTCAACTGAAGTGATTAGTTCTCAGCTGCAGCTTCTCTGTGCTAATTTTATATATTGCGGGATTATATTGACTTTATTGGTCTCCATCGATCACCCGTTTGACAGCTTCACACCGAATGTGCGCTGTAAAATAATTCCTTGTGTAAATATAGGATGTGTTTGGTTAATTTCGCTGAGCCTCAAAGTCGTCTAAATCTAAAATTTAGATACCAAATGAATTGTACATAACAGAGAAGCTTGCTCGTGACAGAGAAATTAGCACATCAGGAACATGGGTTTAATATCCAGAACCTGCATGCATACAATTTTGGAATTATAGCATCAAGAAGGACTTCGGAGGTACTTTAATCCAACTCTGCCAAGGCAAAAATCCTCACCCTTTACCTAAAAGCTTCTACTGATGAAACACTCTCAAGCTGATGAATTAATCCTTATGAACCCTTGAGATAAAATAAATGTAAGGCAAAACACACATGCACAGAAACATGCACGCACACACGCCAATTCTGGGCTACATCGAGGGCTGATTATAAACAATGGTCAACTGTAGCCTGCAAAAACTTGTGGCTTAACAAACTTGTTCAACTCTTTGTTGTTTCTGCTACATTGTAGCAATGCTAGAGAAAATAGGATCTTTTATGCTTCAGCATATTTTTTTTTCTAATAAAACTATCTGCTTTATTTAAATGTTATTTAACACTATTTTGTTCAACCTTTTGTTTGGTACAGAAATCCATATTAAATAATTTTTGACAGTGGTTGTAAGGGGAATCCACCATCTACCTAGAAAATAAACAGGGCCCACTGTCAAACACCTTTTATTATTGCATTTTTTTCCAGTCCAAATCTACCTTGTAAATTTATGGCCAATATTCAACAATCTGCGAAGATGGAGAACATATTGCAGTTTTCTGCAGGATAATTTTTCTGTTTTTTCTTTACAAGGTTAAGTATACACAATTCCCTTTTCCCCTATTATTTATTTTCCAATCTTATAATGAGTTTTGTTCACATTCTCTGTAACTGTTCCAAACTTGTCTGAATCCCATTTTATGTATAGTTCTCCAGGTTGGCCTAGGATACCAGATGAGGTCTGACCTATTTTTTTTAAACAAAAATCAGGCAATACTAGAATCTTTCAGCTTTTGCTCTAACCAAGATTTGTCCCTGGCAGGATACTGTTAAGATATGGGGGGGGGAGAGAAAGAAAACGGGTCTAAAAGAAAAGAGACTTCATCCTGTTAGAACAGAAATGTTGCAATCGATAAGACTTAAATTCAACCTTCTCCAAATAGGATTAAATCCAAATTTAATTTTATGGCCTGCCTGTGATCTAATCTGCGTTTCGAAGTATAGTTTGCTTTGTTTAGTTTAGTTTTTGAACTTAATCTGATTAAAAGCAATTCTCTCAGTCTTGCCAAGAGTCTAAACCAGAATTGGTCCCTTCTATGGATTGAAATAATAATTAAAAAAATGAATCAGCTGACGAGCAGGTGGCTCACTTGGGCTACAGCTGTGGTAAGCCACACCTGTTAGAGAAGCTAGAAAATATATTTGTTCTGTTACTCCTTGGTTTCGTTCTGCTTTCTCTGTTTTTTTTTCCAATCGCAAATACTGAAGTGGATTTCTTCTCATAGTCAATGTTTTGTTTTGTTTTTCGAAATGAGTTGAATCCCCTTTCCTACTTAACTTCTGCCTGCCTCGAGTATATTTGAAAGCCCGAATCCCAGAAGATAATTTCAAAAAACAGTGTACTTCATTTGAACTTAAAATCAAGTGAGTTTTAACCAAGCAAAATTAAAATGAGCCAAATTAAGATGATCGTGCCAACTGGAGGGGGCGAAAATAATGCAAAACCGTCTTGAGTTGTGGTAGGCTGAGTAAACCAAAGGCTGGATAAAGAAAGACAAATTATATATGCAATTAGGTAGCCTTTGAAGAAGGCTTTGGAGAAGGAAGATGTACAGGTAGTTCTCAACCACAGCTGAGCCCAAAATTGCTCTTGCCACAATTGTTAAGTGAATCACTGCAGTTTTTAATTTAATTTAATTTAATTTTTCGGACTTATATGCCGCTCCTCTCCGAAGACTCGGAGCGGCTTACAACATAAATAAAACAATATTTCAAAAACTAAATCCAAAACTAAAAACATTAAAAATAACACCCCAGACACATTCATCATTCACTCAACAATCCACAGTCAGCCCCAGGCCTTAAGATTCCTTCAGAAGCCCGGGAGAGTGGGGGAAGCGCAGACTTCAGGAGGCAGTTGGTTCCAGAGGGCGGGCGCCACAACAGAGAAGGCCCTCCCCCTAGGACCCGCCAGACGACATTGTTTCGCTGACGGGACCCGGAGGAGGCCGACCCTGTGCGCTCTCACCGGTCGAAGGGAAGTATGTGGCAGAAGACGGTCCCATAAGTATCCTGGTCCAGTGCCATGAAGGGCTTTATAGGTAATGACCAACACTTTGAATTGCGCTTGGAGACCGATAGGCAACCAATGCAGCGTGTGGAGAGTTGGCGAAATGTGGGCACAACGTGGAAGGCCCACAATTGCTCGCGCAGCCGCATTTTGCACTAATTGTAGTCTCCGAACACTCTTCAAGGGTAGCCCCATGTAGAGAGCATTGCAGTAGTCGATCCTCGAGGTGACAAGGGCATGTGTGACTGTAAGTAGAGACTCCCAATCCAAATAAGGGCGCAACTGGTGTACCAGGCGAACCTGGGCAAATGCTAGTTAGTAAACCTGTTTGTTAAATGAATCTGATTCCCCAGTGACTTTGTTGTCAGAATCTGACCCAGAAATCCGGCAGCCATCGTAAATATGAACCAGTTGCCAAGCATCTGAAGTTTGATCATGTGACCCATGGGGATGCTGCAACAAGCATAACATGTGAAAAATGGTCATAAGTCATTTTTTTCAGTGACATTGTAACTTCAAATGGTCCCTAAACGAATGGTTATAACTCAAGGACTACCTGTATACCTTTAGAGAAATGACCAATATACAGAACAGATTTCTCCAGTCTGATGTATTGGAAGATGTTACTCATCCATGACATTTTCAGGTAGATAGAACTTGTTGTTGTTAGTTGCAAAGTCGTGTCTGACCCATCGCGACCCCATGGACAATGTTCCTCCAGGCCTTCCTGTCCTCTACCATCTTCTGGAGTCCATTGAAGCTCACGCCTCCTGCTTCAGTGACTCCATCCAGCTACCTTCTCTGTCGTCCCCTTCTTCTTCTATTGCCCTCCATCTTTCCCAGCATCAGGCTCTTCTCCAGTGAGTCCTTCCTTCTCATTAGGTGGCCAAAGTACTTGAGTTTCATCTTCAGGATCTGGCCTTCTAAGGAGCAGTCGGGGTTGATCTCCTCTATGACTGACTGGTTTGATTGCTTTGCAGTCCAGGGGACTCGCAGGAGTCTTCTCCAGCACCATAGTTCAAAGGCCTCAATTCTTTTGCGCTCAGCCTTTCTTATGGTCCAACTTTCACAGCCATCCATTGCAACTGGGAAAACCATGGTCTTGACTATACGTACCTTTGTTGGCAGGGTGATGTCTCTGCTTTTTAGTATGCTGTCTAGGTAGATAGAACTACCTGTTGGAATTAGAATGGAAGACTAATGGATCACTGGCAAGTAGTTTCCAGTGCAAATTCATTGCAAACTAAACCCAACTGAAGGAATGGGTTCAGCACTGCGGTGATTAGGAGATCCTCAACAAATTCTGGCCGGCATAGTCCTTTCGAAAAAGGAAGACATTATGAGATTAGCCGCTTGCACTCCAGACAAAATTGAGATTTTGTAGTTTGCTTGGGGATTGAGTAGCTGGGAGCCGAGGGACTTCAATCAAGCTCTCAGCCATAAAGCAGGCTATATGGGCATAAAGTTCACAGGACCCTCATTTTTTCACCTCTTTTGGATGTAATTTGCAGCCTATGAGAGATTTGCTGAGCAGCAGCATCAAATTCTACTTGGTGAGTTACTATTCTTTCTGATTTACAAAGGAATAAAGAACAAAAAGGTTTTAAAGATTTAAAATATTTTGGCAGAAAGCTTAACAAGCAGTGGATATATGAACACTTAGAATGGGAAAAAAGAGATAATTATTTTCAAAGATGCTGGAATTAAAATAGTCAAACTGGGCCTTTGTGGAGATTGGAGAACTGTTTACATTTGTGCAAAGAAGTTGATTCTAAAAAACATACCCCTGATGTATCCATAAATTTCACTGATTTTTACAAACCCCAAGAGCCCAAATTAATTATTATTTTATTATTAAACATGCATTCTGCTCATCTCACCAAGGTGACTCGAGTAAGCATCACAGTCATTCCATAAAAATACCATATAAAATACTAAAATTATAAAGATCATAAATTTGAAATCTAATGTGGGAGGTCAGCCCCCCAGAGAAGGAAATATTAAAAGGGCAGGAAAATATATTTCCTCAGAAGATCTTAAAGAGGCAGAAAAGCATGCCCCGTTTTTCTTAATAGCCCCAAGTCTCTCTCCCCCAAGCAGAAGCCAGCTCTGTACAAAGGCAGATGTAAACCATCAGGAAGGTTGAAGCTAGGAGATTAAGAAGACAAAGACACCTAAAATCTGCATACCTCACCCAAACTCTAAGAGTCATTAGCCCCAGCACCAGGGAAGCAGGTTATGGCCTTTGGGACATAATAGGATTAATCCATTACCATCAGAATACCAGAAAAGCACACTCAGACTCAGGTCAAAGTTCATGCCACAGGAACAGGAAACAACTCAAAACAAAAGGCTCCAGAGGGTATAAAAACCCACTCCCTACATGTGCTCAGCCCTTTTTCTCTCCTCTTTCTTGCCAGAACCATCTTTTTGTCTGGCTCTCCTCTTCAATAAACTGCAACCTTCTTTCTAAAGCAGTTGCCATGTTGTTTATCCCCAGCTTGGATGAACCACGATGAAGACTTTTCTTCCAACACTAGTAAAGAATTCAATTTTCCCAAGATTGGAAGGGAAGGAAACAAAGTGCATGTGGGGTGAAGATATGGTGTTATTCATTAACCACCTCCAGGATGACACACGTCTATTCAGGCCTCAGCCCAGCTGACACATCCCGATCTTGAAGCCTTTCAGAAAGCCAAAAGGGTGGGTGCAGATCTCACCTGGGTTGAGGGTATAAACATGATGTTCCAAAGGGTGGGTGCCACTACAGAAAAGGCTCTTCTCCTGCCGAAATTCTTTGACCAACAAATTGGTAGCATGCCTCTTTGGCTGGTGCAGATAGGGTAGACCAGCGGTCCCCAACCTTGCAGTTTGGCAGCTCAGTTGGGGGGGGGAGAGGAGAACTGGGCCATGCAAGCAATGGGCACATGTGTGCATGAGCGCACAACCCTTCCATGAGCAGCAGGCCAGTGGGCAGTTTGACTGGCACACGCAGCAGGCTGGCAAACACGCGTGTGCATGAGTGCCCACTGGCCCACCGCTTATGCAAGTTGAGCTGTGCGTGTGTGTACTCATGCTCCAGCCAGTCACACGGCCCAATTCCAAATAGGTCAGGGCCTGGTAGTGGGCTGTGGTCTGGGGACCCTTGGGGTAGACTAATCCCGTTGGGGTGAGACACTTCTCAGATAACATATATGTTCAAATGGCCATCTAAAAATTGTCTAACCCCCACTCTTTAAATCCTATAATAAAATGTATGAAGAATGTTATCATTAATTTCTGCTTTACATCACTACCTTCTTAGCATAACATACCAACCCCTCTGGAAAAAGCAACATCCATCATTAACCAAACTTCACACAGAGAGTCTTAAAAATAGCATTAAACTTGGGAGCACCCAAACAACCAGCCTCCCACACGACGAGCAGTTGAGTTTGATGCGGGATCTCAAGACTGCTCGCTTCTTCCTGGAAAAATAAATTGAACCTCAGCTGTGGTACACCTCCTGTTCAAAAGGGTTGTAGCTCAGAACCACAGCACACAATTTGCATGCAGAAATCAGTTTTCAAAGACTGTCATTACCAGCTATTTTCACTGCAGTGCACCTTGGAGGAAATAGATTATTTGAGTCATTTTCAGTCAGATTTTAGACCTAACCATGGAATTGCATCAGTTATGCCAGTGGATGACTTGAGGTGGAACCTGGAGGGAGAGAAGGAGTGTGCTTCTTCTGCTGTCAGGTGCAGAAAGATCAGATCCACACATGAATTAAACTTATGTATTGCTAATCATGCTACATGCAAAAATCTTGTCAACTAAGGAGTTAGATAAGGGTCAATGGAATTCAAGGGAAGTTGAATCTAGTTCACTTATGGCTATGTAAGGATTCTAAGCTGATCCCTCTTTTGACTCCTCCCAGGTTCCTCCACTTCTCCTCCGACACCTGCTTCTCTTAGACCAGGGATGTTAAACTGCCAGCCCGCAAGCTGGTTGCATCACGTGGAGGCTGTGCCCACTCCAGCTCCGGCAATGTGAAAAAGTCACAATGTATCTCAGCACATCATGTGATGCAGTGAGTTTGACACCTGTGTCTTAGATTGCTCATAAGCATTTGATGCCATCAACTACGGAGTCCTGTTGACCACCTTTAGGGTTGAGAGTTAGGGGCACCATTTTATAGTATTTCTGCTCCGTCATGAATGGATGATTCCAGGTAATGATAGTGAAGGAGTATCCTTTGGTGGCCACTCAAAGGACTGTCCAGATTTTTACTGAATGGAGATGGTAGCCCTAAGATGCAAGTCTTGAGGATGGGGGAAATGGATAGGAATAGCAGTAAAAACAGGCTACATGGATCCCTGGACCCCAATTACAGGTAGTCCTTTTCCTTACAACCAATGGTCTTCAAACTTGGCCCTTTGATGACTTGTGGACTTCAACTCCCAGAATTCCTCAGCCAGGCACACTGGCTGAAGAGTTCTGGGAGTTGAAGTCCACAAGTCATCAAACAGCCATGTTTGAAGACCCCTGCTTACAACCATTCATTTAGTGACCATTCAAAGTTCCAACAACACTGAAAAAAGTGACTTGCAACCAGTTCTCACACTTGTGATTGCAGCAACATCCCCACGATCATGTGTTAAAAAATTGGGAGCTTGGCAACCAGCTTGTATTTATGACAGCTGCAGCATCTCAGCATGATACGATTGCCATTTGTGACCTTCCCAGCTAACTTCCAACAAACATGGTCAACATTTGCTTGAAAACTGCATGATCTACAACAGGAGTGTCAAACTGCCGGCCCATGGGCCGGTTTCATCATACTGGAGCCGCGCCCACCCCATTGCCGGCAATGGTGAAAAAGCTCAGATATGTCGCGCAACATCACATGACATTGCAAGTTTGACATACCTGATCTACAGTGATTTTCTTCACAACCATGGCAAGGCTGTTAGGGTTTGGATGGGTGCTAACAAGCTCAAACTCAACCCTGACAAAACGGAATGGCTGTGGGTTTTGCCTCCCAAAGACAATTCAACCTGTCCATCCATCATCCTGGGGGGGGAGTTTTTGACCCCCTCAGAGAAGGTCCGCAACTTGGGCATCCTCCTCGATCCACAGCTAAAT
The DNA here is from genome assembly GCA_034064705.1 of Bothrops alternatus. Taxonomy (NCBI): domain Eukaryota; kingdom Metazoa; phylum Chordata; class Lepidosauria; order Squamata; family Viperidae; genus Bothrops; species Bothrops alternatus. Next base: position 1,467,233 of record JARGCV010000042.1, read on the forward strand.
TTGGAACATCATCTTTCGGCTGTGGCGAGGAGGACATTTGCCCAGGTTCACCTGGTGCACCAGCTGCGGCCCTATTTGGACCGGGAGTCTCTTCTCACACTCACTCATGCCCTTATCACCTCGAGGCTCGACTACTGCAATGCTCTCTACATGGGGCTACCTTTGAAAAACGTTCGGAGACTTCAGGTAATGCAGAATGCAGCCGCGCGAGCTGTATTGGGCTTACCCAGAAATGCCCATATTTCAACATCACTCCGCGAGCTGCATTGGCTGCCAATTGGTCTCCGAACGCAATTCAAAGTGTTGGTTATGACCTATAAAGCCCTACATGGCATCGGACCAGGTTACTTGCGGGACCGTCTGCTGCCGCATGAAACCCAGCGACCGGTTAGGGCCCACAGGGTCGGCCTTCTCCAGGTCCCATCAGCCAGACAGGGTCGCCTGGCGGGGCCTAGGGGAAGAGCCTTCTCTGTTGCAGCCCCAGCCCTCTGGAATCAACTCCCCCCAGAGGTCCGTATTGCCCCCACCCTCTCCGCCTTTCGCAAACTGCTTAAGACACATCTTTGCCGACAGGCCTGGGGCAGTTGACACCTTGCCCCAGCCAGTGTATGTTTGTTGCGAGTTTGTTTCGGATGATTGGTTTTAATTTAGGGGTTTTATAATGTATTTGATTTCTATATGCTACTGATTATGTTGTAAGCCGCCCTGAGTTTTCGGAATTGGGCGGCCTAGAAATCGAAACAAACAAATAAATACACAAATAAATACACAAACAAATACACAAACAAACAAACAAACAAACAAACAAACAAACAAACAAACAAATAAATAAATAAATAAATAAATAAATAAATTTAAAAAACGGTGATTTAACAACCACCTTGCTTAGCAATGGAAATTCTGGCCCCAATGTGGTCATAGGGTTAAGGATTACCTAGAGATTCTCATATGGGCATGCTAGCAGAACATAGACAAACAAAGCAAAATACATTTGAGCTGAACAGGTTCATACTTTCACATTCTGTGTTGGTCTTCCATCCATGCTTAGCACACCTGACCATTTTTAACTCCTCAGCTCAATTAATTCTCATCCTGCCTTAAGTTCCCAGCTGAGACAGCTAGTAACACCTACATGTGTTATGATGCTCTACTACTGGAGTACTATTAAGATAACTGGGGGGAAGACAAAGATAGGTACTCCTACCAGTAAATAGGTGTTATACTAAAATAGGGCTATCCTTCATGGGCTGCAAAACTTGGAAAGGAGAAAACCACTGGAGGGCAATGAAGAGACTTATGGGGTCCTTGATAGTCTCTGAACTTGGTGGTTTTCTTGCAGACGTTTCATTGCCAGTCTAGGTAACATCATCAGTTACCAAACCTAGTCTGGTAATTAAACGTCTGCAAGAAAACTACCAAGATCAGAGTACACCAAAGACCCCAGAGTTCAATCCTGCACTGCAAACATTCTTTTCTCTCAGAAGAGGTTTATGAAAAAATAAAAATAATCAGTAATAATCTTAGGAGATTCTTCCCCCCCACACTGTGTCACATGAACCAGCAATGTGCAGCAGCAGCCAAAAAAGCTAATACAATCCTGGGTTGTATAAACAAGCATAGAATCAAGATCACGCAAAGTATTAGTACCGCTTTATAAAACTCTAGTAAGACCACACTTGGAATACTGCAACCAGTTTTGGTCACCATATCACAAAAAAGATGTTGAGACTTTGGAAAAGATTCAGAGAAGAGCAACTAAGATGATCAAAGGCCTGGAGAGTAAAACATATGAAGAACGACTGCAGGACGCGGGTTTGGCAAATCCAAAGAAAAGACGAAATAGGGGTGACATGATAGCAGTGTTCCAGTATTTGAGGGGCTGCCACAAAGAAGAGGGGGCTAAATTATTTTCCAAAACACCAGAGGGCAGGCCAAGAAACAATGGTTGGAAACTGATCAAAGAGAGAAGCAACCTGGAATTAAGGAGAAAGTTCCTAACAGTGAGGATATAACTGACCAAGCTATGTTGCAATCAAATAGGTATATTATAACAAAAATCCCCTGCTAATCACATTTACTATTGATAAATAGTAAAAATTAATTGCCTGGGCTAGAGTAATTAACCAGACAAAGACTCCTTTCATCCACAATTCTCCAAACCCATAAATAGGCTGCCCTGACACCATCTACATAACAAAGACAAGCTGACAGACACAATTAAGATTGAGCTTTTGACACTAGAACCAAGAGGTACACATTCCTACACACCCCAAGTCCATACCAAGGACCAGTTCTCCCATTAAAACAATCTCTCTGTACCACAAATCTCCTTTCCTCACAGCCTTTCTGGATATATTATTAATAATAATAATAATAATAATAGGAATAGGAATAGGAATAGGAATAGGAATAGGAATAGGAATAGGAATAGGAATAGGAATAGGAATAGGAATAGGAATAGGAATAGGAATAGGAATAGGAATAGGAATAATAAAGTTAGAAGGGACCTTGAGGTCATCAAGTCCAACCCCCTGCTCAGGCAGGAAACCCTATACCATTTCGGACAAATGGCTGTCCAGTCTCTTCTTAAAGACTTCCAGTGTTGAAGCATTCACCGCTTCTGGAGGCAGGTTGTTCCACTGGTTAATTGTTCTAACTGTCAGGAAGTTTCTCCTTAGTTCCAGGTTGCTTCTCTCCTTGATGAGTTTCCATCCGTTGCTGATGGAACGTTGTGATTTGTTCTTGTGCAATCCCACCTTGAACTGGAACCTGACAGAAGAATAATTTGGAGTTCCAACTTGAGTCGGGGGATTGTGCAAGAATAAATAAAAATGAGATCCAGACAGCCGTGAGGAAAGAAGAAATATTTATTCCTAAAAGCTAAGAGGTTTGCCCTTGGGGGCAGCTGCAGAAAAAATGGGTACAGACACACTGTTTTATAGGGGAGCTGGTCCTGGGTGTGGAAATGTGTACGTGTGGAGTCTAGGATGACACGTGAAGGGTGTGTGTGTGTGTGTGTTTGTTCTTGTGAACATCCAGTTCCATTAGGAGATCTAATTTAATTAGCTCTATTTGTGTTTGCAGATCTGAGGAATGTGCATAGTTTAGCTAGACATAATAAAACTGAACCTAGTGTGTGATCCAAGGTTATTGAAATAAGAGATGATAAGAATTGGCCGGGCTGGAGAACTGGAGGGAAGGCCTGCATTTCAAACTAATTGGAGAATGTGATTTATGACGGTTAATTGGAGGAGGGAATTGTGCTTTGATACTATGTGCTCAGGGGAGGGGAATCCAGTTTTTGGCTTTGATTGTGTTAGTGCCGATGCTATGCTTCTCGAATAAAGATCCTTTAAGGTAAACAATGCCTCGAAGTTCTTTGAAGAGTTTCATCTGTCGGAACCATGACACACACTGATTCTCAGACCATTGTGCATCCAGTTAACTTTTTTAAGGAAAGATGAAAACAGTGTAAAGAATAAAAAATATTTTGATATAAAATCACAATACCCCAAATTATTCTTCTGAGAATACAGTAACTCTTAACTAGTGGTTGTCCAGATTTTGCAACCCACATTTCAGTAGCTAGAAATCTACAGATCAATGACTTGGGTACCAATCCAATATTATCGCATCTCATTATGACCCAAAACCTCATTATTCTATCAATAGATTTCTGATTACTGAAGAAAGGAACAGAAACAGCATTCTCTTTTGTGCCCTAAATGTAGCTGTTCGAACTCGATTATAGAATCCTGGTAAAATTCCCAGATTTTGTTCTGTTATTGTTTTAAAGCAAAGGCTGTTCTCCGTTTGGAAAACAGCATGGAGGTTCAAAACACCTGCCTTAATAACCATTATTATGATTATGATTAGTACTATCCGGAACACAAAAGCAAAGAGTAACAGCTGGACAGGAGAAGGGGAAAAAGTATCCTTTATTTCTCGCCTGCTTTGAATAAAATGCTTTATTACTAGAGAAACTGTTGCGGTAGAACAAATATACCTGCAAACAAACCAACGTGCCAGCTTTATAGCTGGTTGGAAGAAATGCCTTTTTGGTGTTTGTTAACTTTGATTGATTCATAATAAATAACATACAGGCAATCCTTGACTTGTAACACTTTGTTTAGTGACCATTCAAAGTTACAACGGCACTGAAAAAAGCAACACATGACCGTTTTTCACACTTACGACCGTTGCAGCATCCCAAGGGTCATGTGACCAAAATTCAGAAGCTTGGCAACTGGTTCATCCACAATTCTAATGGTTAATTGTTGTCGATGTTAAGAAATTTCTCCTTAGTTCCTGCTTGCTTCTCTCCTTGATTAGTTTCCATCCGTTGTTTCTTGTCCTGCCTTCAGGCGCTTTGGAGGATAGCTTGACTACCTCTTCTTTGGGGCAGCCCCTGAGATATTGGAACACTGCTATCATGTCCCCCCTCGTCCTTCTCTTCATTAAACCAGACATACCCAATTCCAGCAGCCATTCCTTTTTTGTTTTAGCCTCCAGTTCCCTGATCATCTTTGTTGCTCTTCTCTGTACTCTTTCTAGAGTCTCAACATCTTTTTTACATCGTGGTGACCAAACTGGATGCAGTATTCCAAGTGTGGCCTTACCAAAGCATTGTAAAGTGGTATTAATACTTCACGTGATCTTGATTCTATCCCCCTGTCAATGCAGCCTAGCACTGTGTTGGCTTTTTTGGCAGCTGCAGCACACGGCTGGCTCCTGTTTAAGTGATTGTCCACTAGGACTCCGAGGTCCCTCTCACAGTTGCTACTATTGAGCAAGGTACCCCCCCCTATACTATACCTGTACATTTGATTTTTCTTGCCTAAAGGTAGAAACTTGCTTTTTTCACAATTGAATTTCATTTTCTTAGATAGCGCCCAGTGATCAAGTGTGTCAAGATCCTTCTGTTACTTGAACCAGGTTTCACCTAATCTGTACCTGTACATTTGGTTTCTCTTGCCTGAAACGTACAACTACACTTTTCTCTACACTGAATTTCATTTTGTTAGACAGTGTTCAAGTCCTCAACTTACGAGCACAACGGAGCCCAAAATTTCCACCGCTAAGCAAGACAGTTGTTAAGTGAGCTTTTGCCCCCATTTGACCACCTTTTGTGCCACAGTTTTTAAGTAAATCATTGCAATTGTTAAGTTGGTAACACGGTTGTTAAGTGGATCTGGCTTCCCGACTGACATCATCATCATCATCATCATCATCATAACAATAACAATAACAATAACAATAACAATAACAATAACAATAACAATAACAATAACAATAACAATAACAATAACAATAACAATAACAATAACAATAATAACAACAACAACAACAACAACAACAACAACAACAACAACTGCTTCCATCCTGCGACGATATCTGTAATACCATCAAACATCCACATCTGCCTATCCCAGGTCCTTGGGAAGGACTTGATAGGTAGACAAAATACCAAATCCAGTCTGAACATCTGGCTGATTGTGTGATGATCCATAGTAGTAGTAGTAGTAGTAGTAGTAGTAGTAGTAGTAGTAGTAGTAGTAGTAACAACAACAACAACTGCTTCCATCCTGCGACGATATCTTTAATACCATCAAACATCCACATCTGCCTATCCCAGGTCCTTGGGAAGGACTCGAACATCTGGCTGACTGTACGATGATCCATAATAATAATAATAATAATAATAATAATAATAATAATAATAATAATAATAATAATAATAAAGTTGGAAGGGACCTTGGAGGTCATCTAGTCCAACCCCCTGCTCAGGCAGGAAGCCCTACACCATTTCGGACAAATGGCTGTCCAGTCTCTTCTTAAAAACTTGAGCATTCACCACTTCTGGAGGCAGGTTGTTCCACTGGTTAATTGTTCTAGCTGTCAGGAAGTTTCTCCTTAGTTCCAGGTTGCTTCTCTCCTTGATGAGTTTCCACCCGTTGCTTCTTGTCCTTCCTTCAGGCGCTCTGGAGAATAGTTTGACTCCCTCTTCTTTGGGGCACCTCCTGAGATACTGGAACACTGCTATTATGTCCCCCCTCGTCCGTCTCTTCATTAAACTAGACATACCCAATTCCTGCAACCGATCGTTATATGTTTTAGCCTCCAGTCCTCTGATCATCTTTGTTGCTCTTCTCTGCACTCTTTCTGGAGTCTCAGCATCTTTTGATGATCACATAAGCCCGGGACACCGCAACCATCATAAATATGAGTCAGTTGCCAAGCCTCTGAGTTTTGATCACCTGACCCTGGGGATGCTATAACGGTTGTAAGTGTGAAAAAAGGGTCGTTGTCCCCCCCTTTTTTAGTGCTCTTGTAACTTTGTAGTCACTAAATGAACGGTTGTAAGACTACCTGTGCTTTTGGACTGGCATGATCCTTGTACAGGAGCCTTGTAATGAAGTAGAATTAATCGATTTTTCTCTTGTTTCTTGTCTAGTTTACCTGGGAGGACTGACATCAATCTTGCAAAGAACAAACTTTCCTGTCTGCCACTTTTACGTGTGTGATCCATTAAGGAGGGCCCTTTCTCAGGTGTTTTTTTTTTCTGTGACTTATGTGATTGTGGGCTCTCTTGACTGATTATTTTCTTAGGGGACATTGTTCCTCCTTCCTCAAAGCCATTAATGCATTCCATTATACATCTATACAGTTTACGCGCTCATGCCTCCTCTTCAACAACACTGGGAAGGGGGTTTATGAATCCCAAGTTGCATTTTTCCGTGTCAGGAAAAAAATTACTTGGCCTAGTGTCCTCTTCCAAAGGAGTGGGACCCTGGATTAGCTAGGCCCTGTGTAAACACAAATGTATGTGTGACTATCCCATTATATTATCCATGACGCTTCAGAGGATGTGGCCAGACAGCTTATGATCACTAATTAGGCATGACAAGCAGGTATGATCCTAACATGTTGATTATTTACAATGGAGGGGGGAAGTATCTTCTGAATATCCATTATGTAATAAATATAGAAAAGAGGCTCAATCAAAGATTTAAATAGCAAGAAGGAGAAGGAGGAGGAGGAGGAGGAGGGGGAAGGGGAAGGATGGCGGAGGGGGAAGGAGAAGGGGAGAGGAAGGAGAAGGGGAGGGATGGGGAGAGGAGGAGGAATGGGATGGAAGGAAGAGGAGGAGGAAGGAGAAAGAAAGGATGGAGGAAGAGGTAGAAAGAGGGTGAGGAGGAGGGACAAGGAAGGGCGCAGAAAGGAAGGAAGGGAAAGAAGGAAGAGAGGGAAGGGAGAGGAACAAGAGGAAGAAAAAGGAGGAAGGAGAGGAAGAGGAAGGAGAGGAAGAGGAAGGAGAAGGAGAAGGAGAAGAGAAGAGAAGAGAAGAGAAGAGAAGAGAAGAGAAGAGAAGAGAAGAGAAGAGAAGAGAAGAGAAGAGAAGAGAAGAGAAGAGAAGAGAAGAGAAGAGAAGAGAAGAGAAGAGAAGAGAAGAGAAGAGAAGAGAAGAGAAGAGAAGAGAAGGAGATATGGATGAGAGGGAGGACAAGGAAGGAGAAAGGAGAGGAGAAGGAGGAGAAAAAGGAAGGAGAAGGAAGAGGGTGAATGGAGGCAGAGGAATCTGTTTGCCTAGTATAAATGTGAAGAGAATTCAGTCTTCCTATCTCAACATTCAAACATTCAAGCACAGATCTGTCATCTTGACCTCTGTCAGCAACACTTTCCGAAAGCCAGCCTCTCTTCAGTCATAATTTAGCCTCTCTGACAACCAGCCTGTCATTATTAAATGCCAGGAAAGGAATTCTCTCTTGACCTGTACAGGGTGATCTTGTTTGGCAAGGGGAGTCTAAATAAAAAGAAAATCAAGTTTCAGGAAATGGCTCTCCATCCTTTTAATCAGACGGGTGTGTCAGGCATGGCCACTGCCCAGGGGACTGGGCTAGGGCCGGGCACGACACAGCGAGTGGACTGAACAGCAGCACAAATTCCAGCCTCTTCTGCAATCGAATGTCAGAGTCTGACGTCAAGCCAGCATAGTCTCCTTATTGTAAACTCTGCCAAAAACAGCCAAAAAAAACCCCCTCCACAGCTAACTCTGGAAAACTCAATGGCTGTCCTGCATTTTACCATCTCTGCACATCTCATCTGCCATTCACTGCACACTGCCTTTATTACACACAAGACCAAAACACCTCCCCACCAGCAATCAGCACCCAGATGGGCGTAGATGAACTCCAAGATTTACATCAGACCGATAATCAAGAAGTAAACAGTACCCCAATCAAGGAATGACAGACATGCTAACGCCCAACCAAAGAACCTCCAAGAGCATTCCCACTAAAACTGACAGGGCAAGCCACTAGAATATCAACCGAGAGCAAACCCCACTCTCTACTAGCACTGATGATGTTATCTACTGTGGTAATGAAACGTCTGGAAGAAAACAACCAAGTTCAGGGAGCACCAAGGACCCTTCACACTGCTTTTTCCATCCATCCATCCATCCAACATCTATCTATCTATCTATCTATCTATCTATCTATCTATCTATCTATCTATCTATCTATCTATCTATCTATCTATCACCTATCTATCTATCATCTATTTATAATAATAATAATAAAGTTGGAAGGGACCTTGGAGGTCATCTAGTCCAACCCCCTGCTCAGGCAGGAAACCCTACACCATTTTGGACAAATGGCTGTTCAGTCTCTTCTTAAAAATTTCCAGTGTTGGAGCATTCACCGCTTCTGGAGGCAGGTTGTTCCATTGGTTAATTGTTCTAATTGTCAGGAAGTTTCTCCTTAGTTCCAGATTGCTTCTCTCCTTGATTAGTTTCCATCCATCGCTTCTTGTCCTTCCTTCAGGCACTTTGGAAAATAGCTTTACTCCCTCTTCTTTGGGGCAGCCCCTGAAATAAGAGAGAGTTAAGCTATCTATCTATCTATCTATCTATCTATCTATCTATCTATCTATCTATCTATCTATCTATCTATCTATCTATCTATCTATCTATCATCTATCTATCATCTATCTATCTATCTATCTATCTATCTATCTATCTATCTATCTATCTATCTATCTATCTATCTAACTAACTATCTAACTATCTATCTAACTGCTGCACTCACTCTTGACAGCTTTGCTCTCATCATTGCTGTCAATCAGCCTGATCAGAGTTAGGGATGAGTATCAATCAGATGGAAAGTTTTGCATTGAGAGAATCAGGTAATTAGCAGGCAGTGCACACCTAATAACTCAGGCACACAAGAAAGCAGGAGCCAGGATAGAATGCAAAACACTGTGATTTTATTCCATGCGTCCTATTCACAAGAATTGCGGAAGGAGGAGGAAAGAGAGGGAAGGAGAAAATTGAAGTTAGAATTGAAGAAGTTTCTTGGACTAGAAGCCAAACGTTTTCAAGGGGGGGGGGACCCAAGAAAGTCCAGTTGCCTTTTAGAATAAAGTATGTTTGGGACAACCATGTTCTGGATGACTGAGAATCAACCATTTATAAGTTAAGTAATTTTCTTTTTCCGTCTGGTATCAGCTTTCTGAGATCTAGTGGTGCCACTTTTGCGAAGACCTATGAAGTTCTAGTCAAATGTGGAATACTGCATCCAGTTTTAGTCACCACAATATAAGCTGGAGGGTAGAACGTACACAGAATGGTTGCAGGAATTGGGTATATCTAGTCTAGAAGGACTAGGGGTGATATGATAGCACTGCTTCAACATTTAAGGGGCTGCCCCAAAGAAGAGGGAGTCAAGCTATTCTCCAAAGCACCTGAAGGCAGGACAAGAAGCAACAGATGGAAACTAATCAAGGAGAGAAGCAACCTAGAACTAAGGAGAAACTTCCTAACATCGACAACAATTAACCGTTAGAATTGTGGATGAATCAGTTGCCAAGCATCCAAATTTTGATCACATGACCCTTGGGATGGTCGTAAGTATGAAAAACGGTCATAAGTCGCTTTTTTCAGTGCCATTGTAACTTTGAATGGTCACTAAACAAAGTGTTATAAGTCAAGGACTACCTGTATCTTATTTATTATGAATCAATCAAAGTTAACAAACAGCAAAATAGCATTTCTTCCAACCAGCTATAAAGCTGGCACGTTGGTTTGTTTGCACATATATTTGAAGTCAAGCTATTCTCCAAAGCACCTGAAGGCAGGAGAAGAAGCAACGGATGGAAACTAACCAAGGAGAGAAGCAACCTGGAACTAAGGAGAAACTTCCTGACAGTCAGAACAATGAACCAGTGGAACCACCTGCCTCCAGAAGCAGTGAATGCTCCAACACTGGAAGTTGTTAAGAAGAGACTGGACAGCCATTTGTCTGAAATGGTATAGGGTTTCCTGCCTGAGCAGGGGGCTGGACTAGAAGACCTCCAAGGTCCCTTCCAACTGACGATGTTCCACGTTCTACCCTAATTCCAGCTGAGAAAGGAACACAGACTGAAAGGCAACAGTAACAGAAGCTGCTCTAAGCATCCATAAAGAAGTTTCAACAGCTGCCTTGGCAAGCAATAACATACAGAGAAAAGTGGTTTGGATCCACTATCATTTTCATCTATGTTGCTGTGCTAGTCCTTCAGGCCTGTGGGAAATGCTTTAAAAGCAGAGACGTGGGAAAATTGGACTCTGTGTAAAACAGAATGGGTAGAGTCATCAACTGCTTGATTGCATTAGTTGAGGCTGGCTTACGGAATAGGAAAGAGAGAGAAATCTCTGAAAGAAAGAAAAAAAACCCTGTCGCCAAACCCTTGCTGTGTGTTGTTCAACAACAGCAATGCTTCACTTTTATAGGTTCCCTCCCCCCCCCTTTACCTCAAGCGACCTTCAGATCATTCCTAATCACATCTTGTTATCCAGGGAAGGGTAGAGGGGGAATTTAAATAATAATTGAATTGATAGCTCTTCCGGTCCAAAAGTCTAGATTCAAAGATTGGTTTAAATGCCCTGCTCTTTTCTCCTTTGTTCAGATCTCTCCTTCCTGAGGGGCTATGGAGACTCTCAGTCATCCAGACCACGGTTGTCCCAAAGGCGCTTTTTCAAGAGGCAAATGGACTTCCTTTGCTTTTCCTTGAAGATGTTTCCCTTATCCAACAAGCTTCTTCAGTTCTGGATGAGAAGCAAAACATCTTCAAGGAAAAACAAAGGAAGTCCCATTACCTCTTGAAAAAGCGCCTTTGGCACTCCTTCCAGAAGCCTACTTGAACATTTGATGTTGCAACCAACACAGTCCTAGCTAGCGTGGCTGATAAGGAGAGGACTATTTATTTATTGATTGATTGATTGATTGATTGATTGATTGATTGATTTGATTTGATTTGATTTTTATGCCGCTCCACTCCGGAGACTCAGAGCGGCTCACAACATATACAAAACATCAAAATATTAAAAATAGATACTCAACACACATACAACCTTCAAACAACAATCCACAATCATCCCCAGGCCTGCCGGCAAAGATAAGTTTTAAGGTTCTTTCGGAAGGCCGGGAGAGTGGGAGAAACGCGGACTTCAAGGGGCAGTTGGTTCCAGAGGGCGGGCGCCACAACAGAGAAGGCCCTCCCCCTAGGACCCGCCAAACGACATTGTTTCGCTGACGGGACCCGGAGGAGGCCGACCCTGTGCGCTCTCACCGGTTGTAGGGAAGTATGTGGCAGAAGATGGTCCCGTAAGTATCCTGGTCCAGAGCCATATAGGGCTTTATAGGTAATGACCAGCACTTCGAATTGCACTCGGAGACCAATAGGCAACCAATGCAGCATGCGGAGGGTTGACGAAATGTGGGCATGACATGGAAGGCCCACAATTGCTCGCGCAGCTGCATTTTGCACTAATTGTAGTCTCTGAACACTCTTCAAGGACAGCCCCTATGAAAGCTGAAGTATCTAAAGCAACTTTGATGGCCAACTACTAGTCAGTTCAAATGGCAGCAGGAGAAGCTGGTTGAGAAGAAACCATGGTAGTATTCTTTGATCACCTATCAAAGTTTGATGCAGACATTGTGATGTTGGTTAAAAGTAGGATTGAGGAATATCTCACCTTTTTGAAATGTAACCACTCCTATATTTACACTCCTACATGTCTAGTTTAATGAAGAGAAGGACCAGGGGTGACATGATAGCAGTCTTCCAATATCTCAGGGGCTGCCCCAAAGAAGAGGGAGTCAAGCTATTCGCCAAAGCACCTGAAGGCAGGACAAGAAGCAAGGGATGGAAACTAACCAAAGAGAGAGAAGCAACCTAGAACTAAGGAGAAATGTCCTGACAGTTAGAACAATTAACCAGTGGAACAACCTGCATCCAGAAGCGGTGAATGCTCCAACACTGGAAGTTTTTAAGAAGAGACTGGACAGCCATTTGTCTGAAATGGTAACAGGGTTTCCTGCCTGAGCAGGGGTTTGGACTAGATGACCTCCAAGGTCCCTTCCAACTTTATTGTTGTTGTTGTTATCTCTTTGCATCCACTTCTATTTCCATAACTACTTAACTAGAGAACATTGCTTTCACACTGAATTATGACTTCTCCCTACTTCCTCAAAGTGCTGTGCTTACCTGTCATAATTTCTGGCTGAGTCCATTCCCTCCCCCTCCCCCTGCCATTATTGAGGCCCATGCAATACCATAATCAGAGATTATGGCAGCTTCGGTTTATAACATCTGAAAGGATCTACAATTGGAAACTTTAGCCTAGACTTTTTGTCATTAGGCTTCAACTGAAATGTTTTAATTCTGCAGGATCCAATCTTTGTCAGTCACCAGGACCAAGAGATTTTTGTCCCAATGACCAACCCAGATTGGATCCTGCAACATGATAGGACATTATAGCAGTGTTCCAATATCTCAGGGGTTGCCACAAAGAAGAGGGAGTCAAGCTATTCTCCAAAGCGCCTGAAGGCAGGACAAGAAGCAATGGATGGAAACTAATCAAGGAGAGAAGCAACCTAGAACTAAGGAGAACTGACAGTTAGAACAATTAACCAATGGAACAACTTGCCTCCAGAAGTTCTGAATGCTCCAACACTGGAAGTTTTTAAGAAGAGACTGGACATCCATTTGTCTGAAATGGTATAGGGCTTCCTGCCTGAGCAGGGGGTTGGACCTCCAAGATCCCTTCCAACATTATTATCATTATTGTTGTTGTTGTTGTTATTACCTTGTGAACTCCAAATTTTAGGTGTTCAAGATGGACAATGATTATTGTTAATATGTATATGCTATTTATAAATAAGGGTGTAGGTTTATACGTGTGTTATATATAGCATGTTTAAATGTATGTTATATATGTGTACACTTTTGAGAGCAGGCAACAGGTTTTCATTTTTAATGTGTGCCAATGCGCCCACAGTAAAATTGACAATAAAGGTTATCTAAAGATATTACGCCCAGTCACCTTCTCTTGACTGCTCAGTATCAAGCAAGGAATGCAAATTAAATAGGGCATCTGTTTTTCATTCATCCCTTTCCTGATCTGTCTCCTTAGTCACATCTTTACTCATCTCTTACTCATACATTATTATTATTAGGAAGAAAGTCATGTTTGTAGGAAAGTGACCCATGTTCCAAGCAAGTATTTCAAGAATGCTCTGGGCACATTGAGAAATGTTGATTTTGCTAAGGAACAAAGAGGGTTCATAAACATTCAGAGTCTCTTTCTGCTCATTTCTCCTATATTTGAAGTGCAAAATAAGAGACCTTCCTCAAACATTCAAGGAAAGCTAAAATAACTTCGCAAGAACTCCTTCATGGTTTTTGCATGAAGTTCCTGTCCTAACATTGCAACAAAAGCCCAGAAGATTAAAACAAATACATTTCATCATCATCAAGTTGGAAGGGACCTTGGAGGTCTTCTAGTCCAACCCCCTGCTCACGTAGGAAACCCTATACCATTTCAGACAAATGGTTGCCCATTTCTTTTGTAATACTCATTTCTTGCCTTGTAAGATTAGGCTGAAGTTGCCATACCTAAAGATGAAGCAGGAAGATAAGCAGGGTGGACAAAAAGCCACAAATCTTGTCTAAATGATCTCTTCCAGAGATGATGATGATGATGATGAAAATAATAATAATAATAATAATAATAATAATAATAATAATGATGATGATGATGATGATGATGATGGTGGTGGTGGTGGTGGTGGTGGTGGTGGTAATGATGATACTGATGATGATGATGATAGTAATAATAATAATAATCCTGCGACAATATCTGTAATACTATCAAACATCCACATCTGCCTATCCCAGGTCCTTGGGAAGGACTCGATAGGTAGACAAAAATGCCAAATCCAGTCTGAACATCTGGCTGACTGTGCGATTATTATTAATAATAATAATAGTAATAATAATAATAATAATAACTGCTTCCGTCCTGCGATGAGATCTGTAATACCATCAAACATTCACATCTGCCTATCCCAGGTCCTTGGGAAGGACTCGATAGGTAGACAAAAATGCCAAATCCAGTCTGAACATCTGGCTGACTATGCGATTATTATTAATAATAATAATAGTAATAAAAATAATAATAATAAAAATACTAATAATAATAACTGCTTCCGTCCTGCGATGAGATCTGTAATACCATCAAACATTCACATCTGCCTATCCCAGGTCCTTGGGAAGGACTCGATAGGTAGACAAAAATGCCAAATCCAGTCTGAACATCTGGCTGACTGTGCGATGATCATCAATAATAATAATAATAATAATAATACCTAGAAGATCTCCAAGGTCCCTTCCAACTCTCTTTCTGTTATTCACCGGATGTTTTCCAAAGAACCGGTTGTGCCTCCATGTTTGGTTGAAAGTGATTTGACTAGGGCCAGGGTTGGGTGTGTGTGTGAGGAGTGCCAAACCTGGGAGTGCAAGTAACAGCCTCTTAACCATGGTTTTGAAAAATCAGTGGATGCTTCATCGCATCTGGTGATCCCCAACTTTTCCAGCTCCGTGGACCGGCAGCAGCGGTGGGTGGGAGGGTATGGTTTTGCAAGTACATATGCTGCTTGCACAAATGTTGCTTCCCAGGCTTGCCCATCACTTGTGCAGCCTGGTTGAGGTCGAAGTAAGATCTCCTGAAATACTTTCCTGGTAGGGAGATTACTAAAGTCAAGCTAGACATAGCACGTAGCTTGAGCAGGGTCCGCAAGGTAGTCTGGGACACGACACATCCTCTTCACGACCTGTTTTCCTTGTTACCTTCTGGGAGGAGGGGGCTCCGTAGTATCCAAAGCAGAACATCCAGATTCAGCCCCAGTTTGGTTCCATACAGCAGGGCTTTTCAACCTTTTCACCCATTGTACCACTTTTAGGATATGGCAACCTCCGAGTACCACCAGTCGCCTAGCAAGGGGTCAAAAACTTGATGACCAAAAAAAAAAAAAGGAAAAAAGTGATAAAGTAACAGGTAGTCCTCGACTTTCAACAGTTCTCTTAGTGACTGTTCGAAGTTACAATGGCCCTGAAAAAAGTGCCCCCCAAGCCACAGCCGAGCAAGACACCTGCCTGCCCACCCGGCGGCGCTCTTCCTCCTGTCCGAGGTTTTCATTGTTGTGAGCATTTCTGTTGAGGATTGGCAGCAGGGGTGGGGTGGGGGGTGTTTGGTTTTTATTCCCCCCCCCGTCTACTGGGTGGTTGCAGCAGGTTTTGGTCCCTTCACAGGACCCTGGGACACTGTGACCATCATGAATATGAATCAGTGGCCAAGCATCTGAATGTAAATCACAAGACCCTGGAGATGCTGCAACATTCCAGCTGATCAGCGCGTCTTCTGGGCTCAGCAGAAGCACCAGGATCAGCGCCAAGCTCCAGGTGAGCCTGGCACTGATCCTGGTGCTTCCGCTGAGCCCTGACAGCCCTGCAGCTCCAGCCATCTCTCGCTCAGGCTTGTGCAGTGCTGCCACCGGTTCAGCTCATTCCCCTCCCCCGCTACCACTTTTCTAGGATGGTTGCGTACCACCTGCCAGGTGCCAATGTACCACAGGTGGTACCCGTATAACTGGTTGAAAAGCCCTGCCATACAGTATTAGCCTTGTGAACTCTCAAGCTTCCTCCTTCCGTTATGTATTCAAGATGGACAGTGATTTGATATTTATATGTTACTTATATGTAAGGGTGTAGGTCTATACATATGTTGTATATAGTAAGTTTAAAATGTGTGTTATGTATGTGTAAACCTGAGAGAAAGCAACTTAATTTCATTTTTAATGTGTGCCGTTGTGCCCACAGGAAACAAAATGACAATATAGGTTAACTAGTCTAATCTAATCTAATATAAATGTTATTTATAAAGACAGGTAAGAGAAGAGACAACCTTTGTACTATAATTCTTGTGCCTTGTAACAAGGCACACTGACAGCAGTTTTACATACTGGATGAGAACTAGGTGTTATGCTTGAGCAGGACTAGAGGACCTCCAAGGTCTCTTCCAGCTCTATTCTGATTGATTGATTGATTGATTGATTGATTGTCAGTGTTTTAGATAACAAACTCTCTCTGTTTCTGCCCTTCCCTAATACTAACTCAGAAGGGCTGGAGGAATAGAAGAATGAAAAGCTGGAATCAAACTGATTCAAACAGAGACCTATTAATACCATTGTTCTTGCAGACCTCTCCCTTGGTATCTGACAAGGTCCCTATCCTATTTGATTTGCTTTAACTTCTTTTTTAAAAAATAAAAAATAAAAAACCTGGCTTGCTACAATGCAAAGGATAGACCTCTGGCAGTAACTACTTGTAGGAATGCCCCAGATATCAATAGGGATGGCTTGGAAAGTAATTGGTTCATTGCTCGGAATTTTATTTCCACAAGTGCTATCATCAAGTTATGCACACTCTCATTTGAGGAGGGTAAGAATGTGAGCTAGGTCATATGTATTAATTTTATTTTGGTTGTTGCTTTTTCTAAGTCGCCCAGATCCACAGTGTTCAAGTTGAGTGGCCATATAAATTCCATAAATACACAAACAAGCTCTGGGAATATCTGCCAGCAACATGATATAAAATATGCTTCTCTATTCCCAGGCTCACAGCCAAGGTTGGACTACATAGAATACACCTTGCAAATAATAAAATAAATAAAATAAATAAATAATGATGGGGTATAGGTGTTAGTCCCTACCCATAAGGCCTTGTGGGATCCTAGGTAATTTGTGGGGGGTATTGGGAGGGCATATGCAAAGCAGAGACCAAAAAGATGTAGAGACTTTGGAAAAAGTGCAAAGAAGAGCAACTAAGATGATTAAAGGCCTGGGAGACAAAAACATATGAAGAACAGTTGTGTTCTATCTCAGCCTATGGCCGTCCTTGTTAAAGGCACAAGGACCAAATCCCTGTTTGGAAAATAGGCTGGAGACTCAAAACAAAACAAACCCCTTTTAATATGAGTAACAAACCTGCCAAATAGTCCAGAAACAAAAGCAGTAAAACACAATCCAAATGGAGGAAATTGCCCACACGAAATACGATGCAAACAGAAAAGTAGTCACTGGCAATACTAACAGAACATGATCCCATGAAGTACTTTGCAACGGTTGCCTTCAGCAGCCAGCACCGCCCACACCTTCCCTTTTTATAAAGCAGTCCCAAGGCGTTGCCTCTCAGTGCCTTCTCCTCCTCCCCTGGAGTTGTCGTATTGACTGCTGCTGATCTGCTCTCGCTAATTGCCGGCGTCTACGAGCATCAATCATCATGTCCATCAGGTGTGAATCCTCCAAGTCTGACTCATTCTCCCCACACAGCTGAGCTTCATGAGGAACATGACTGGAGGGCCCAGGCTCTTCATCAAACCGTGAGTCTTGTAATTCATCAGAGCCCCCCTCTGACCCTGATGGCCCTCCAAATGCCTCCTCCACTTCCTCCTCCTCAGATTCCCGAGATTCAGCTGTTGGGAACACAGGCTGGCACGGAATCACGACAGGTTGCAGGAATTGGGTATGGCCAGTCTAGGAAAAGAAGGACTAGGAGTGACATGATAGGACTCTTCCAATATTTCAAGGGTCACCATAAAGAAGAGGGGGAGGGGTGTCAACAGATTTTCCAAAGCACCAGAAGGCAAGACAAGAAGCAACGGATGGAAACTAATCAAGGAGAGAAGCAACCTAGAACAAAAGAGAAACTTCCTAACAGTGAGGACAGTTAACCAGTGGAATGTCTTGCCTTCAGAAGTTGTGGGTGCTTCATCACTGGAGGTTTTTAAGAAAAGACTGGACAGCCACCTATCTGAAATGGTATAGGATCTCTTGCCTGAGCAGGGGATTGGACTAGAACAGAGGTCCCCAATCTTTTGGGACCGGTTCCGTGGAGAAAGGTTTTTCCATGGACCAGAGAGTGTGTGGTTTTGTGTGCTGCCTGCATCCCACGGATGGGGCTTTGCTTGTTGTGCATTCTGGTTGCTGGCATTCCGCGGCCTGGTACCAGTCCATGGGCCGGGGGTTGGGGACCCCTGGACTAGAACACCTCCAAGGTCCCTTCCACCTCTATTCTAATTGATGCTA
The DNA here is from genome assembly GCA_034064705.1 of Bothrops alternatus. Lineage (NCBI taxonomy): Eukaryota > Metazoa > Chordata > Lepidosauria > Squamata > Viperidae > Bothrops > Bothrops alternatus. The sequence continues at coordinate 1,485,700 of JARGCV010000042.1, forward strand.
CAATTCTGGGGCTTGGCCTGGTTACTCTGATTGTGGTCTGAGACAATATAGGTTCTCCTGCTTGAGCAGGGGGCTGGACTAGAAGACCTCCAATGTCCCTTCCAGATTCTATTCTATTCTATTCTATTCTATTCTATTCTATTCTATTCTATTCTATTCTATTCTATTCTTCTATTCTTTCTATTCTATTATCTAATTCTATTCTATTCTATTCTTTCTATTCTATTATCTAATTCTATTCTAGTCTAGTCTAGTCTAGTCTCTAATTCTATTCTATTCTATTCTATTCTATTCTATTCTTTCTATTCTATTATCTAATTCTATTCTATTCTATTCTATTCTTTCTATTCTATTATCTAATTCTATTCTATTCTATTCTATTCTTTCTATTCTATTATCTAATTCTAGTCTAGTCTAGTCTAGTCTCTAATTCTATTCTATTCTATTCTATTCTGTTTTATTCTATTCTATTCTATTATTCTATTCTTTCTATTCTATTATCTAATTCTATTCTATTCTATTCTAGTCTAGTCTAGTCTCTAATTCTATTCTATTCTATTCTATTCTTCTATTCTTTCTATTCTATTATCTAATTCTATTCTATTCTATTCTTTCTATTCTATTCTATTATCTAATTCTATTCTATTCTATTCTATTCTATTCTATTCTATACTTTCTATTCTATTATCTAATTCTATTCTAGTCTATTCTAGTCTAGTCTAGTCTCTAATTCTATTCTATTCTATTCTATTCTATTCTATTCTATTCTATTCTATTCTATTCTATTCTATGACCTGTGAGAAAAAAAGAGCATATTCGCTTCTATTCTTTATAGATTTAATTTTGCTTTCCTAAGAACTTTTGGTCTGAATCCCACATTAGCATCTCTCTATCTAGGATTCAGGAATAGACACATATTAATCATTAATTTAAATGGATGTTGTCTCTAATCTACGGGGCCCTGTTACTAGCCTAGATTTTAAGTACAAAAGGAAGTGGTCCAACCCCTTCAGAATCCCAAATGTGCAGACAATGTTGTGTCCAGTCATCTTGTGAGGAAGAAATGCCCCTCTCCCTTTTCAGCCACAGCACTCGCGGGACCAATTGCGAATGCTACTAACCACGGAGAGAAGTGCAGAGTGATTCAGAAGAATTCCCCCATTTATTTTCAAGTCACGTTTTGAACTTTCTCAGAGCAGTGACTCCAGGAGAAACTCAGTTGAGAAATTCAGAATTTTAGAATAGCACATCCAACTCAAAACACACAAGATGAAGATTTTTCAGAGTTTCCCAAGCTTTTTGAGGTTCTTGTCCCCTTTAAGATTTTCATCCATGGAAATCTTTGCCAAGCTCTCTCTGAGTTTGTTAAAATCAGCTCTTGGTGACAACTTTGAGATCCAAAAGGTAGAGGAGGATACTAGAGAGATAGCTAGCTGTGCTGGACTTTATTCTTACTAACAGAGAAGAAATGATAGAGGGGGTTTAAGTGGCCAGAACTTTGGAGGAGAGAGAGAGAGACCATGTCATATTGGAATTCAATATAATACAAACCAAGCAACAGAACATAATCAAACCAGTGTCTTAGACTTTAAAAAAAGATGTTGAGACTCTAGAACAGGGGTGTCAAACACAATTTCATTGAGGGCCGCATAAGCATTGCGGTTGCCCTCTGGGGGCCGGGCGGCTGTGGCCAGGGTGGGTGCAGCCTACTGGGTGGGTGTGGATGAAGTGGGTGTGGCCTACTGGGTGGGTGTGGCCAGCTCTATATCGTTTGCGTCAAGGGTGCCGGTGGGGGCCTGGGCAGGAGTGGGACAGATCTGAGGGTCTCTGGCAGAAGGGGGTGGGACCGGGGCAAGTGCCAAGGCATGGTCCACTGGAGGAGCCTCGCTGTTCCTCTCAGGCCATGCGGGGGGGGGTGACTTATGGAGCTAAGACTGAATGTGTTTTAGCATAGATGGCCACCACAAAATTGTACATTGGCTCCCGGCTGGCCTGGGCCAGGGTCAAGGCAGCAGGGGCTGTTTCCTCACTGTTTCCAGGATGGCTTTGTGGGCCAAATGAAACCACTTTGCAGGCCGCATCCAGCCCCCGGGCCTTGTGTTTGACATGTCTGCTCTAGAAAGAGTACAGAAAAGAGTAACAAAGATGATTAGGTGACTGGAGGCTAAAACATTCTATTCTATATTCTATTCTATTCTATTCTATTCTATTCTATTCTATTCTATTCTATTCTATTCTATTCTTATTCTACTCTACTCTACTCTACTCTATTCTACTCTATTCTATTCTATTCTCCATTCCATATTTTCTATTCTATTCTATTCTATTCTATTCTATTCTATTCTATTCTATTCTATTCTATTCTATTCTATTCTATTCTATTCTATTCTGTGGTCCTGGTGACCGATCCAGATTGGATCCTGCAACATTATCCTGGGACATATATATTCGCCTCCGTTCATGTGTGAGAACAATTAACCAGGGGATCGGCTTATCTCCAGAAGTTGTGAGTGCTCCATCACTGGAGGTTTTTAAGCAGAGATGGGACAGACATTTGTCTGAAATGGAATAAGGTTTCCTGCTTAAGCAAGGGGTTGAACCAGAAGACCTCCAAGGTGTCTTCCAACTCTTGTTATTCTGTTCTCTCTTCTCTTTCCATACCATACCCTAAAAAAAACCTTGCTAATGTCCATGACTCTGAAGCCAGGTAGCGCGTGGTGCTCTTAACAAATGTCTTGCTTAGCAATAGAAATTTTGAGCTCAGTTGAGGTCCTAAGTCGAGAACTACACCTTAATGCGCAAACCATAAGACTTGTTCTCCGATCAGCCAAATATCAGAAACGCTCTTCTCAATGTGGAACCCCTAATCATTTCAATCTTGCTTTATAAAAATATATTTTCGCCTCCAAATCTTTTCTGCTCTCCTCTTCACAGGCTTTTCTTCTTAATTTAACAACATCCATGTGTGGGTGTTGAAAATAATTGGTTTCTGTTGTAAGAATTAAGGTAAGAGCTAGGGCTGTAATACCTTCACACATATAGGTAGACATAGAGTATCCCTTTTTTTTGCAGTATTAATAGAAGAAGTGGGAGAATTTTTCTAGGCTTTCACTGAATAATATGTGATAACACATTGGCCACTGATAGCCTGAGCTAAGCAAAGGAAATCTTTGCTGTGCATGTTTGCTAATTTGCCCATAGAAAATTCATCCTCAAGAAAGGACAGATATATTTTTATATTCCTATTTTATGCTCCCATCTCTTCTAATTGGTCCGTCAGCTAATTAACCTTTCTCTGTAGATCTTTCCTAGGTTTTCATCGTGAGACAAACTCAACCTCTACCAATTCTTTTGATGCTTGCAGCCAACATTTCTTCTCGTTCTCCCAGTTGTGCCTTTGGCTCACCCCGCCTCTTCCCATTCCACATCATTTTTAGTCCTGTTCTTATAAATATCACCATTATTCTCAATGCATCCTGCTGGGAATATACGTATGCTTTTTGTTCCCACAATGTGCTAACTATTTATGTGTAATTCTAATTCCCCTCATGTCCGCTTAAGGAAACGAGGCCACCAAAGAACACAATGGCTGGGCACCATCAAAGGGGACACCAGCCAACTCAAAGAAGTAGTACATGGCTGGCTCAAGAATTCTGGGAGTTGAAGTCCACAAGTCATAAAAGAGCCAAAGTTGTCTACCCCTGGTATAGGGTCTCCTGCTTGAAAAGGCGGTTGGACTAGAAGACCTCCAAGGTCCCTTCCAGCTCTATTCTGATTGATTGATTGATTGGATTGATTGATTGATGATTGAAACTATCAAAACATTTGGGAAGAGCCAATTCCAATGGTGGGATTCAGCCAGTTTGCACCACTTCGGCAGCTAATTTTTTTGTTGCCCAGGCCCAGAATGGACTTCCAGAAGCGGCATCCACACAGAGAACTGGTTGTTCACATATTTGAATCCCACCACTGGCCAATTCTAATGGCTAACTAAAAACCAATCTGCACTTTATGCTGGAAAGTCATGCCATCAGTTGCGCTGATGAAATTCCAGAAGCGTTGAGATTTTGTTTTGGTTTTTTTTTTTACCACAATAGGCCACAAATGAGTTCTAAATCCACTTTTGACAGGTAGACAACTCTTAAATAAACAGAAGCACAAGCAAAGCACTCAAGCAGCACCATTTTAACATGCATTATGAAACCTATCCATTTCCCTTTTTTTCTAATAAGTATATTTTTTCCGGACTTCTGAATCCTGAGACACAAGATGACAGAAGAAATTATGTTTGATGCCTCCCTGGCAATTGATATTTGTCTAATCTTTTCTTCCCAGACTTTCATCTTGTCAAGGATGGGGCAGAATAGGTCTCCTCTGTTCTTACATCCCTGCCACAACACACTCCAAATTGTCAAATCAAAGTGTGAAGAGAAAGAAGATCTGTTGGTGGTACCTTCACAAATGTTTCAAATGTGGAGATCCATTTTGGAGAGGTAATAAATCATATTATGGGAAAATGCTTTGTGAACTGATGCATTAGCGAAAGAGCATCTGCACTGGGGACATTGACCCAATTAGAAGGAAACGTGGGGTTGTTGTTTTTTTGCCCCTTTTGAAAACAACACGGAGATTATAAAGGTTAATTGTGTAAGTTCGAATGAATGAAAAAGCAAACGAATGAATGAGTAGCATTTTCATATACTCCAGCCAAACATAGTTTTCTTTAAAATGCTGATGCTAGAAAGGTTGCAGAACTCAATAAAATAAAGATGTTTAACCTTGGGGGAACTTATAAACAATACAAGACCTAGCTAGAGTTTCAAACACCAGATTCCTTGGCTTGCTTTAACTTTCTTGATTGCCCTTTGGTTTCATGCGCCTGCATTAAAGTATATAAGTTATAAATATTTCCCCCCCCCACCTTCCAGCCAGCCTGAAGCTGTAATTATTTCTCTGCTGAAAGCATCTTTTAAAGCCATCCAAACATCACTGTGCCAAAATAACGGTAGTGGGGACAGGCTTTACATCACTTCAACAAAGGCCAGGTGATGACATGAAGAAACATGAAGTCACCAGCGCAGAGATGGCCCAGAGGTCAGCTTTACTTTCTGTTCTATAAATTACAACTTTAATAGAGCAAGACAAAAATTTATAGGACTGGCATAAACCGCAAAGGAGAAGTTATTCGGAATGGAGAGGGCAGTCTAATCGTCCCTGGTTATAAAGTTAAAGAGCTAAAGAATTCATGAGATTGCAGCTCCAAATTTGGAGACCAAGTTCCTTACAACCTCTGAGAGGTTACTGGGGTGAAATGTAGTCCAGAGTCATAGAAGGGAGGAGCTCTTTCAAGGAAGCTTGGAATGTCTGTTATGCAGGAAGAGGACGAAGGCGGACCCTCCCTAGCAATTCACAGATATACCTAATAATATATCTTTAGAATAGAATAGAATAGAATAGAATAGAATAGAATAGAATAGAATAGAATAGAATAGAATAGAATAGAATAGAATAGAATAGAATAGAATAGAATAGAATAGAATAGAAAATATGGAATAGAATAGAATAGAATAGAATAGAATAGAATAGAATAGAATAGAATAGAATAGAATAGAATAGAATAGAATAGAATAGAATAGAATAGAATAGAATAGAATAGAATAGAAAATATGGAATAGAATAGAATAGAATAGAATAGAATAGAATAGAATAGAATAGAATAGAATAGAATAGAATAGAATAGAATAGAATAGAATAGAATAGAATAGAATAGAATAGAATAGAATAGAATAGAAAATATGGAATAGAATAGAATAGAATAGAATAGAATAGAATAGAATAGAATAGAATAGAATAGAATAGAATAGAATAGAATAGGAAAATATGGAATGGAATAGAATAGAATAGAATAGAATAGAATAGAATAGAATAGAATAGAATAGAATAGAATAGAATAGAATAGAATAGAATAGAATAGAATAGAATAGAATAGAAAATATGGAATAGAATAGAATAGAATAGAATAGAATAGAATAGAATAGAATAGAATAGAATAGAATAGAATAGAATAGAATAGAATAGAATAGAATAGAATAGAATAGAATAGAAAATATGGAATAGAATAGAATAGAATAGAATAGAATAGAATAGAATAGAATAGAATAGAATAGAATAGAATAGAATAGAATAGAATAGAATAGAATAGAATAGAATAGAATAGAAGCTGGAAGGGACCTTGGAGGTTTTCTAGCCCAGCCCCCTGCTTAAGCAGGAGAACCTATACTGTCTCAGACAGATGAATGACTAGTCTCCTCTTGAAATTCTCCAGTGATGGAGCATCCAAGATTTTTGGAGGCAAGCTGTTCCACTGGTTAATTATCCTCACTGTTAGGAACTTTCTCCTTAATTCCAGGTTGCTTCTCTCTTTGATCAGTTTCCAACCATTGTTTCTCATCCTTCCTTCTGGTGCTCTTGTGAACAACCTGACCTCCTCTGCCTTATGGCAGCCCCTCAGTTATTGGAACACTGCTATCATGTCTCCCCTATTTCTTCTTTTCTTTAGACTAGCCAAACCCAAGTCCTGTAACCTTTAGTCTGGCAAGATTCCTGTCAATAGGCAAACATAATAAAGAAAGTACTAAAAGTACTAAAGACATGTTAGTATCACTGTATAATGCCTTGGAAAGACCACACTTGGAATATTGCATCCAGTTTTGGTCGCCATGATACAACAAAGATGTTGAGACTCTAGAAAGAGTGAAGAGAAGAGCAACAAAGATTATTAGGAGATTGGAAGGTAAAACATATGAAGAACGGTTGCAGGAATTGGGTATCTCTAGTTTAATGAAGAGGAGGACGAGGTGGGACATGATAGCAGTTTTCCAGTATCTCAGAGGCTGCCCCAAAGAAGAGGGAGTCAAGCTATTCTCCAAGGTACCTGAAGGCAGGACAAGAAGCAACGGATGGAAACTAATCAAGGAGAGAAGCAACGTAGAACTAAGGAGAAACTTCCTGACAGTGAGAACAGCTAACTAACTAGTAGAACTGTTTGCCTTCAGAAGATGTGGGTGCTCCAACACTGGAGGTTTTTAAGAGAAGTTTGGACAGCCATTTGTCTGAAAGGCTTGAGCAGAGGGTTGGACTAGAAGACCTCCAAGGTCCATTCCTACTCTGTTATTCTGTTACTCAGAAATAACTCCATATGTCATTCTTGCTTCCCTGGGTCTAACACTAATCTTGCCAGACTCAAGTGACTATCTGCATAACTATCAGATATATTCTATGAATTGCTAGAGTGATACTTCATGGTCCTTGTGTCCTTCAAGAAGGTTGATAAGACCTGACTTGTCCTCCAGGCTGGATCAGAATGCTAGATGACCCCAACATAGATGTGGCATGCATTGAGGTTGGTGGTGCTTGGGTTACTGTATTATGTTCACTTCAGTGTTGTGTTTTTGTTTGAGTAATATTTTATTATATTATTTTCATTTTCTATAGTTAGCTGGAGATAGATAGACAGACAGACAGACATTATTGATTGATTGACTGATAGAAGATAGATGATAGATAGATAGATATAGATAGATGATAGAGATGATTCATTGATAGAAGATATATAGGCAGATGATAGATATTATTGATCAACTGATAGATAGATAGATAGATAGATAGATAGATAGATAGATAGATAGATAGATAGATAGATAGATAGATAGATAGATAGATGAATGGAGGTAGGTAGGTAGGTAGGTAGGTAGATAGATAGATAGATAGATAGATAGATAGATAGATAGATAGATAGATAGATAGATAGATAGATAGATAGATAGATAGATAGATAGATAGATAGATAGATAGATAGATAGATGAATGGAGGTAGGTAGATAGATAGATGAATGGAGGTAGATAGGTAGGTAGGTAGGTAGGTAGGTAGGTAGGTAGATAGATAGATAGATAGATAGATAGATAGATAGATAGATAGATAGATAGATAGATAGATAGATAGATAGATAGATAGATAGATAGATAGATATGTATCTGTTTTCTAAATAAATTAAATAAATTTGCATACAATAGTACACATACATTCAGATACCTACCAGCACACCTTTAACATCATTACAAACACATCTTACCAATTAAATACCCTACTTGCACTTTACTAAATACCCTAACCCATACAGTCACTACGCAACCCCAGGAAGCATCCTGTCCTTTTTTTTATTCCCTGCTCAAGGCTGAATCCTTTGCTAAGCATTTCACTTTTTCTCATCTTGCTTTATCTCCATTATGTGCCTCTCGGTCACTTTCTGTGGCCAATTCTTGCACTTCTGCGGTACTCTAATCACTCTGATCAAAGTAGTTTCCGCTCTCTTTCTTTCTGCCCATGTCCTATTCATTGTGTTGAGAGATTAATCTATCTTCTAAAATTTTCAAGCTGGACTTGTACTTTCTTCTTCCGTCGTTGATCTGTATCTCGCTCTGGTTGTGTTCCACATTTTTCTTTTTCTTATATGTTTGATTAGTTCCCCAGTATGAATCCTTGATACTTCCAAATGATTCATCTCACAATCTTATATGGTATACAATGTGTAAACCATGGTTTTTTTGCTTCAACTATGTATTTGACCCCAACAAGCGCTTCTAAGCAGATGCTCACCCTTCACATTCATTTGTGGCCCAATCATTTTTTTCAGTCCTTTCTTTCCTACACACCTATTCATGTCACCAAAAGAACAATTCAGAAAATTATACAATGAATCCTAAACTGAATTCTGGTTATTCTATTATCATTATTCACTAGAGTCAGTGGTAGGATTCAGCCGGTTCGCACCACTTCAGCACATGCGGTAGCTAATTTTTTTTTCCCTAGGCCCAGAATGGACTTCCAGAAGTGGCATCCACACAGAGAACCGGTTGTTCACATATTTGAATCCCACCACTGACTGGAATGTATCATAAAACTGTCAGCTGCCAAAAAAAGCCAACACAGTGCTAGACTGCATTATAGAATCAAGATCACGTGAAGTGTTAATACCACTTTACAAGGCCTTGGTAAGGCCACACTTGGAATACTGCATCCAGTTTTGGTCACCATGATGTAAAAAAGATGTTGAGACTCTAGAAAGAGTACAGAGAAGAGCAACAAAGAGGATCAGGGGACTGGAGGCTAAAACATATAAAGAACGGTTGCTGGAATTGGGTATGTCTAGTTTAATGAAGAGAAGGACGAGGGGGGACATGATAGCAGTCTTCCAATATCTCAGGGGCTGCCCCAAAGAAGAGGGAGTCAAGCTATTCTCCAAAGCGCCTGAAGGCAGGACAAGAAGCAACCGATGGAAACTCATCAAGGAGAGAAGCAACCTAGAACTAAGGAGAAATTTCTTGACAAAACAATTAATTGGTGGAACAACCTGCCTCCAGAAGCGGTGAATGCTCCAACACTGGAAGTTTTTAAGAAGAGACTGGACAGCCATTTGTCTGAAATTATATAGAGTTTCTTGCCTGAGCAGGGGGTTTGACTAGATGACCTCAAGGGTCCCTTCCAACATCATCATCATTATCATTGTGATTGTGATTATGATTGTGATTATTATAATTGTGATTATTATAATTGTGATTATTATCATCATCATCTTTGTTCTCTTCTCTGCACTCTTTCTAGACCCTCGGCATCTTTTTTGTACCCATCTGTTTTTTTTTATCAATCTCTGTATTTAATCAATGAGAACTGATATACATAAGTTTATGCCAAAAGGAATATTAGTTTTTCATGTGCCTCAAGACTTTCGGTTGTGCCGTTTTCCGACCCAGGGCCTCTACACAGCAACTCACAAAACCAAACTTAGCCTCAGGCATCAGCTTACTTAATCACTAGTCAAGATTCCAGGCAGATCATAAAATCCCATCTGATAAAACCTACACAACTGTTGGCATCACAACCGAGAATAGGAAGAGCTTCGTCGGAGGCTGCAAAATCTACAATGGAGATTTAATGAAGCCTCTCCAGGCAAGCATGGGATACAACTGGGACGCCCTCACTGAGAAAGCTACAAACTTAGTAGACACCTATCCACAACTCTCTGTGCAAGTTGGTGAGGAGTGAATGGCAATCTTAGCTTTGTTCTAGGCTTCTGTTGTTCCTAGGTGTTTATTAGGCACCGCTAGAAGTGTGCATTGCTGATCTTCTCCACCCAAAATATATTTTTTATGTTTTTCTGGAGTAGTCAACACATCTATTATTTAGTTTATCGATCTTCCACCTTATGGAAGAAATCTAAGAGCAGCAACAGTAGGAGAAGAAAGCTGAAAATAAATGATCTGAAACTACCTTATATACTTTCCGACACGGAAAAATAAGATTTAACAGGGCAGCCATAAAAGTTTGTTGGGAATGTAATGCAACTCTGAATTATAATTTATATTGGATGGGGGGGGCGGAGGTGATTCTTTTACAAATACAGGGTAGTTCTTGATTTACAAGAGTTTTATTTAGTGACTGTTCAAAGTGACAACAGCACCGAAATAAATGACTTACGACCACTTTTCACACTTACGACCCTTTGCAGCATCCCGCTGATCAGGTGATCAAGATTCATAAGAACATAAGAACATAAGAAGAGCCATGCTGAATCAGGCCAAAGCCCATCGAGTCCAGCATTCTGTGTCACACGGTGGCCCACCAATTGTACATGGGGATCCTGAGCAGAAAGAGAAGGCAAAACCCTCCCTTTCCCTTGACCCCCAACAAATGGTACTCAAGGGAATCCTGCCTGCCTCAACCAACATAGAGGCAGCACATGGACATCCGTTTTAATAACCACCGAGACACTTGGCATCCATGAATCTGTCTGACCCTGCCTTGAAGCTATCAAGGCTGACTGCTGTCACGACCTCTTCTGGAAGTGAATTCCATAAATCAACGACCCTCTGGGTGAAGAAATATTTCCCTTTATTTGTCCTCACTTTCTTACCTACGAGCTTTAGGGAGTGCCCCCTTGTCCTGGTATTGTGTGATAGAGAAAAGACTTTTTCTCTATCCACCTTTTCTATCCCATGCATGATTTTATACACTTCGATCAAGTCACCCCTTAAACGCCGTCTTTCAAGGCTGAAGAGACCAAGGCGTTGCAATCTGGTTTCATAAGGGAGGCGCTCCATTTCCTTGATCATTCTTGTTGCCCTTTTCCATTCAGACGCTTGGCAAGCGACTCGTTTTATGATGGTTGCAGTGCGATCCCTGTTTGTGACCTTCTGACAAGCAAAGTCAATGGGGAAGCCAGGTTCACTTAACAACCGAGTTACTAATTTAACAACTGCAGTGATTCACTTCACAACTGTGGCAAGGAAGGTCATAAAATGAAGCAAAACTCGTTTAACAAATTTCTCATTTAGCAACATAAATTTTGGGCTCAATTGTGGTCATCACTTGAGGAGTATACACAAACACACACAAACACACACATACACATACACACACACACATAAACACGTCATACCTACCCCCCCCACACACACACAGAGCTGTATGAACCATCTTTTTTGTTTGAATTATCCCTCTTGTATTGCTCTTATTTTTTGTTTTGTTAAAAAACTAAAAAAAATGAGAAAGAATTGCAGTGAAGAAAGGCAGGAAGCTACAAGTAATATCACTTCCAATTTCACAATGATATTGGAAAGTCATCCATTATCTTGCAGCATGTATCAGACATTTCCTGAGCCAAAGCATAATTCCCAACTCTAATGCAATGCCAGGTTCGGGAAGAGAAATGGGATTTGCAAGGATTTGTAACCGTGGACTAAGCTGGCTGCAGTGGGCTTCAGCTTTTCATTTCCATCTAAATCTGGGGTGTCCAACCTTGGTGACTTCAAGACCTGTGGACTTCAACTCCCAGAGTTCCTCAGCCAGCATGGGGAATGGCTGGCTGAGGAATTCTGGGAGTTGAAGTCCATTGGGCCTGAAGTTGCTAAGATTGGACACTCCTGATCTACGACAAATAGAAAGGCAAGGACATAGCCAAGGATAAAGACTACCACTTTTCTGCAGTCACAGCTACACAAAAACATGCAGCTGCTTCTTAGCTTCTGCTTGGCTGCCTCATTGCCTTGGCTTCCAGCCTGCTCCTCAGCACCTGAGTCAGGCTTGTAAGTCAATCATGGATGAAGGGAAGGACAGATGGAGGAACGGATAGGAAGGAAAGCGTTGTTTCATGCCTTCTGTCTAAAAATGTGTTAGGAAAGTGGATCTCTGGCATGATTTAAGGCAGTGTTTCTCAACCTTGACAATTTTAAGGCATGTGGACTTCAGCTCCCAGAATTCCACAGCCAGCATTGCTGGCTGTGGAATTCTGGGAGTTGAAGTCCACATGCCTTAAAATTGTCAAGGTTGAGAAACACTGATTTAAGGTCTCTTCGTGCCCATGTCGAACTACAATGCCAAATTCATAGAGGAGTACATGCACTGTTGATTAAAGTTTACACAGAAGCCATTTACACCTAGAGTGGTGAAACACACCTTACTACCTCTTTCGGTTGATTTTTCTCCTTCTACCATTTTTCAAAATGGGAAGGGTTATGTGTTACCCTCAAACTTGTGATATGCATTTGGTCAATTCCATTAACCCAAGTTTGCCCAACTCTTGTCACCTCAAGGTTCTCAGTAGAATGTCAAGTCTACAGTACACTTCCAAAATAGGTAGGCCCAACTTTTGGAAATGGGGGATTCCAGAATTTTAGAATCATAGAGTTGGAAGAAAGCACTGAAGCCATCAAGTTCATCCCTGGCTTGGTGCAGAGATCCAGTTTAATGTATCTAAGACAGATATCAATGAAGCTTCTCAATCATCCAGGTAAAGTTGTCTGAAGGTTGAATTAGTTGCTATGAATTAACTTGATCAATTTGAATCAACCTTCACATATCTAAGATAGATGGCTGTCAATCTATACAGGTTAAAAAAGATCTTTAATGACCTTGAGGCCTCTGCAGCTTAAATAAAAGAAGCTTAAGCATTTTTAAATCCAGAACTTCCAGATAATGTTCACAAGCAACTCAATCACACCTCCCTAATTGATTGGAGTATGGATAGTATGGAGTATGGATATGACCACAAAAGAGCCCAGAATTTTGGTTGTAGGTTGTTGCAGTCGTATGTTGAGGCACCACATGACCGGACTCAATTTTAAGACCAATTTTACAATGGTTATAAAATCAATCATCATGGTCATAAAGGGAATCACGTGGTCATCAACCAATTCTAGTCTTCTGAATGGGTGTGTAGAATTGGTCAGATTGTCAAGCACCCGAAATGTGATCACATGACCATGGAGGGGAATGCAGTCATAACTTTGAGGATAGGTCATAAGAAGCTTTTCTAAATCCGTTGTAATTTTGAATGGTCATTACATGACCAATTGAAGACTACCTGTCAGATTTGCAAGATTGATGTCAACTACACCAGATGGGCCGTACCATGAAATCAACTCTATAGAATGGCTAGATGTATTTTTTATCGAGATTGAGGTGTATTGATTTATTGATGCATTTGCTTGTTTGCTTACTATATTTAGAAACTGCACATCTCCTTCATACCGTGACTCTGGGTGCTGAAGAGTTAGAACTGAATCTTTCAAATCTGACAGCCGATTCTCTGTGTGTTCCACATTCTGCTTCAGAGGTAGGTAAAGAAGTAAGCAGCTGTTCATGGAAACTTCCTTACTTTAATTTGAGTAATGATTGTTTGGACTGAATGAAAAATTCCTTGGATTTAAAAAAAGTGACATGGAAGGTGGCATGTTATGAAGAAAATGTGGAGAAAATGGATAGGGTATTTTTTTTTTATCCCTCTCATAATACAATGAGAGGTGTGACAGCTCAGTGGCTTATGATGCTGGAGATGGTTTCTGCTCAACAGTTCGAGTCCTAGCACTGCGTGGCAGGGTGAGCTCCTGTCTCTGGCCTCAGCTTCTGTCCATCCAACAGTTCAAAAGCCTGTTCTATGCTACCGGTAGTAGGTACCATTTTGGTGGAGAGACAAATTGATGGTCCATGCAGGCAGTCAGATTCCTGCTGGCTCTGGACCTTCCCAGTTACGATGCCTGTTTGTGAAGGGGCTCCAAGGAAAGTAGGGAGCTTTGGATGAAGCTGCAGGAAGAGCCACTTAACTTTCTTTCTGGTGTGAAGCCAGCTTGACCTCTTGTGGCACATCTTGGGAAGGGTGTCCTACAACAGAGCTGGTAACTTGTCAGCCTAACTACTGAGAAGAGCAACAAAGATGATTAGAGGTCTGGAGGCTAAAACATATAAGGAACGGTTGCTGGAATTGGGTATGTCTAGTTTAATGAAGAGAAGGACGAGGGGGGACATGATAGCAGTCTTCCAATATCTCAGGGGCTGCCCCAAAGAAGAGGGAGTCAAGCTATTCTCCAAAGCACCTGAAGGCAGGACAAGAAGCAACTGATGGAAACTAATCAAGGAGAGAAGCAACCTAGAACTAAGGAGAAACTTCCTGACAGTTATAACAATTAACCACTGGAACAACCTGCCTCCAGAAGCTATGAATGCTCCAACACTGGAAGTTTTTAAGAAGAGACTGGACAGCCATTTGTCTGAAATGGTATAGGGTTTCCTGCCTGAGCAGGGGGTTGGACTAGATGACCTCCAAGGTCCCTTCCAACTTTATCATTATTATTTCTCTGCAACAGCACTGTGGTCTCCTGGCTAATATAAAAACTGCATAACAATCATAATCTTAATACAATAATGAAGCTACAGTGTGGGAGAACCAGAATAGACAGAAGAAAATAATGCTTCTGCAGAGCTATTTAAATTGGGGAAATTTACTATATTAGAATTTACTCTGCAGGCTACTAGCTGGATGGTTTCAGTGTGGAATTGGAAAAACATAAGGAAAGATAGCAGTGGCTTGTAGTTGTGATAACTAAGTGTTAACTCCAGCCATTATGTCTCTTAAAATTGCTGGTTCAGAGGAAAAAGCATTTTTTTAAAAATCATGTTATTAAAAATTAGCAATGACAAAAGTAAAACTAATACGAACTAAAAAAAAACCTAAAAGGATAAAAAGAAAAAATGGAGAGTGCAGAAAAGAAAAAAGTAGAAAGAAAAAGAGAAAAGAAAATTTAGAATATGGTAAAGAAAAGAAATATATAAAATGACTTCCCCCTTAATCAGAAGAATAAACAATTGTAGTAACTCTTATCTCCTATCTATAAATCAATCCTTAGTCTTGTGTCAATCCTGATCAGAAAATGTCTATTAAGGGTTGCCAGAGATACAAACATATCTGTTTTAACCTTGGTCAAATAAACCAACTTTAAATTCCTTCCTTTTACTTTTAATAATTTTCATCTTTACTCCCTTCAAATAATGTCCCAGAACTTGATTTCTTTCCATTTTTTTCTTTGTCCTTTTGCACAAAATTCTTCAAAGCTTTAACAAGTCTCTTTTGTGAATCCAATATAGGAAAATTATCCTCTTGTCTGGTTTATTTGTATATCCCTTTTAATTATTAAAATATCATCTGGTTTCTTTTGTATATCCATTGTGGCATCTTTTTCCATATTATTGTAGCTTATCATTTTTGAATTTACTTTCAGATCAGTCTCAGTTTTGTCTCATATAATTTGTTTCTCTTCCATAACTTCTTTGAATCACAATTTATCTATAGCAGCAGACACTCTTAAAATTAACATCTGGGTTCATTGCTCAAAAATATCCTTTCAATATGTTCAACGCTAAAATATTTTGCTTCATTCTGTCAAATTTAAGTGATCTTCTCCTTTAATTGTAATTTTTAGTTCCTTCTGGTTCTTTCTAGGGTCCAGCCTTCAAAATCTCGTCCTATCATGTCTTCTGGGGGGAAAAAATTCCATGGGAAGGAATTCTTATAATTAATTTCCAAAATCTGGTTCCCAAAATAGTAATTTTGTACTTAGGAAGGAGCAGAAACACTATAAACTAGTTTAATAACTAACCTTTGCAGGCAATCCAGAAGGAGACCATGACTGATGGTGCCCAAAGCCATTAAGAGATCTAAACCATCATCAAGGCTCCATCACAGGTCATCTACAAGAATAACTAATGCAGCTTTAGTCACAAGCTCAGGCCCTGATGAGGATCTAGATCAGTTATGGCGAACCTTTTAGAGACCGAGTGCCTAAAAACCAGCCCCAAACTTTCCCGCCCCCCGCTCCGCCCCCGTCCTGCCCGCTCCACCCTGCCCACCCCACCCGCAGGGCCATTAATTGACTCCATGGCCCGCCACAGATCGCCCAGGCAGCCCAGCAGTGCCGTGGCAACCACACTCTCTGCCCGCACCCCACAGCATCAACTGCGCGCGATGGGGTGCGAGGGCGGAGTCATGTCCCCACTGCCGTGCTGCCATGTCCTTGGCTGCGCTGCTCCATGCGGGCCACCTCGGGGGCAATTCTCCTCTGGGGGGCTGCTGGGGATGAGGGGGTCGCAGGGGAGGTGGGGCTGGGGCGACGGCATGTGCCCACAGAGAGAGCTCTGCCTGTGGCGCCCATGCCATAGGTTCGCCACCACTGATCTAGATAATCCTTTTATTTCAAGGCCCTCTGAAGAGAAAGCCCAACCAATTTCTTCAGAACTTTCCCCAAAAAGGGATGTTTGGAAATGGGATAGAAGTTATTCAAGTTTGCCAGATCCAGGGATAGCTTGCGAAGAGATATGCTACTGCTTCCTTTAAGAGGGCACTAGCCTCTTTCTTTCTTTTTTTTATTGGTTTTTATTGGTTTCCCCCCTCCCATAAATGCAAATTTTTCCTATCAACAAGTTGTCTGGAATTTGCTAAACTAATACATATTCAATTCCTAATCCTTGTTTCTTTTTTCTAACCAAATATAGAATAAGTTCCAAGTTTGATAATGGTCTGTATCTTCTTTGTCTTTTAGCCTCATGGTTAATCTGTCCATTTCTGCACAGTCCAAAATCTTCCTGATTATTTCTTCTTCTTGTGGCAAAGCTTCATTTTTCCAATATTGTGCAAAATTATTCTTGCTGCTATAGTAATATGTAAAATTAAATATATTTTCTGCTTGTTAGTCTTTTCAGGCATAATGCCTAATAAAAAGAGTTCAGGTTTAAAATCCACCTGTTCATCCAATATTTCTTCTAACCACATATGTATATTTTTCCAATAAACCTTTGCCTGCCCACATGTCCACCAAATATGATAATACGAGCCTATTTTATGTTTACATTTCCAACATTTATCTGACATATTTTTAAACATTCTTGCTAGTCTTACTGGTGGGAGATGCCATCTATAAAACATTTTGTACAAGTTTTCTTTATATGAAGTAGACATTGTCAGTTTATAATTTCTCTCCAAGGCACTAGCCTATTTCATGAAGAAATATTCCCAAGCTATTTGGGTTGCAAATGTACGATGAAAGTGTGAATGGATGAAGAGGAAGAAAAAAAAACCAAGATAGTCATGAACGGGGGGGGGTTACATAGTAAGATCCTCCATGACAGAGGTGGGAAGTTTAAAGAATAGTAATAGCAGTTGGACTTATATACCGCCCCCTAGTCCTTTATAGCATAGTGCAGTGGTGGCGAACCTGTGGCACTCAGAGCCCTCTCTGTGGGCACACATGCCGTGGCCAGTGGTGGGATTCAAATACGTGAACAACCGGTTCTCTGGGTGGATGCCGCTTCTAGAAGTCCATTCTGGGCCTGGGCAACAAAAAATTAGCTACCGGTTCTGCCGAAGTGGTGCGAACCGGCTGCATCCCACCCCTGTTTATAGTATTCCGTAAGTGGTTTATAGAGTCAGCATATTTGCCCCCAACAATCTTATTTTACCGAAATAAGGCGAACCTGTGGCCCGTGTGCCAGAGGTGGCACTCGGAACCCTTTCTGTGGGAACACATCTTTTCTGGCTAATATCACTTTACATAAGTGCTGTGGCGAGGAGGACATTTGCCCAGGTTCGCCTGGTGCACCAGTTGCGGCCCTATTTGGACCGGGAGTCTCTTCTCACAGTCACTCATGCCCTTATCACCTCGAGGCTCGACTACTGCAATGCTCTCTACATGGGGCTACCTTTGAAAAACGTTCGGAGACTTCAGGTAATGCAGAATGCAGCCGTGCGAGCAGTGTTGGGCTTGACCAGAAATGCCCACATTTCGACATCACTCCGCGAGCTGCATTGGCTGCCAATTGGTCTCCGAACCCAATTCAAAGTGTTGGTTATGACCTATAAAGCCCTATATGGCATCGGACCAGGTTACTTACGGGACCGTCTGCTGCCCCATGAATCCCAGCGGCCGGTTAGGGCCCACAGAGTCGGCCTTCTCCAGGTCCCGTCAGCCAGACAGTGTCGCCTGGCGGGGCCTAGGGGAAGAGCCTTCTCTGTTGCGGCCCCGGCCCTCTGGAACCAACTTCCCACGGAGATCCGTGTCGCCCCCACCCTCTCCGCCTTTCGTAAATTACTTAAAACACACCTCTGCCGGCAGGCCTGGGGCAGTTAACATCTTGCCCCAAGCCAGTGTATGTCTGTGTGTATGTTGAATGATTGGTTTTTTTAAATTAAGGGGTTTTATATATATGTATTTTTAAATGTTGATTTCTATTATGTTGTGAGCCGCCCTGAGTTCTCCGGAATAGGGCGGCATAGAAGTCAAATAAATAAATAAATAAATAAATAAATAATAAATAATATTTATTTCGGGCAGCCCTGAACTTACCACCACAATTGGAAAGGGAAAATTCCATTGCTAAGAAAGACGATTGCTAAATAAATCATTCCCCATTTTATGTCCTTTTTTTTCCTTCGGTGGTTAAGTGAATCGTGCAATGGTCCAGCGAATCTGGCTTTCGCCCGTAGGCTTCACTTAGCAAATTGCGAATTGTGATTGTTTTGACCCTGGAACACTGCAACCGTTGTGAATACGTGCCAGTTGCCAAGTGCTCACATTTTGATCATGTGACCACGAGAACTCATGCGATTCTCAGCTTATTTTTTTTTTAATTCTTGAGCCAACATGGGGGGGGGCTCTGACTAGGATTTTAAACCATGTCTTTTAATCATCCCGTAATCCTGGTGTTTGATGGCTTGTGAGATTTGTTTTGTTTTGTTTTGTTTTGGGAAATCTGTTACATGCAAGAATGACTCCTTATTTTAGGAACCAGTATATTTTTATCACCTTGCTTTCTTCGGTAAAGATTTTTTTTTTCCAAAGAACTGATATCTCTATTTGCACCTGGGATCTCGGATGTGTGGTTTTCCAGAAAAGGAAAACAAACAAACAAACAAAAAGACAATTCAGCCCCTGTTTACCTAGCTGAAAGGGGGTGTTCTCAATGAGCTTTGTTTATCAGAGTCTTGTTATTAACCCTTGAACTGTTTTTAATTAATCAAGACGGAAATAGAATAACAGGGACAGCTGCAAGAGAATCCCAGTGTGCAAACCAGCAAAAGCCAACCTTTTCTCCTGAAACAAGGATAACATTTTCACGGGTTTCTTTTTTTTTTAAAAAAAAAATTTTTTTGAAGGTGGCAAAATATTCAGCGCCAATGATTGTAGACAGAACTAGAGTAATGTGCATGAGTAAATAGTATATGAACTCGACAATCAACTCATTCACTCTGAAAAGTATACATTCCCAAGTCGCTCTCGTTCTGTTTCTTCCTTCGTTTCTCCCTCCCCCTTTCACTCTTCCTTCCTCCCTCCCTTCCTCCCTCCCTGCTTCCTTCCTTCCTTCCTTTCTCCTCCCCCTTTCACTCTTCCTTCCTCCTTCCCTCCCTCCCTGCTTCCTTCCTTCGTTTCTCCCTCCCCCTTTCACTCTTCCTTCCTCCCTCCCTTCCTCCCTCCCTGCTTCCTTCCTTCCTTTCTCCTCCCCCTTTCACTCTTCCTTCCTCCTTCCCTCCCTCCCTCCCTGCTTCCTTCCTTCCTTTCTCCCTCCCCCTTTCACTCTTCCTTCCTCCCTCCCTTCCTCCCTCCCTGCTTCCTTCCTTCCTTCCTTTCTCCTCCCCCTTTCACTCTTCCTTCCTCCTTCCCTCCCTCCCTCCCTGCTTCCTTCCTTCGTTTCTCCCTCCCCCTTTCACTCTTCCTTCCTCCCCTCCCTTCCTCCCTCCCTGCTTCCTTCCTTCATTTCTCCTCCCCCTTTCACTCTTCCTTCCTCCTTCCCTCCCTCCCTCCCTGCTTCCTTCCTTCCTTTCTCCCTCCCCCTTTCACTCTTCCTCCCTCCATCCCTTCCTCCCTCCCTGCTTCCTTCCTTCCTTTCTCCTCCCCCTTTCACTCTTCCTTCCTCCATCCCTTACTCCCTCCCTGCTTCCTTCCTTCCTTTCTCCCTCCCCCTTTCACTCTTCCTTCCTCCATCCCTTCCTCCCTGCTTCCTTCCTTCCTTTCTCCCTCCCCCTTTCACTCTTCCTCCCTCCCTTCCTCCCTCCCTGCTTCCTTCCTTCCTTTCTCCTCCCCTTTCACTCTTCCTTCCTCCCTCCCTCCCTTCCTCCCTCCCTGCTTCCTTCCTTCCTTTCTCCCTCCCCCTTTCACTCTTCCTCCCTCCCTCCCTTCCTCCCTCCCTGCTTCCTTCCTTCCTTTCTCCCTCCCCCTTTCACTTTCCCTCACTCCTTCCTTCCTCCCCTTCCCCTTTTTCATCCCTCCCTCCCTCCTTCCTTCCTTCCTCCCTCCTTCCCCCTTTTTCTTTCCTTTCTTTTTTCAAATTAGAGATCCACTTCAGGCTTTAAATTCCTTAGCAGTTTATTTTTAGTACTTCGGCATGAAAAATCCATTGGGGTTTTGTGGTTTTTTTTGTTGTTGTTTTTGCATGAGCTAGCAGGAACAAAAGCTGCTCAGAGCCCCATTTTAAGCAGAGGCACAAGAGGCTGGCAACCTCCCTGCGTGGCTCAAAAGTCAGCTACAGTTTTTGTGTGGAGAGGGATGGAATCTCAGCCCCAACAGAAAGACTCAACTGGAGCAAATCCACAACATTTTCCAGGCCAAAAAACAATTATTCTACAAGCAGCTAGCACCTTCCTCTATTCTTCCAGATACTTTCAGCCTGCCAGGAGTCATCCTTGCATTACTGTGGGTTAACCAAACCGCAAATGCAGAAAAGATTTTGATTTTGAATGTAAGCAGGAGCTGGAATAGGAGAGAGAGAGAGAGAGAGAGAGAGAGAGAGAGAGAGAGAGAGAGAGAGAGAGAGAGAGAGAGAGAGAGAGAGAGAGAGAGAGAGAGAGAGAGAGAGAGAGAGAGAGAGAGAGAGAGAGAGAACATGGCATATGTCTTCCTTTTTATATTTGTTAGAGTCACATCTTGGTTATCTTCCAGGAACTCAATCTGCATCTCCACAGCCAACCAACCTGTGAGGTGTGTTCGAACGAAGAGAAAGTGGCTGGCCCAAAGCCACCCCGTGAGTTTCCATGGTTGAGACAGGCTTGAACTGGGTTTCCCTCATCCGGGTCCAACCCTTTAACCACTAGATAGCATTATCAAGGTAATGATGATGATGATGATGATGATGATGATGATGATGATGATGACGAAGGGGAAGAAGAAGAAGAAGAAGAAGAAGAAGAAGAAGAAGAAGAAGAAGAAGAAGAAGAAGAAGAAGAAGAAGAAGAAGAAGAAGAAGAAGAAGAAGAAGAAGAAGAAGAAGAAGAAGAAGAAGAAGAAGAAGAAGAAGAAGAAGAAGAAGAAGAAGAAGTTGGAAGGGACCTTGGGGGTCATCTAGTCCAACCCCCTGCTCAGGTGGGAAACCCTATACCATTTCAGACAAATGGCTGTACAGTCTCTTCTTAAAAACTTCCAGTGTTGAAGCATTCACCATTTCTGGAGGCAGGTTGTTCCACTGGTTAATTGTTCTCACTGTCAGGAAGTTTCTCCTTAGTTCTAGGTTGCTTCTCTCCTTGATTAATTTCCATCTGTACTTTCTTGTCCTGCCTTCAGGCACTTTGGAGAATAGCTTGACTCCCTCTTCTTTGGGGCAGCCCCTGAGATATTGGAAGACTGCTATCATGTCCCCCCTCGTCCTTCTCTTCATTAAACTAGACATACCCAATTCCAGCAACCGTTCCTTGTATGTTTTGGCCTCCAGTACCCCAATCATCTTTGTTGCTCTTCTCTGTACTCTTTCTAGAGTCTCAACATCTTTTTTACATCGTGGTGACCAACACTGGATGCAGGATTCCAAGTGTGGCCTTACCAAGGCCTTGTAAAGTGGTATTAATACTTCAGGTGATCTTGATTGTATCCCTCTGTTAATGCAGCCTAGCACTGTGTTGGCTTTTTTGGCAGCTGCCAACCCTATGCGCCCTAACCGGTCGCTGGGATTCATGAGGCAGAAGACGGTCCCGCAAGTATCCTGGTCCATTGCCATAAAGGGCTTTATAGGTCATAACCAACACTTTGAATTGTGTTCGGAGACCAATAGGTAGCCAGTGCAGCTTGCGGAGAGCTGGAGTGATATGAGCATGTCTTGGGAGACCCAAGACGAGTCGCGCGGCTGCATTCTGGACTACTTGTAGTCTCCGGACATTCTTCAAAGGTTGCCCCATGTAGAGAGCATTACAGTAGTCGAATCTCGAGGTGACAAGGGCATGGGTGACTGTAAGGAGTGACTCCCGGTCCACATAGGGCCGCAACTGGTGCACCAGGCGAACCTGGATGAATGCTCCCCTCGCCACAGCCGAAAGATGATGTTCCAAACTTAGCTGTGGATCCTTACTCCTTGCTATACAAATTTATATAAGCTGGAGCCAGTCATTAATTTTGACTACCTTCAGTCTCATTCTGATTGTTCTACCTATCCCTTTATTCAGTCTTCCTACATTCACCATGCCAAAGACGTTAGACAAAGAATAGTTTCTTTTCTACTATTTCTTTCTTTTTTTAAAAAAAAACCTTCTAATCATGTTAATATGCTCGTGATTGCTGACCATTTATTACTAATTATGGAATGAATCAAGGCCAATTAATTATTGAAGCATCTTTATTCTCCAGGAGAGAACCAACCTAGAAATAAGGAGAAATGTCCTAACAGAACAATTGATCAGTGGAACTACTTGCCTCCAGAAGTTGTGGGTGCTCCAACACTGGAGGTTTTGAAGAAAAGACTGGACAGCCATTTCCCTGAAGTGATACAGAGCCTCCTGCTTGAACAGGGGGTTGGACTAGATGACCTCCAAGGTCCTTTCCAACTCTAGTTATTCTGTTATATCCAGGTTGCTGCAGGAGGTACATTATTCTCAGAAACAGGAAACATTCTCTACATTGCAAGGTGCCCAGAGTCACTGAGAATGAGAGCGTACAAATCTTCTTAAATAAGTAACTAAATATTCTGAAGCATCCTAGAAATACCAACCTGGCAGGCTTGATTCAGATTTGATGAAATTATAATGTATCAATAGAAGGGACTATCGGTAGCTCAGGGTTGAACTGTGGGGTCCTTGGCGTTCTCTGAGCTTGGTTGTTTTCTTGCAGACAATGCACTGATGATGTTACCTAGTTTGGTAATGAAATGTCTGCAAGAAAACAACCAAGCTCAGAGAACACCAAGGACCCCACAGTCATCTCTCCTCCTCCTCCTCCTCCTCCTCCTCCTCCTCCTCCTCCTCCTCCTCCTCCTCCTCCTTTCTCCTCCTCTCCACAAACCCCACTCCCTTCTAGCACTGATGGTGTTATCTAGTTTGGTAATGAAATGTCTGCAAGAAAACAACCAAGCTCACAGAGCTCCAAAGATCCCACATTGTATGTAATATATATTGGATATATTAATGTATCTCAGGAGAGATCTGGAGGCTGGAAGAACTGATAACCCAGCTAGTCTGTATGGCCCTTCAGTGAACACAACAATATGGAGGATATCTCCAAAGTTCATGTGGAGAATAAATGACACAATAGCAGTGCACTCTTTTGCTCTCCCTTTCCCTCTTTCTTTACACACGCACACACACACACACACATAACACACACACATAACACACACACACATAACGAAGAGTGAATTTCTGCTCTAAACCCATTCAGCAAATTTTCTATTATCTCCCTTGGTGGTGCAGGCAAGTAATCTCTCTCCCTTTAATGGGTAATTTTATGGCTACTAATAACATTTGTAGCTATGATAATGAGAAAGATAATCAAGCCACATGCTTCAAGGCAGATGCTGGTAGCCACAGGCCCAGTTAGGCAAAAAAGTTGCACCACCCTGCACACTGTGTGGGGTTTTCTGGGACATCCAGCTGAATGAATGAGTCAAGCCTGGGAGCTTTAGAGCTGAGTCAGCACTGCCTGGTCATTTTTGGAAGGTAGATTGTATTTCTTTTTTAGGCTGGCTGATGGCTTGCGACCTCTTCAATCGGCCTCCAGCCAGCCGTGGAAGCTGGAAATGGGGCAGGACATTGTCAGATAAGCTTTTTGCTCTGCCACCCCAAGATTCTTCCAGGTAGACCTACCCAGACCACACAAAAAGAAGTTTTCATTCCATGAGAAGGGATGAATGGAGATGCTTGGGCAAGGAATGAAAAGACACAGGTCATTGTTGTCTTATCAAAGTACGTATCTTAGAATATCACAGATAAATCAGGGTGCCTATGAATTTTTACGAAGGGAGGGAGGAGAGAGGGAGAGAGGGAGGGGGAGAGAGGGAGGGGGGGAGACGAGGAAAAAAGAGAAAGAAAGAAAGAAAGAAAGAAAGAAAGAAAGAAAGAAAGAAAGAAAGAAAGAAAGAAAGAAAGAAAGAGGGAAAAAGGTAGGGAGGGAGGGCAGAAGGGAGGAGGGGAGGAAGGAAGGAAGGAAGGAAGGAAGGAAGGAAGATGAGATGGAGGGAGGGAGAGAGAGAGAAAGCAAGGAAGGAAGGCAGATGAAAAAGATTTAAAAAGTGGAGAAAGGGAGGAAAAAATGGGGACTGGGAAGGAAGGAAGGAAGGAAGGAAGGAAGGAAGGAAGGAAGGAAGGAAGGAAGGAAGGAAGGAAGGAAGGAAGGAAGGAAGGAAGGAAGGAAGGAAGGATCACATGACTATGGAGATGTTGCATTGGTCATAAATGTGAGAACTGTTTGTAAGTCATTTTTTTCCATGCTGCTATAACTTTGAACAATGACAAAACGAATGGAGATGCACTGAGGATTAGCTGTAGTTGCTTCATATATGTTGGAATTCTCCCTGATTTAAGTGCTTCCTGTTTCTCCATTTTCGCCTTCACTCCAACCATCAGACAGCCTCATCAGCTAGTCCAGAGGTTGCAATTCCGCTGCCCTTCTTGCTTATCCCATTGCTTCCCAAGCCTGTCTCCTCCCCCTGCCCACCTACCCCCCCACACACACACACACACAAACTCCGCTTGTCAGTCCAACCTACTCAGCATCTCTCCAGGCTGGAGGCTTTTGATTCACAACCCTTCTCTTCCTCCCATTTCGTAAAGGCCACACTTGAAGTCTTTCCCCCCCCCCACCCCCCACCCCCACCCCACTCTCTTTTCCATGCCTGACATAATTCATTTTTCAGCTGGCTCCTTCCAGGGGAGCCTTTGACAGTGCAGATCGAAGCCTCTCTCTCCGAGAGAGAAACCAGGACTGACATGAATGGATTTACTGATATGCCCGGATTTATTTCACTCAGGCAGAAATTCTAAGGGCGGGCTCAGAAGGTCTCAAGCGATGAGAATGGCAGGAGCAAAAATGGGAGGAATTGCAAGAAAAAAGTGAAAAAAGAAAAAAAGAAAGAAAGAAAGCTGAGCCACCCAGCCCTAATTTTACAGAGGGATTGCATGGGCCTCAAATAATGGAGGGGGGTGGGGGGCAGGGAATGGACTCAGCCAGAAATTATGACAGGTAAGCACAGCAGTTTGAGGAAGTAGGGAGAAGTCATAATTCAGTGTGAAAGCTATGTTCTCCAGTTAAGTAGTTATGGAAATAGAAGTGGATGCAAAGAAATAATAATAATAATAACAAGAACAACAATAAAGTTGGAAGGTCATCTAGTCAAACCCCCTGTTCAGGCAGGAAACCCTATACCATTTCAGACAAATGGCTGTCCAGTCTCTTCTTAAAAACTTCTAGTGTTGGAGCATTCACCGCTTCTGGGGACAGGTGGTTCCATTGGTTAATTGTTCTGTCAGGAAGTTTCTCCTTAGTTCTAGGTTGCTTCTCTCCTTGATTAATTTCCCTCCATCCGTTGCTTCTTCTCCTGCCTTCAGGCGCTTTGGAGAATAGCTTGACTCCCTCTTCTTTGGGGCAGCCCCTGAGATATTGGAACACCGCTATCATGTCCTCCCTCGTCCTACTCTTCATTAAACTAGACATGTTAGTTAGTAAAAAATCTATTGTGGTCTGAAAAGCCCATGAATGTGGTGGAGAAACAGAGGTTTGGTGTTGAGGCATATAAGTAATAGTAATAAAGTTGGAAGGGACCTTGGTGGTCATCTAGTCCAACCCCCTGCTCAGGCAGGAAACCCTATACCATTTCAGACAAATGGCTCTCCAGTCTCTTCTTAAAAACTTCCAGTGTTGGAGCATTCACTGCTTCTGGAGGCAGGTTGTTCCACTGGTTAATTGTTCTAACTGTCAGGAAGTTTCTCCTTAGTTCTAGGTTGCTTCTCTCCTTGATTAGTTTCCATCTGTTGCTTCTTGTCCTGCCTTCAGGAGCTTTGGAGAATGGCTTGACTCCCTCTTCTTGGGAATACCTGTTGGTTTCTATGGATAACTCTTTTTGAAACATAAGTTAAACGGAACCTTAGCTGATGTAACTGTCAACGCTGCTAACATCGGATGTTCTTGCTTTGACAACAGATGAAAATGCAGCCATTTTCTCTATGCTTTAACAGGGGTTCTCAACCTTGGCAACTTTAAGACTTGTGGACTTCAACTCCCAGAATTCCTCAGCCAGCAAAGCTGGCTGAGGAATTCTGGGAGTTGAAGTCCACAAGTCTTAAAGTTGCCAAGGTTGAGAACCCCTGCTTTAGAATCAGCTGGTGCTGGGAGGGGGGATTGGGATGAGAGTTCAGGTAGCCATAATAATAACAACAATAACTCTGCCATGGGAATCTAAGGTTATTGCACCCAGCGTTGATAAAGATTTGGCAGGCTGAAGAGCTGGGGAGAAAGCCTGCGCTTCAAGCTAATTGGGGAAAGTGATTTATGACTGTTTATTGGGGGTGGGAATTGTACTTTGTTCCTTTGTATCCAGGGGAGGAGAATTTAGTTTTGGGGTTCAACTATGTAGTGCCTTATTTTGTTTCCTGAATAAAAGATTCTTTAAGGAAAGCAATGCCTCAAAGTTCTTTTGAAGGGTTTCATCTGTTGGAACCATGACATTAACATTATGGTCATCCCTTTATTACAAAGATATATATGAAGCACCCACAACGTCTGGAGGCAGGCTGTTCCACTGGTTAATTGTTCTCACCATTAGGAAGTTTCTCCTTAATTCCAGGTTGCTTCTCTCCATCCCTTAGATATTGGAAAGAGTGCTATCATGTCAGCCCTAGAATTTCTTTTCATTAAACTATAAATAAATAAATAAAACCTCAGTTCCACTCCTTAAAATTTGCTCCAACTAATTGTAGAGCAACTAAGAAATGCATCCTTGCCACACCAATAATTATGCAAGAAATAATTGTCCAAAGAGGAGAAAGTTCATTTTAAAAGTCCGTCGTGGTTTTTTTTTTAACTAAAAGCAGATATTTGATATATTCGATAACACTGTTCCGTTTGCATTGGCGTAAATAAGGGGAAACACTTAATTTCCGTTTCACACTTCAATTCTTTTCATTTTTTTTTCCATAGTTACATAAGCTTTTTGTTAATGTTTGGAAGTTTGCACATCTGAAGGTTATGCAACATTAAATTGGCTAGAGAACTACTAGCTCGCTGTCTTTTCTAAAACTGCTTGCTTTACTAAGATGATAATGGTATTCTCACTCCCCAAAAAAAAGGATAACTCTTTGTTAAGAGGCATGCTTGCGTTTATCTGCTGAGTGCATATAAAGAAAAAGATTTGTTGCTACCTTTTTGCTCTAAGTAGCATTGCAGTGGTGCAATGCAAGATGGAACATATTTTGCATAAGCACTACCTCACCAGAAGACAAGTAAAGTGTTAGTACCACTTTACAAGGCCTTGGTAAGACCACACTCGGAATACTGCATCCAGTTTTGGTCACCACAAAATGAAAAAGATGCTGAGACTCTAGAAAGAGTGCAGAGAAGAGCAACAAAGATGATTAGAGGGCTGGAATATACAATATATGAAGAACGGTTGCAGGAATTGGGTATGTCTATTTTAATGCAAATGGGACTAGGGGTGACATGACAGCAGTGTTCCAATATTCGAAGGGCTGCCACAAAGAAGAGGGAGTCAACCTATTCTTCTAAAACATCTGAGGGTAGGACAAGATGGAAGCTAACTGAGAACCAATCTAGAAAATTGTTTCTTAACAGAAACAGATATTTCTTAACAGTTAGAACAATCAATCTGTGGAACGACTTGCCTCCAGAAGTTGTAGGTTCTTCAACACTAGAGGTTTTTTAAGAAGAGATTGGACAACCATCTTGGTATAGGGTCTCCTGCTTGAGGAGGAGTTTGCACTAGAAGACCTTCAAGGTCCCCTTCCAACTTATTATTCTGATATTCTGCTCCAAGGATATCCAAGATAACTTGAATCTGAGACCCCAGAGGAGCTGGCCTTCCTTGCTAAATTTCAGGAGAGAAACAACCTGGAATGAAGGAGAAACTTCCTGACAGTGAGGACAATCAACCAGTGGAACAGCTGGCCTTTAGACGTTGTGGGCACTCCATCACTGGAGTCTTTTAAGAAGAGACTAGACATTCACCTGTCTGAGATGGTATAGGTTCTCTTGCTTGAGCAGGGGGCTGGACTAGAAGATCTCCAAAGTCCCTTCCAGCTCTATTCTATCCTATCCCACAAAAAAATATTCAAATAATGTCTAGCACTAACTTGATGTTGGATAAGGATTAATAGAATTCAAGGAGGGTTGGACTTAGTTCGCTTGTACCTATGTAGAGATTCTAGGCTGATTGCTCTTTTGACTCCACCTCCAGGTTCTGCCACTCCTTCACCTACATTTCCTGAGATGGAGAACTTTTATTTCCAAACCTATCACCCCCAAATGTTACACTTTCCAAAATGGACAACAGTGGAGGGGGAGGGGCAATTATCCTGCGATTTGCATTTTGCCTGTGAGGAGATGTCCCTCACTAACCTATCAGAAGAAATTTCAGCTAATCTACTGCAAACATTTCAGATCCATTCAACTCCTCCCGGCTTTATCTGGCTTCCTGGCCACTGGGAAGAGTTTCAAAGATAAGAAAATTGATTGAAAAACCGTTTGAACAGACTGGTTTATCTGCTGGGATGAGAAGACTTGAGAAACTTGAAGGTTTTAAAAAGATTGGTTCATGTTGGAGAGTAAAATGTATAAAACTGGATAGGTTGTGTCCCCTTTCTAATGCACTCTTCCTCATCCAATGCAAGAGGATAAGGGTTCTTCTGCTCTGTGTACGTATTCGTAGTAATAGTTAACAGTAGTAGCAGCGGTCAGGTCATGGTTCTGAGCACTGTCATGACAAGAGTATGCAATTAATCACACAGCATTGGTCACTTCGGTCATGAGACAATTCCTATGAGATGAATTATATGAAAGTTTCTACAGAACATCTCATGAACTCTACACAGACCTACCCCATCCGTAGTCTTTAAGGGCAAAGAGCTAATGGAGGGCACTCCCATGTGGAATTGTAAAAAATATATCTTCCAGCCACAAATGTGGAAATTGCTGGTGGTGGGAGGAAATATCCCTTAGGAGGCAGAGACATTTGACATTCCAATTATAATGGCAAGTAAAAAGAAACTAAAGTTTTTAGGAGAGCTGAAAAGAGCCAGACACAATTGAACAATAGTCACACTTCTGTGTTGAATTAATGACGATGTTATTCATTCAGTTGTATCTGACTCTTGGCGATTCTATGGACCAGGTCTCTCCATGTCTTCTGATCTTGCATTACAACTTTGAGTTGTTTTATGCTCTGGCTGGTGTCAGCTTTCATGGTGTCCAGTCATGCACTCCAGTACTTGCTTGTTGGTCACCTTTGTTGTCTAAGGAATACCCATGAGCCATCTCTGGCACCACAGCTCAAAGGAGTCAATTTTCTTCCAGTCTTGCTTTTTAAAGGTCCAACTTCCACAGCCATAGGTAGCTACAAGGAACACAACAGGGCAGAGCAATCTACATTTGGCTTCCAGGCTGACAACTTCCTAAATTGCACTTAGCAATAGCACTTAGACTTATATATGGCTTTACAATTTACAGAGTCAACCTCTTGCCCCCAACAATCTGAGTCCTCATTTTTACTGACCTCGGAAGGATGGAAGACTGAATTAACCTTGACCCGGTCAGGATCGAACTCCTGACAGTGAGCAGAACTAGCCTGCAATACTGCATTCTAACCACCGCGCCAGCATGGCTCCAAAATCCATGTGAACGTGATCTTTGAGTTAGAACTGTAGGCAGTGCTGTTCAGCACCTCTTCCAGGCTCCATTTTTGGGGAAGTTGCTAGAGATATGGGTATGTGCGTTCATGTCAGAATGGCACTAATATTCATGCTGAAGACCAAAAGACACTGGTCTTCAAGAAGATCTAATGGACCATATTTCCTATTTCAAATCTTCCCAGTTACCCAGATCAGTGGGAGAGACCCTTTTGGTGGTGTCATTATTATCAGAAGCTCAACTATTGGGTGTGTGGAAGAGGATGTAGCTTTTAAGAAACTTTTCGCCCTTTCCTCTATTTCTTTCATCACCTTTAAACTGTTAATTTAATTAAATGAGGTTGGTTTTAACATTGATGGCATTGATTTAGTTGTTATGTTTTGTTTTTTAATTACTCCAAGCCACCTTGAGGGTTTGTACAGATTAAAATAGCATATAAATACAATTTAAAAATGAGGTATAAAAGCTCTTCGTGGCATAGGGCTTGAATTTTTGGAAGGACCACTTTTCTTTGATCATTCTGCTTGTCCAGTGGTGGGATGCAAATATGTGAACAACAGGTTCTCTGTGTGGATGCCGCTTCCAGAAGTCCATTCTGGGCCTGGGAAACAAAAAATTAGCTACCGGTTCTGTCAAAGTGGTGCGAACTGGTGGAATCCCACCACTGTGCTTGTCTGATATTTTTCCAATGGAGTGGATTTATTTTAAGTTCCTTCAGTGGAACAATATTAGGTTAGCAGGACCTCAAAAATATGTTTTCTCTATCCTAGTGCCTGCTCTCTGAAACAGCTTCTACTGGAGAACTATATAGTTCTCATAATGCTCAAGAAGATATTTTATTTATTTATTAAATTGAAAACTTTGTTAATAATGTTAATAATAATAATAATAATAATAATAATAATAATAATAATAATAATAATAATAATAATAATAATAATAATAATAATAAAAAGTTGGAAGGGACCTTGGAGGCCATCTAGCCCAACCCCCTGCTCAGGCAGGAAACCCTATACCATTTCAGACAAATGGCTGTCCAGTCTCTTCTTAAAAACTTCCAGTGTTGGAGCATTCTCAGCTTCTGGAGAAGCAGGTTATTCCACTGGTTAATTGTTTTGTCAGGAAGTTTCTCCTTAGTTCTAGGTTGCTTCTCTCCTTGATTAGTTTCCATCCGTTGCTTCTTGTCCTGCCTTCAGGTGCTTTGGAGAAGAGCTTGACTCCCTCTTCTTTGTGGCAGCCCCTGAGATACTGGAACACTGCTATCATGCCCCCACCCTCGTTCTTCTCTTCATTAAACTAGACATACCCAATTCCAGTAACCATTCCTTATATGTTTTAGCCTCCGGCCCCCTGATCATCTTTGTTGCTCTTCTCTGCACTCTTTCTAGAGTCTCAACATCTTTTTTACATCATGGTGACCAAAACTGGATGCAGTATTCCAAGTGTGGCCTTACCAAGGCATTGTAAAGTGGTATTAACACTTCACGTGATCTTGATTCTATCCCTCTGTTAATGCAGCCTAGCACTGGTTAGCTTTTTTGGCAGCTGCAGCACATGGCTGGCTCCTATCTAAGTGATTTTCCCAGACTTGATAGGACAGTTGTTTACCCTATATAGAATGTTGTTGTTTTTTTGTTTTGTTTTTAATGCATCACTTATTGTTCCATTTAGCTTCCTGCTTTTGAAGTCTAAACCACAGTCATCTGAGGTTGGGCAGTCTCTAAATATGAATGAATGAATGAATGAATGAATGAATGAATGAATGAATGAATGAATGAATGAATGAATGAATGAATGAACCAGTACAGCAGTTAAGAATGCAAAACCAGCATCGCATCCTAAAGCATAGCCTAGGTACCAGCAAGATTCCATGTCCACATTCTGGCCTCACCAGATGTTCTCAGATGACGTCCCTTCACACTTCACCGTTGACTCCACCTGCTCCTGAGGGTATGTCTATTCATTCTAGAGCAGAGGTCCCCAATCTTTTGGCCACCAGAGACCGGTTCCCTGGAGAGAGATTTTTCCGCAGACCGGAGGGGGCATGGTTTTGTGTGCTGCCTGCAGCTCTTTGTGGCCTTGTACTGATCCATGGACCTGAGGTTGGGAACCCCTGGACTAGAAAACCAGATATACTCCCATCTCACAGTTAAAAACCCTAGGTTCCTGCCAGAATACCAAATCTGAGGTTTTTGATAGACAAGAATATCCCTTGTCGAAGCTCTGGAGAAAAAGAAGCATGACCACGTTGCAAACGTAAGAGTCAGGATGTTTTCTTCTTGAAAACGTTGCTTTTTTTTTTTTTTTTTAGGTTTTGAAAGTCTGTTTAACTATCTTAAGCCTGTTTTTAACTTCAACAAAATACAGGTAGCCCTCGACGTACAACAGTGGTTCTCAACCTGTGGGTCGTGACCCCATTTGGGGTCGAATGACCATTTCATGGGGGTCACCAAACAATGCAGTCCGCCATTTTTTTCCCTTTTCCTTAGCTGTGCTACTCCCTCTTATTCTATTGGCTTTTGAAAGCCAGTAGAATAGACTCTCTTGAATAGAGTCTAATTCTATTGGCTTTCAAAAGCCAATAGGAATTGTCCAGGCTGTCTCTGCCCTGCTGAGCCCGCCAAAAGTCCCAGTCTGCAAACGGTGCTACAAGTTGTCTGCAGCGAAGGCGAGCTGTCTGGAAGTTTCCACCCCTCCCTGCTGAGCAACTACTAAAAATGTAAGTAAAAGAGGGCCAGGGGTGGGAGGTGGGAGGCCGGCGGGTGCAGGGAGGGTTGCTGGTGCGCGTGGGGCCCGGCGGGTGCCTTACCTCCCTTGGGCTGGGCCAGCTGGTGGCCCAGCCGGTGGTCGCCCTGCGCCGTCACTGCCCCTTGCCAGCTACGCCTCGGCCGGCGCAGGGGGCGGCACCACGCATGCGCGGTGCTCCCGGGCAGAGAAATAGTCCCCAACTTACGACCAGTTGAGGTCCTCGACTTATGACCGGTTGGGGGGGGTCCTTGACTTGTGACCGGTTGGGTAGTCCTTGACTTACGACCGGTTGAGGGTCACAGCATTAAAAAGGTTGAGAACCACTGACATACAATCACAATTGAGCCCATAACCTCTGTTGCTAAATGAGACAGTTGCTAAGTGGGTTTTACCCCATTTTCTTGCCACAGTAAATCACTGCAGTTGTTCAGTTAGCGACACGGTTGTTGGCTTCCCCGTTGACTTTGCTTGTCAGAAGGTCTCAACGGGTGGTCCCATGACCCTCGGGATGCTACAGCCGTCATAAATAGGGACCAGTTTGCCAAGTGTCTGAATTTTGACCACGTGATGCTGGGGATGCTGTAATTGTCATTGTCCTAGGTCATTTTTGTTCCGTGCTGTTGCAACTTTGAACGGTCACCAAATGAACTGTCGTAAGCCGGGGGCTACCGTAGCTAAGCCTGTTGTTGTTCTGTTTCCAACTCAAAACTTTGGGAAATTGGTGCGAATTATCAGCAATCGTATTGAGAAAGAACTCTAAGGGCGTTAAAAGGAGACGGGAACCACTTACAATTCTTTGAGCCCAGGCTGAGCACATTTGCCTTAGAGCAGGGGTATCATGCTTCCGACAGATGAAACTCTTCAAAGAACTTTGAGGCATTGTTTACCTTAAAGAATCTTTTATTCGAGTAGCATAACTTCGGCACTTACATAGTCAAAGCCAAAATCTGAATTCCTCTCCCCTGAGCACATAGTATCAAAGCACAATTCCCTCCTCTAATTGACAGTCATAAATCACATTCTCCAATTAGTTTGAAATGCAAGCTCTCCCTCCAGTTCTCCAGCCCGCCAATCCTTATCATCTCTTATTTCAATAACCTTGGTTCACACACTAGTTACAGTATTGCTATGTCTAACTAAAGTCCCATGCACGGTCGTCCTCCTCCTCCCCCTCACAGTATCATCTAATTCTAACTCTAATTCTAAGAGTAAAACACAGGAAGGAAATTGGTTGCAACTCCACATGTTGTCTAAGCAAAAACATCCAATGTTAGCAGCATTGACAAGGGGTCTTCAAACTTGGCCCTTTGATGACTTGTGGACTTCAACTCCCAGAATTCCTCAGCCTGCATGCCTGGCTGAAGAATTCTGGGAGTTGAAGTCCACAAGTCATCAAACGGCCAAGTTTGAAGAGCCCTGCCTTAGAGTCTCTGTGGAGATTCTCAACCATCCAGGTCATGGCTGTCCCAAAAGTGCTTTTCCAGGAAGCAACTGGACTTCCTTTGTTTTTCCTTGAAGACGTTTTGCTTCTCATCCAAGAAGCTTCTTCAGTTCTGACTGAATGGCAGAGAATGGAAGGATTTATATTTCTTGCAGTCATCTGGTCATTAGCACGCTGTCTGAGAATCATTGAGGCCACTTGGAGTTTATCTGTGCCCTTAGGGTCACCTGAATAGTGCAAATGGGTGTGGGACCTTATTGGAATTGCTGAAAGGACTGTCTTGTAACTATTCAGGTGACCCTGAGGGCACAGGTAAACCCCCAAGTGGTCTCAATGGTTCTCAAAAAGAACGCAAATGATCAGATGACTGTAAGGAATATACATCCTTCCATCCTCCACCATTCAGTCAGAAATGAAGAAGCTTCTTGGATGAGAAGTGAAACATCTTCAAGGAAAAACAAAGGAAGTCCAGTTGCCCCTTGGAAAAATCACCACTGGGATTTGCCTTCGACAGCTGCTGGAGGCTGCCGATGGCTCAGTCAATCACTGGGGCCAGTTCAGCATCAGATTGCTGTCTATGAGAACACTTAAACTTCTTGTCCTTCTCTAAATTTACCAGCATCTAAATCAAAACTGATGGCGCATCCCTATTCATCATTCTATTCCCTTTGGGCATAAGCAAAACAGAGAAATAGAGAGTAGGAAGAAAAAAAGCAGTGAAGGCAGAAGACAAGAAGAAAAATAAAGGAAAGCTAACAATCAGTACAACTTGTATCGGGACTGTACACGATCTCTCTTGGTGTTTTTCCATTTCTGTCAACCATCTTGACCTTCAGCACATCCACACATAATTTTGTACCAAGTCTGTGGTAAATACTAGGCATGGAGGAGAGACCATGTGCCCCATGCTTTCGTTTGAACCGACAACATTGGATTTAAACTCAAGGGCAATCACAGCTTTTCCACCCATTGCTCAGTTCAGTTTCTTTGCATTCTCCACCCAAGCTTTCAAAAAAATATTCAGGGATTACTGGAATTCCAAGTCTGGCTAATAGGGGATGTGGTGGCGCAGAGGCTTAAGGATGCTGGAAATGCCAGCCAGAAGTGGCCTGCACTCCAGGGGTTCGAGACCAGCTTTTGAGATGGAGAGCGCTCCCATCGCTTGATCCCTAGCTCCTGCCCACCCAGCAATTTAAAAGCACGCAATATTGTGAGCAGATAAATGGTACCACTTCAGTGGGGAAACTATAGCTGTGTTCACGTGTGTGGAGGGCAGAAGCTGGTGCTGGATTTGGCCAGAGGTGAGGCATCATGATACAAGACAAAGCAAAGTAGAGGAGCCTGATTGAGCCAGCAATTTAAGCAACACAGACAGCGGTGGGATTCAAATATGTGAACAACAGGTTCTCTGCATGGATGCCACTTCTGAAAGTCTGTTCTGTGCCTGGGCCTCCGAGACCCAGAACAGACTTCTGGAAGCAGCATCCACAGACTTCCAGCAAGCCATTATGGGCCTGGGAGGCCTCGTCCAGGCTTCTAAGGCCTGAACGTACTTCCAAAAGTGGCGTCCAGACTTCCGGAAATGGTGTCCGCCCATCCGTTCTAGGCCTGGGAGGCCTCCTCTGGGGCCCAGAACGGACTTCCGGAAGCAGCGTCTGGACTTCTGGAAGTGGCATCCATGCACTTCTGGCGGGCCATTCTGGGCCTTGCAAAAAAGGGTTAGGGCTTCAGTGGGCACCATCCAGTGATAGGATTCAGCTGGTTTGCCAAAGTCAACAAAAAAATAGCTACCAGTTGTACCGAACCGGTGTGAACCGGCTGAATCCCACCACTGGCCACAGGTCAGCTGATGTAAAGCTAGTACGGTGCATCAAGGATAGGCATGCAAGCACTGAACAGAGTCAACTAGAAATCTAGGCGGTCAGGACTGCATTGTGTGTCTAGCATGTGTACATTTCCCTGGCACTGTATGTCATACGCTAAATAAATAAGTCCGGCTAATATTCCAAAAAGGCCAATGGCTTTGATACTAGGAATACATTTTGACAGGTACTGTTTGCTCACTTCAGAATGGAGAGAGGGGCAAACAGATAAATTTTAATTGCATCTATAAGTAGGTTCATGTCAACGCCACTTCCAAAACTCTCTTTCTCCCCTGCTAGCAAAACTGGATTTTGTGGGCATTTATAAACCCACAGATGTTGCAATCAAAATAAATTATGGAAATTGCAAAATTAAGCAGTCCAAATTGGCAGTCTCTAACCTTAGGAAATTTAGGGGCTGGCTGCTTTGAGCCCTAGCATGCATAATGGCATTAATTTACTTATTATACCTTCTCCTGATACTGTATTTTTCCATTAGCGAATAAGCACTCAATGCAGCAGATAAATAAATAAACGTTTTTTTAAAAAAAAACGTGAAGGCATAATTAACAAAGGACTTCATTAAAGCAGATTTGAATACCTTTTTCTGACAGTGGAGAGGAGGGGAGGCACTGAACGCTTCACTGAGGGGGGGTCCTTTCCGGCTCCCTTAAAGGAGGCACTTGTGCGCCCCCTCCTCAAGAAGCCTTCCCTGGACCCAGCAGTTTTAAATAATTATCGTCCAGTCTCCAACCTTCCCTTCCAGCCCTCCGTGAGCTGCACTGGCTGCCAATTGGTCTCCAAACACAATTCAAAGTGTTGGTTATGACCTATAAAGCCCTATATGGCAATGGGCCAGGATACTTGCGGGACCGTCTTCTGCATCATGAATCCCAGCGACCGGTTAGGGCACATAGGGTTGGCCTCCTACGGGTCCCGTCTGTTGGACAATGCCGTTTGGCGGGACCTAGGGCTAGGGCCTTCTCTGTTGCTGCCCCAGCCCTCTGGAACCAGCTTCCCTCAAAGGTTCGTACTGCTCCCTCCTACCTTTCTGAAAACTTTTAAAAACATATCTATGCAGACAGGCTTGGGGTTTGTGAGCTGTGCTCTGCCCCTGGGCCTTTGATTGGGACTGTATGTTGTATGAGGGGGTATAGTTTTATTGTTTTTTATATTGTATATTATCATTTTAACTAATTTATATTTTGTACTTGTATTATTTGCTGTGAGCCGCCCTGAGTCTGAGGAGAAGGGCGGCATATAAGTCAAAATAAAGTAAAGTAAAGTAAAGTAAAGAAATTGCAAGGAAGTGAAAGAGGCAGTGGTTTTTCCTCATATGGGACCAACAAGCCTTTTTCTGTAAAGGACAAGTTCTGTCCTTGACTTAAAACAGTTCATTTAGTGACCGTTTCACATTACAGCAAGACTGAAAAAAAGTGACTTAAAAAAGTGATGGCCCTCACCTGACGTGACCCACACCTGATCCCTCACACGATCCATCACAAGACACTCACCTGACATGACCCACACCTGGCCCCTCACAAAAGCCATCACAAGACGCTCACATGATGTGACCCACACCTGGCCCCTCACAAAAGCCATCACAAGACGCTCACCTGACGTGACCCACACCTGGCCCCTCACAAAAGCCATCACAAGACACTCCCCTGATGTGACCCATACCTGACCCTTCAGAAGATCCATCACAAGCCACTCACCTGATGTGACCCACACCCACACCCTCACAAGATCCATCACAAGACACTCACCTGATGTGACCCACAACTGGCCCTTCACAAGACCCAACATATCACCTGACATCACCTTCCCATCACAAGACTTACTGACCACACGAAGCCCTTACAGTCAGGAGAGGCATCTCCTAAATTCCACTGAAGATGTTACCTAGCCTGGTAATGAAATGTTCAGAAACCAACCCACAAGCTGAGAGAACGAACCTCCATCCTACACCCGAGCTGCAGATATTAACCACTACTGCAAAGGAGTTCTGGGTTGGGAGACCTGTGAAAGAACCATCTTAAGAAGGAGAGAGAGTTTGTTTTCCTCTATATGCCTCTCTGAACCATGGAGAGTTCTGCAGGAGTTGCCCTAGAACAGAGGTTCCCAACCTTTTGGGCACCACCAGGGACCAGTTCCATGGAGAGATGTTTTCCTGCAGACTGGAGAGCGCGTGGTTTTGTGTGCTGCCTGCATCGCATGGATGGGACTTTACTTGTTTGTGCGGACTGGTTGCTGGCATGCCGTGGACTGGTACCAGTCCACAGACCGGGGGTTGGGGACCCCTGTCCTAGACTATCAAGCCTATTTAGGAATGATCTTCCTAAGAATATCATTTACAGAGAGCAATGGAGAATGAGGAGTCGGACTCTCTAGTATCCACAAGATTCACCATGATATTTTTCACACTAATCCTTACAGCGGAGAGGATCTATTTGAAACTGTAACATGGCTGATCCCAGACTGTGAACTTGCCTTAGATGGAAGCAGGGATGGGATTCAAATATGCAAACAACCGGTTCTGTGTGTGGATGCCACTTCCAGAAGCACCAGAAGGCAGGACAAGAAGCCACGGATGGAAACTAATCAAGGAGAGGAGCAACCTAGAACTAAGGAGAAACTTCCTGACAGTGAGAACAATTAATCAGTGGGAACTACCTGCCTCCAGAAGCGGTGAATGCTCCAACACTGGAAGTTTTCAAGAAGAGACTGGACAGCCATTTGTCTGAAATGGTATAGGGTTTCCTACCTGAGCAGGGGGTTGTCTCTTCCAACTTTTTGATGATGATGATGATGATGATGATGATGATGATGATGATGATGATGATGATGATGATGATGATGATAATGATAATAATAATAATAATAATAATAATAATAATGATGATGATGATGATGATGATGATGATGTCCATTAGTTACCGGTTCTGCTGAACTGGTGAGAACTGGCTGAATCCCACCACTGGATGGAAAGAGGGAAGGAGGAAAGGAGGGAAGGAAGGAAGGAAGGAAGGAAGGAAGGAAGGAAGGAAGGAAGGAAGGAAGGAAGGAAGGAAGGAAGGAAGGAAGGAATTGATTTACTCAATGCCTCCAAATCCTTCTTTCATGTTCTCCAAAGAAACTGGCACCATTACACTTCACACAGTAGATGTGTTTATACAATAGTGTTTATACAACCCATCGAATTTGATTTCCAAGTTAACACCATTCCTGCATTTCCATTGATCCTTAAACTAGTCAAGCAGACTGGGTTTTTTTTTTGTACATTAGGCTAAGTCAGGAAAAAAGAAATCACTGAAAGAATCAACCTGAAGCCTAATCAGGTTTGGCACGTGTGCCAATGCATCTGCTTGCATTTTGAATGGTTTGGTTCAATGTATGTGTACATCCAAGCTGAGAACTTGCCCATCAATATACTGTCAGCGGTGACCTGTTTTGGGCACATGTATGATCAATGCCTTGTTTTAAAGCATTCCACTCCACTCCACTCCATTCCATTCCGTTCTTTTCTTATTCCATTCCATTTGGTCCCATTATATTCTCAAGAAAACAATAGTGGTATCCTCCACTATTTCTCAATTAGGATCTTTCAAAGTTCCTGGACAATCACTAAATGAACTTAATTGCCAATAAAGCCTAACACAAGGCCAGAACAGTGGACACTACTTGCCTAGCCCTCATTTCCAGCAGGATATCATTTCGGCAAATAAGGCCAAAACAGACCAGGTTTGTGCTGGGAGGCCATGATACAAACTCAGCCCCTTAAACTAGCATCACAATGTCACTGGGGAAGAGTTGGCAATGCGAATTTACACTGAGTAGTTTGTCTCAAACACACAGATACACACATCCATGATGGCCTATGATCATAGACATCCATAGGAGGAGAAACGGAAAGATTGTGTAACATTGTCTTACAAATGCTGGGACATATACCGGTATATTTTTCAGATGGAGAGATGCAAGTATGTAATTACAAAATTTGCAAGTTCTTATTTTGGCATCAACATTGTTTGTAGCAGATGTCAGTCTGGAACATCTTACAGATTAAACCCTGTTGGATACTGGGCTTGTAGGCTGAGAAGCAGTGACTGGGTTCAAATCTTGTTCTAGGTCACTGGGAGTCAGGCGGCATTTAAATTTAATTAATCACTACGAATAAGTAGACTTTATTGAATAAACCATCATTGGTTGCATCCACACATTATGTTAACTCATGCTTGCAACTATGCTTTACAAATCACACTAGGGTTTAGGGCAATGAATGAAGCATCTCAGGAGTTAAACAGAAAGATTCTCCAAATTACGCAAGGATAAAATATGTTTTCTTCACCAAGCTTTCATTTCAGACCTTAATCACAAAATTGAACAATAATCTGTAAGAAGATCATCCTATCGGTAACGGCATTTGCTCACAGTTATTTCTTATTGACTTATTTGCCATCTCTCAATTCCCTGCAATGTCTATTTTTTAGCTTGGAACTTCACTCTTATGGTTTGGTTCAAACAAACAAAAAATCAGGATCTAGCAATAAATGTTAATAATCAAACTATAAAAAGAATTATCAAATTTAGAAAGTAGCTGGGGGGAAATGAGAGAATTTTAATTCTAGATGTTCAAATGTTTTAAACCATCAGAAGATTCTAAAAGCTTTAACCATTTCAGAGCCAAATGTCAATTTATCATCCAGAGAAGTTAATCTTTGAAACACTATTAGTATTTCCATTTCCTTCCTTTCTCCTCCCAATCTTTAATAAGAATCAAATCTAGAAAATATAACTAGACGTATTCATGGATGATGCAAATTGTATTTGCAACAAAAATTCTAGTGTCCCAATGCAGTGAAATGCTAAATCTTTTCTCATTATGCCACAAAAAAAAATTTTTTTTATTCTGAATTCTACTCAGGTTGGCTTCTCAACAGAAAAAACTGTGAGCAAACAATGTCTTCAAGGTGAGTTTAAAAATAGAAACAATTTTTTAAAAAAAAAACCCAACAACATCAAACGCTCAACAAAAGCACCATCCCTCATGTCAACAACCAGTTTTTTCAACTTTAAAAAGAAAAATTCTAAAGTCAAAAAAGAATGAAAGAAAAAATGTATGTGAATGTGGGACAGAAATCAACCATTAAAGAGAAAAGGCTAATCTATCTCACTTCTTCTGAAAAATGACTTCATTCACACAGCAATAAATGAAGCAAAAGATCTAGCACATACTTGGCTAGTTGGTTCACGTTGGTTAGTTGTGAAAACCTAACCCATTTCATCGGTTTATGCCTCACTGCACACAGGAAACCTGGGTGTTGTTCAAACAGATTCATGGACTGTGAATTGCCTGAATTCCGTGGGGCTGAAATCAAATCATGATTAGTTTGCCATTAATTTTGATAGGTT
Source organism: Bothrops alternatus (assembly GCA_034064705.1). Classification (NCBI taxonomy): domain Eukaryota; kingdom Metazoa; phylum Chordata; class Lepidosauria; order Squamata; family Viperidae; genus Bothrops; species Bothrops alternatus. Next base: position 1,527,652 of record JARGCV010000042.1, read on the forward strand.
CCACAGGCAACTGATTCCATGATGAAGATTAACACATCCTTGGCCAACAAAGTTACGCATTGATTGAGGGCAGAATGATGTGACACACTACCACGTGACCAGGTTTGGTCACCATGAGTAAAAAAGATGTTGAGATTCTAGAAAGAGTGCAGAGAAGAGGAACAAAAATTATCAGGGAGCTGGAGGCTAAAACGTATGAAGAATGGTTGCAGGAATTGGGTAGGTCTAGTCTAGTGAAAATAAGGACTAGGGGTGACACAATTGAAGTGTTTCAATATCTCAGGGGCTGCCCCAAAGAAGAGGGAGTCAAGCTGTTCTCCAAAGCACCTGAGGGCAGAACAAGAAACAATGGATGAAAGCTAATGAAGGAGAGAAGCAACCTAGAACTAAGGAGAAATTTCCTGGGAGAGAGAGAGAGAGAGAGAGAGAGAGAGAGAGAGAGAGAGAGAGAGAGAGAGAGAGAGAGAGAGAGAGAGAGAGAGAGAGAGAGAGAGAGAGAGAGAGAGAGAGAGACCCATCTCAGGAAATAATTAGGTGACTCACAATGGATGGATGGATGGATGGATGGATGGATGGGAGAAAGAGAGAGAAAGAAAGGGACAGAGGGAGAGAAAGAGAGGGAGAGGGAGGGAGGGAGGGAGGGAGGGAGAGAGAGAGATCTCAGGAAATAATTAGCTAACTCACAATGGATGGATGGATGGATGGATGGATGGATGGATGGATGGATGAAAAAGAGAGAGACAGAGAGAGAAAGGGAGAGACAGAGAGAGATTTTAATAGCCACCCATCTCAGGAAATAATTGGGCTACTCACAATGGATGGATCGATGGATGGATCCTTTTTTATAACCCTGTGATCCATATCTGGGGTAGAGTTGGGGCGACTGGAGCTGAGCGTTATGTTTTTTTTCTTTGCATCCTAGGAAAGAAACATCTGCTCCTACCTAGGACTGAACCCTCAACCTTCCAAGTGGAGGCAAGTATCTTCTTCACCCCTAGGTCACCACCATGCCACTCAATAGATAAAGAATGGAATTCCATTGTTGGATTCTACATTGGGTATAGAAAGTTCTTGCTTTTATTATTCTGGTTTTCCGCATTATTTTTCTGCAACAGACTGTGAGCAAGAGAACAACATATTTCCAGTCCCTTTTTTTTAATGTATGGTTTTATAGATTTCAACTATATTTCCCTTCAGGATCTAGAATTGCCTGCAGGAGCTGCCTTTGCTATAAATTGCCTTAAGTTCCCATCTGCTACATCCACTGAAACTATCCAGACTTTTAAAACCTACAGTTAGATGTTGGATGTGTAGGTACACCATATTTTATTCCAACTCTTAGTGGAGCATAGCCAGCTCATGGCATCCAGGATTACTTAAAATCTTGGCCACTTTTGTGATGTTGGTGGTTAACAAAATGAGAAAGTGCTAGCTACGTTCCAGAGGCACAGAAGCTAAGCATTTACATCTCCTATTAAAATTAACAGCTCAGAAATGTGGAGGGCAGCAAACTTCCACCAATGCCTTCTCTCTTCATCAACGGTTTCCCCTTCATTGTTCAACTTTCGTTCTTATTATCTGCATTATTAACTTAATAGCCAACCCAAATGAAAGCAAAATACTTGATATTTGCTGTAACACATAGACACTCTAAAAGGGCCACTAACTAAAATTAATAGTAAAATTAAAACACCATAAAAAGAAGCAGCTGGAATGCTTTTTTAAACATTATCTTCCTAGCCTCTCCACTCATAAACAGGTGTTAAAACCGGTCCTATATCATTCAGACCGCAGATTCACAGGGAAGCTTCATTATAAGATAAGAAAGAGACCTATATGTAAGAATGAAGTGAACCAACGCGTACATGTGACACGGACAAAACTTTTTTTCCCAAATGAAGACACCAGTCACAGAATTGTGTTGGATCATCTGTCCGGTTAGCGACCCGTTGCCGCAGGTAAGAACATCAAAATCCTATACCTAAGGAACGCAGCAGCTGTGTCGTTTGTCTTGCTGACAATTCTAATTAAGATGAAATGGACTTTCTTCAGAAAATGGGCAGCCTTTTCAAGTATGAATGACCCTGTTGGTGCAACAAGACCAAACGGTCACATAATTTCCATCATGATTAATCACACAATTCTATTTGTTCACGTCCTGCCCACTAGAATCCAACCAAGGCATCAATTAACCAGTAATATTTTGGGACTGCCACAGGTAGAGATGTCCTAAGAAGACATATCCATCGGGTTTTTAAGCATACGCATCTCATAACGGAGCACCCCACCACTTCGATATTTTTCTGTTTTGCTTTGTTTTTTTGCTAACTTCTTTTTAACCAGGAGTTTCAGACTGATGGGGTTGATAGACCAACATTGACTTTACACTGAGGAAGGAAAGTTTCTCTGGAGCCTACTGCCAATTCTACTGCACCAAAAACAGTTTAGGTTTTTGTCCAACTGTTGAAAAATAAATACTCCCAAAGTTGTTATATTGGTTGACGGCTGGCTATTTCCTTTTTCAGAAGAGGTGGTAGAAGATGGGAGCCCATAACTAGGATAGTCATAAAGACTTCCTAGACAATTCACCTCCTTCACTAACTAAACAATCAGAAGGAGCAGTTAAAAGTGTAACGCTGAGTTCTTTGTACCCCAACATAACCCTTCAACTCGGATGTAACATCTTCCAAACTATCCATTTGTAAAGATTCCTATTTACCCCGTTAAAGTGATTTTATAATAATAGCCCGGGAACAGCCATGGAAGTTTGCAAATCGTTTCCCTAGGAGCTTAAACAAAAAAACTTACAGCTCAAATCCTTCCACAAGTCCTGCCCGCAGACGGCTAAATCTGACAAACAGTTCCCAGGGCTTGTTCTTAGGATAGCAGGCCTAATTGTTTTGAAAAGTTGCTGTGCTGACTTTCTTCTCCAAAGAAGTATCTTTGTATCAGGGATCCAAGCCAATGAATAATGCCAGAAGCATTTCCTTGCACCTCTCAGTATTTCTGAGGAAACAAGCTCATGATTTGCTTCCCAGACATGGGTGTGGAAAGAGAGAAGCAACAAAGTTAATTTCCTCCAAAAGCTTTCCAATCACTGTTTTAACTCCCAGCCTAGCTCTTTGCAATGGAGAAAACTTTTCCCAGGAATATGGGCCAGTGGAGAAGACGTGAGCATAAGTTTGGGAAATTCAAATTTTAAAGGGAAGGGAAGACTCTCGACGGTAACCCCAGATCTTCAAGGAAGGGTGAAACTTCAGCCTCACGTCCAGCGTTTTCCTTGCCTTCTCTTCCCACAACCCTACAGTTGTCCCACCCTTAATCTGAGCTTGAGGCATCCGTCCCTTCTTACTTGCCTTCGGGGCCCACCTGTCAACCGCTCAGATAAGGCTTGGCCTCCTTCACCCCCCAAACCCATTTCTCTCCCCCCTCCCCTCCCCTCCCACCAGCCACCGAGAAGGGGACTTACCAATGGTGGTGATGACCGTAATGGCAAAGTAGAAAGAGCCGGCAAATTTCCACTGGACGCCGGCCCGGTGGGGTTCCGACTGCATGATGATCTCTTCCAGCTGTTGGTAATCGTCGCTGGTGATGTTGTATTTCCCCTTCAGCCGAGTCTCCTCGGCTTTCAGCTGCTCCTCCTCGCGCAGCTCGTGCTCCGACTCCAGGGCGTCGAAGACCGCCGCCCCCACCAGCAGGTAAGTGAGCGTGCAGATGATCAGCGAGAGAGTCCGCACGTTCTGCCTCTTCATGGCCGCCAGGAAGGGCCCACGGAGGGGACCATGTCCCCCCCTGGCCGCCCGCGGATCCGACAGGGTGGCCCCGAGGCAGCCGCCCCGCCAGGCGAGCAGCGCGGGGCGGCGGCGGCGGCGTGCAAGAGGGCTCCCTCCCCGCGGCGGCTGTCCTTGGTGCTGAAGCGGCGGCGGCGGCGGCGGCGGCGGCGACTGCTCTCCGCCTGCGTGGTCGGCTTCCCGGGAGGCGGAGAGGCAGAGGAGGCTGCTGGAGCGTCTGCTCAGCGGAAGGCGCAGCCGGCAAAGCCTGCGCAAGAGCTGCGCCACGCAAGCCGTCCCGGCGCGCAGGGCCATCAACGGCGCCTCTGCTCAACAAGCCAGCTTGGAGCCGTCAGGAGGGGAAGGGAGGCTGGCTCCGGCCGGCCCGCCCGCCCGCCCGCCCGCCCGCCTGGCCTCAGCCGGAGCTACGCTTTCTCTCTCGCCCAGCCCCGCCAGCCGCCCACTCTTGGCAAACTCCCGGCCCCCGTCGAGCCGCTGGGCGCGGAGAACTCCCGGGCTCTCTCTCTCTCTCTCTCTCTCTCTCTCTCTCTCTCTCTCTCTCTCTCTCTCTCTCTCTCTCTCTCTCTCTCTCTCTCTCTCTCTCTCTCTCTCTCTCTCTCTCTGTCTGTGTGTGTGTGTGTGTGTGTGTGTGTGAGTGTGTGTGTCCTCCTCCTCCTCGCTTCTCTTTCCTGCTGGCGCTTCCCTTCCGAAGCTTCCTTACTCCCGGGCAGGTCTTAAGCCCCGGGAGGGGTGGAAGGATGTGGAGGTCCCATCCGAGGGGCTTAAATGAGGTATGCCTGGGAGCGGTGGGGGGCAGAGGGGAAGAGGAGCCGCATTCGAAAAGACGGCCGAGAGGCACGCCTCTTCCAGCCCGGGTAGGGCTGGGCTGTCTCTGCAGAAGCGGCCGGCGGGTGGGCAGCGGTGCCCAGTCCAGTGGTGATTTTTTTCCCGGAGGAGGCCTCCCCGGCATCGGCCAGGCTCCCGGAGCTCAGAGGGGGACGGAGAGAGAACTTCCGGGAAGGGAAAGAGCGACTGACCACAGCTTGCAAACCCCGAGTCTGCCTTAGATCCTCCTCCTCCTCCTCCAATCGCCCCCCCCCACACACACACACGAAAAAGTGTGAGGGGGAAATGAGATGCAAATGTTCGCCTGGCAGGAGCAGCGGGAGCCAGAGATCAGCCCACGGTAAAGGCCACCCTGGGGCAGCTGCTGTGGCCAAGGTGTCCTGGGCGCAAAGCCTTGGAGAAGAAGCTCTACAGAAGAATCCCTCTACAGGCCCGCTTGAGCCTAACCCCCTGAACCCCCAGCCTGGCCGGGCCTGGGGTGGGAACAGTGGCGGAGAAAGGGGAGCGCTGGCTTCGCTCGCTCTTTGCCTTTTCCTTCTCCGCCCTCCGTCCGTTCAAGCGCTCCTCTCGCTTAACTCAACTTTGGAGAGACTTGCTCCACTAGGGAAAAGGCTGGGAGGGGGAGGAGGAGGAGGCGGGAGAGCCCGAAGGAAGAGACCCGCCCCTCCCCTCCCCTCCCCTCCCCTGCCTGGCCCTGCCTGGCGCTGGCCGCTGAACAAAAGAAACGCTCCGGAGGGAAGGTTCGGCGCGGCAAACGACTTCGGCGGAGCGGGCTCCTGACTCCGGCCGGTTGCTTTCGGCCTGCCTGCGCGGCCACCTGGGCGGAAGGCGAGGCAAGGCGAGGCGCATCGATCAGGCAGGCTGGGGCGTCCGCGGAGACAGGTGTGCGTGCGGGAGCCTCGGTTCGGCAGGTGGCCTTCTGCGGAAGGGCTCACCTGTCCCCCAAACGAGAGAGAGAGAGCGCGCGCGCGCAGCGAGGAGGAGGAAGAGGAGGCTGGCCGAGCGATCCCCGGCTCTGCTCCGCGCCTGGAGTCGCTTGCAAGTCGGGTGATCGCCGCTGCCGCTGCCTCACCGCACGCCGCCGCCGGCTCCCCTTTGCTGCCGTTTCCTTTCCTTCGGCAGGCGCCAGAAACGGGGGAAGAACGGCTGGTCCCGATCCCGCAGCAGCTGTCCGAGGCTCCCTACTGGGTGAAAAAGGAAGGCGTCCCAGATTAAGGGGAGCAGAAGAGGGAGGGGGTCGCTGGCCCTTCCCCACCCCGGCCGCCCTCTCCTCTTCGTCTGGAGGAATCCGGGCGTTTGCAAGAGTGAGCAGCTCCGGTTTCCCAGGAGCGAAGAGTCGCCTCCAGCCTTGCCAGCCTCCCCCAGGATCGAGACCGGGGCGGGGGGAGGGGGAGGGGAGGAGAACAAGAGGGGAGGAGACAGCCTCTCCCCTCCGGATCGACTCGCGCTCCAGTCTCAGAGTTGAGATGGAGTAGGGAGGAGTAATGCCACCGCTTCGTTCCGGGGCCACCCCCAGCCTCCCTGGCTCCCTGAGCCAAAGCCAGTCCTGGGGGAGAGAGACAAAAGAAGGCACCCCCCCTCCGTCGTCTCCCATCCACCCACCTTGTCTGGCGGAGGGAAGGAGCCGGACTCCTCGCCTGCCGAGCCTTTATTCTGCTGGCTTGCGATCCACGGGCCTCGTTGTCTCCGATTCTGGCCCCGCCCCCCTGAGCCGGCCGCGCCCCCCTCTGTTCGGGGTTTCAAATCCGGCTTCTAAGGGCGGGGAGTGTGGGGGGGTGCCTCCCAGGCTCACCCCAAAGCTTCCTGTCCTCCCGCTTGGTTGCCGCCTAGCCAGGTGGAGGAGGGGGTTCTGGGCTGTTCGGTGGCCGCTGGAGAAAGATCTGGAGAAGGTGGTCCCGTGGCCTCCTTTACCTCGGCTGCCGGTTCTTTCCTAGCCCTTTCCCAGCCCTGAAGCGGAAAGTCAATGGCCCTGGGGACATGATAGCAGTCTTCCAGTATCTCAGGGGCTGCCCCAAAGAAGAGGGAGTCAAGCTGTTCTCCAAAGCACCTGAAGGCAGGACAAGAAGCAATCAAGGAGAGAAGCAACCTAGAACTAAGGAGAAACTTCCTGACAGTTAACCAGTGGAACAACCTGCCTCCAGAAGCGGTGAATGCTCCAACACTGGAAGTTTTTAAGAAGAGACTGGACAGCCCTTTGTCTGAAATGGTATAGGGTTTCCTGCCTGAGCAGGGGGTTGGACTTGATGACCTCCAAGGTCCCTTCCAACTTTATTATTACTATATTATATTAAAACTGTGGATTTGCTCCCCCCCCCAGAGTTGGCTGCAAACTCATTGAGCTGTATTCGTAGAGTAAGCCTGAAGTTGTCCACTTTGAGGTAAGTAAACGGCATCTAGACCAGTGTTTCTCAACCTTGACAATTTTAAGGCATGTGGACTTTAACTCCCAGAATTCCACAGCCAGCGTTGCTGGCTGTGGAATTCTGGGAGTTGAAGTCCACATGCCTTAAAATTGTCAAGGTTGAGAAACACTGATAATTCTAGACTATCTGAAACGTCAGGCTCAAGGAATGGAGCAGAAAGCCCTGCTCTGGATGAACTTCAGATTCGCTTTCCTGTCTTCCTGGGTAGAGCTGTTGTGTTCAGTCACACTCCAAAAGGTGCTTTTGTTCAAGAGGCAACTGGACTTTCTTGTTTTTCTTTGAAGAGGTTTCCCTTCTCATCCAAGAAGCTTCTTCAGCTCTGACTAGATGGCGGGGAACGGAAGGATTTATACTCCTTGCAGACAGCTGTCAGAGCTGCAGAAGCTTCTTGGAGGAGAAGAGAAACGTCTTCTAAGAAAAAAGTCCAGTTGCCTCCTGAAAAAGCAACTTTGGGACAACCATGATCTGGATGACGGAGAATAAACATTCAGTCACACTTGCACCTCTGTTACAAAGAGGACATTCACCACAATCACCCAAGAATCCACCTTATTGCAGAGAAAGTAGATCCCAAATCCTTAGGTTGCATCTAAGATTTAGTTTTAATTCAGGCTGAGTTGTTGTATTTGCTTCTTTATACTTCGTGTTTCTTTTTTTTTTTTCTTTTTTTTCTCCTCTTCATTTTTTTTAATTAGATAAACATTTGTACATGTAAACAAAGAAAAAATTCAAGTTAAATGCCATTCAACTTAATACAATCATTTTAAATTTGTAGACCTTCACTCCGCGTGTCCAAGTTTAACTATAAACCAACTACATTTTAAAAATTGTAACTTTCACTTCTTTTCAGATCAATCCATTGGATATCAAACAAACAAGTCATCTTATTAAAATTAATAATTTTCATGTCGATACGCCCTTCCCTCCAGCAAGTACATTCTTAGTCTATTTGATATATACCTTCCAATAATCAATAGATAAATATTTGTATATGTAAACCAGGGGAAGATTCAAGCTAACTGCTATCCAACTTAATACAATCGATTTAAATTTAAATTTGTAAACATTCTTCACTCCCTGTGTCAAGATTTAACTATAAGCCAGATACATTTTCTTTGATTGGTGTTTCTCTTGTATGTAGTCTATCCACTATTTCCAGTCTATCATATATTGTTCATTTGAGCGATCCTTCAAGTACTCTGAGTGGTCTACATTCTATAAAATAATAAAATTTCCAAAGCTTTTACATTCTTTCTTTCAAAGTTAAGGCGCAAAAGCAATTGCCTGTGTGAGAAGGAGACTGCCAAAGCTACAATTCCACCCGTTGTCTCAGAATTAAAGCACTGAACGAGAACAATTGTCACCTCTTAGGATTACACAAGGGAAGGAGGGAAACATGTTTACAACAGGTTTGCAAATATCTGCTGCTCACATCTTGAAAAGTCAAAAATGGTGGTAGCTTTCTGCTGAGGTTTTGTGTGGTGGCAAACCTGAATCTCCCAAACTTTGTAGTATGAAGCAATCATCAGGATGCCAAAGAAACAACGCTGTAGGGAAATATCAGTGCTTGAGTTTATATTTATTACTTTAAAAAAGGAACACAATTAAGCTAATTGATGGGTTTCTGTGCGTGTTTACAAGTGTGCATGGTCCTGCTCCATGAAAATACTTTTAAGAAGGGACTGGACAGTCAGCTGTCAGTCTCCTGCTTGAGGGGGGGATGCACTGGCTGCCAATTGGTCTCCGAACACAATTCAAAGTGTTGGTTATGACCTATAAAGCCCTATATGGCAATGGGCCAGGATACTTGTGGGACCGTCTTCTGCCTCATGAATCCCAGCGACCAGTCAGGGCGCACAGGGTTGGCCTCCTACGGGTCCCGTCTGTTAGACAGTGCCATCTGACGGGACCTAGGGTTAGGGCCTTCTCTGTTGCTGCCCCAGCCCTCTGGAATCAACTTCCCTCAGAGGTTCATACTGCTCCTTCCCTCCTAGCTTTCCGTAAACTTTTAAAAATACATCTTTGCAGACAGGCTTGGGGCGTGTGAGCTGCGCTCTGCCCCTGGGCCTTTGATTGGGAGTGTATGTTGTATGAGTGAGTATAGTTTTTATAGTTTTACAGTTTTTATATTGTACCATTATTTTAAGTGACCTATATATTTCTGTACTTATATTTCGGTTGTGAGCCGCCCTGAGTCTGGGGAGAAGGGCGGCATATAAGTTGAAATAAAGATAATGATAAAGAAAGTTGCACTAAAAGACCCCCAAAGTCCTTTCCAATTCATTCTACAATCTATATGGGTTTCTCTGTGTGTTTACATTTGTGTGTGAGCCCGTACTCCATAAAAACAAAGAAATAGGTTCTGTTTTAGCTTTCCTTATAAAACAAGCCAGAAAAAATATAAAATTGACTTATGTCGGCAGCATTCAAGGAAAAACAGTTGAAGATGTTTTACAGACGGCATCTTCCACCAGCAAAGCTTGCCAAGATGTTCCAGAACAATTCGCCAACATGCTGGAAATGTAAAAAAAAGTACATGGAACATATTATCATTTATGGTGGACATGCCCAGTTGCGAAAAAATACTGGACTACAATAAGAAGATGGATCAAAGAAATAATAGACCCAACCTGTAGACTGGAAACCAGAGATCTTTCTGCTGGGTATTTTAAACAGAAAATATAATAAAGAAATATGGTACTTAATTTTACATATAATAACGGTGGCAAGAATAGCATAGGCACAGTGCTGGAAAAATTAGAATATACCATCAGAGGAAGAAGTGATAAGAAAAATCCTGGACTATGCTGAGATGGACAAATCAACAAAAGAGATAAAAGAAAAGGAAGACACAGAGTATTATATAACATGGAACAAGTGGTATGATTGGTGGGAGACTAGAAATAATAGAGGAGAATAAATATGGAAAGGTCAAAAGTGAAAATATGTGTATAATAATGTATAATAATAATAATAATATGAATTATTCTTAGTAAGAAGTAGAATATGAAGGAAGAAAAATGTAAATAAGAAACAACGGGGCAATAAGGACAAATATTCTAAAGAAGAATAAGGGGGGAAATGTAAATAATAGAAGATTACCGTTACGTAATTGCTATTAAAAAAGGAGGGAGGAGTATATACTGTGTGTGTATGTGTGTTATGTTTTGTTTTGTTTTGTTGGTTAAAAAAAATTTAAAAAAAAACAAGCCAGAAGGTACTATTTCAACTATATCGCTGGTCATTCAGACATATTTTAATCCCAGGTGGGATCACTAAGGATAGAGGTTGACTGCTTGGTCTCTTTTTCAGGCCCTTAGAAAGGGTCCCATTTCGTTATCTTTAAGAATGAGTGTTTAACCTTGCATTTTGTCAGTTTTTCCCCCTGTTGGTTTTTTCTCTGTGCAATTGCAAAGCAATGAGTAGGACAGTGGTGGCGAACCTACGGCACGGGTGCCAGAGGCGGCACTCAGAGCCCTCTCTGTGGGCATGTGCGCCTTTGCCCCAGTCCTAGGCCTTCCACTGGGTTTTATAAAACCTTTTCGCTTTAGGCCTCCGCTGCCATGTGCAAAAAAAAAAAAAAGATTCAATCAATCAGTCAATTTCAACTTCTCGCAGGGAAAAAAAAGATCTTGCAAAGTTGGAATTGATTGAGTGAACTTTTTAGTCCCACCTAGTCTGCCGTTACCACCGCAGCCACGCCCAGCCAATGGGCCACATCCACCCAATTGGCCACACCCACCCGGCAGTCGACGATGTATAAGTGGGTTTTGGGTTGCAGTTTGGGCACTCGGTCTCTAAAAGGTTCGCCATCACTGGAGCAGGAAGTCTCTTGATTCGGTTGACTAGAATAGAGGCAACCTACTCAGGGAGATCTTTCAAGTGACTGAGTAGAGCAGGGTATCCAAACTTGGCAACATTAAGACCTGTAGACTTCAACTCCTAGAATTTCCCAGCCAGCAAGCAAGTGAACAGTCGAACAATGTTTGAACAAATTCAATGGAATGATCCAAAACAAGTAGTTTTCCCCATGTGCTACAATACATCTCCAAAGAGTGGATTTGGGATGCCATTAAGCAGGATAATGAAGTTGTGTTTGATCACCATGAGTAACGAGGTCGGCTACACGTCTCAAAACTGCATTGACAGAATTGGTAATGCTTCTTCATGGTTTGAAGTTCAAGTGGTTGGGTGAACTTGGCTGTCTTGTTGCTTTATAGTACTGGGTATTGTGCAAATCCAGGAACTTATCCACAGTGCAAACTCATTAGTCATCCCTCTTGTTTAAGGACTATCCAAATAGGCACAGTCCCATGAGAAATTGAGTGATTTGTACGAAATTAGTTGTGGTGCCAACATTGTCCCCGATTCAATGCAAATAGTATCACAGTCTGAATTCTTGCATCCCTGTTCTTCTTCTTGCTTCCACAAAACACCAGAGATGTTTTATGTAAGCTTACAAAACAGGTACCAGTTATAAAAGGATCAAATTGGAAGGAACCTTAAGAGATCCTTTAGTCTCATTCTCTGTCCAATGCTGGGTCCATTGCAGTAAGTTTCACAACCTTACAGAGGAAATGTTAAGTGTTATCTAATATTTACCATTTTCTCTATTTTTTTATATTAGTTGGACAGTTTACCAAACTTTCTCCATTAATTATATAATCAGTCCAGCTTCTACTTTATGATGGCGTTGTCTTAAGATTAATGGAAAGCAGTACAGATTGACTGCTTTGAGTGCCCGCAGAACAACAAGACTTGGAAAAATAAATAAATTACAAGTAAATAAATAAGCAAATTACCCATGTTCAGACCGGCATAATAGATTTAAGTCTTTTTGAGAAAATAAATCTAGTTGTTCCATGTGTTAGGAATGTTTCTTACAATTCATACATGAGACTGCAATACTCAAAATTTGGTTTTTAGAGCTCCTATTTTAATTTGTTCTATAATTCATGGGGTTAGTGGAATGTATTATTTACTGTTTACACTTTCTCTTAATGATGTGAATGATGTTAAACCAAGGGTTTTTAGTTTAAAGCTCAATGAAGGTATATGGATTTTGAACAGAAAATGTAAAATGAATTCCTAATGATGTCTTGGAATATATTAGTTTATTTCAGATTTGTTGTTTATCCACCCACATTGTGCTCTCTGGGCCTCATTTTCTTTTTTATGTTACTTATTTCTTATATTCTTTAAATATATATATAATAACTGAAAAACAAGGTCTCCAACATTCTCATCCAATTTATACTCTGTGACTGATCTTGTTCTCACAATGAAACCAATGCATTAAATACCACTAAAGCTCTCAGGTCTGTTTGTAACCTTTAAGTGGGTGAACCAGTGCATCATAGAATAACATGACGAACAACGGTTTTTGAACCGAAAAAGCTAACATACAGAAGGCAGCCAAAATGCAGGACCCATTACTCACATGGAATTGTAACTTGGAAACGTTGTGGCTGCTTCAGCACTACTGCACTGCTGAGGTCAGCTGCAGTCGTGTGATCGTCATTTCCAATGCCCCCTGACAGCTTCTCACAAGTCAGTGGGAAAGCCGGCAGGAAGCCTAAACTCATTCATAATTGCCAATGTTCCTGCCAACTTCCCACAAGCAAAGTCAGTGGGAAAGCCGGCAGGAAGCCTAAACTCATTCATAATTGCCAATGTTCCTGCCAGCTTCCCACAAGCAAAGTCAGTGGGGAAGCCAGCGGGAAGGGCCAGCATGTAGGGAAGTGGCTGTGGCTGAGCGTGGGAGGATCAAGGAGTATATGAGTGGTGGGTGAGGGTCAGAGAAAGTGCACAGGGATGCGTGCAGATCAGGCAGGGTGCGAGGGCGTCCAATAGGTGCAGTAAGAGTTGGGAAATGCACATGACTGCAGGTCGGGGAGAGTCTGTGCATCATGGGTTAGTGAGTGTGCACAAGTAGACGATGCAGCACAAATACACAGAGTGACCAAGGGGAAGCTGCACAGGTGAGGGGAAACAACCTGAGCAACTTGGCACCTTTCCTTCCTGGCTTCCCTGTTTACTTTCTCCCTTCTCCCTGGCAAAGACAGTCTTTGTCCATCCAGTTCCACATTTTCCTGACAGTTCTGCTGTTTCATTAGCCTTTTTACAGAAGGTAGCAGGTGCTGAATCTGATCCTATCCCACCCCTTTCAAACACCCACGGCCTCAACAAGAGGGTGGGTCAAAACTGAAATGTTGACAGAGATGGGAGCATCTAGACTAGGGTTTCTCAAACTTGCCAGCTTTAAGATGGGTGGCCTTCAACTCCAAGACTTCCCCAGGCAGCCGTGGATTTAAAGTCCACCCTTCTTAAAGTGGACAAGTTTGAGAAACAATGATCCAGCCCAAGTCCCTTTGCAGAGGATACAAATTCCTTGTGTGTCCAACCACACTTGGCCAATAAAGAATTATAATAGGATCTCTCTAGGACTTGGCCCTTGGCTAACAAGGGAAGAGGAACAGTAAATTGTTTAGCAAGTAACCAGTTTGAACAGCCCTAAGACAATTTCAAGCTAAACTTAAGCACTTTTGAAGTGTTTGGCTCACTTATTTGGGTTCGTTGTTGTTGTTTTTAGTTGCGAAATCGTGTCCAACCCATTGTGACCCCCATGGTCAACGTTCCTCCAGGCCTTCCTGTCCTCTACCATCTTCTGGAGTCAATTGAAGCTCACATCTACTACTTAAGTAACTCCATCCAGCCACCTCCTTCTCTGTCGTCCCCTTCTTCTCTTGCCCTCCATCTTTCCTAGCATCAGGCTCTTCTCCAGGGAGTCCTTCCTTCTCATTAGGTGGCCAAAGGACTTGAGTTTCAACTTCAGGATCTGGCCTTCTAAAGAGCAGTCGGGGTTCATCTCTAGGACTGACCGGTTGGATCGCCTTGCAGTCCAGGGGACTCGCAGGAGTCTTCTCCAGCACCATAGTTCGAAGGCCTCAATTCTTTGTCGCTCAGCCTTTCTTATGGTCCAACTTTCACAGCCATACATTGCAACTGGGAAAACCGTGGCCTTGACTATACGCACTTTTGTTGGCAGAGTTATTTGGGTTAGCATGATCAAAAGGCACATCACCTTGCCACATGACGTAGTTAAGCATGTTGTGCAAAGAGCTAATCGATACCCAATGCACGTTACTGAGTCACAGGTAACACAAATTGCCTGACAGTATAAATCATATTTCCTCATTGCAAGATTGCAAAGTTAACCGCACTCCTCAAATCTTTGCTAGGTTCGCCATATGCCAATATTTTCAGGGCCTGGAGTTATTTCTCTTCCCCATTCCTCTGCTACTAGGCAGGTGTGCATTAATAAAACATTAGAAAAGCATCCATTTTGGTGTTAATTGTTGCCTATCTTTTCCACTTAGTTCTAAGAGCCCGTGTATTTCTAATCAATAAATGCAGTGCATTTATCAAACACCATACTAAATAAAATCCATTACCATACTGCATAAAATAGCTGTTTGGAGTGACTTTTATGCAGTGTTTTAACAAGATATGCATGCTATTAAAATACTAGATTAAAGTTAATCCTGGAGTACTTGGATACACTATCACTTTAGCTGCAATTTTTAGAGTGAGCAGATCTAGAACACAGAGCATAGATATCAGAGTTGGAAGGACCTTGGAGATCTTCTAGTTCAACCCCCTGCTCAAGCAGGAAGACCCTATACCATTTTAGACAAATGGTTGTCCAGTCTCTTTTTGAAAGTCTCCAGTGATGGAGCACCCACAACGTCTGAAGGCCAGCTGTTCCACTGGTTGATTGCTCTCACCATTAGGAAATTTCTCCTTAGTTCTAGGTTGCTTCTCTCCTTGATTAGTTTCCATCCATTGTCTCTTGTCTTGCCTTTTGGTGCTTTGGAAATTAGTTGGACTTCCTCATCTTGCCCTGTGTCCATATCTACAAGACGGGAGACATCTTAATTCAAATTCAGAGACAGAAATCTGTTAAGTTGACCCAAAATTCAGGGTCTAGACAAGAATTGGACCAGGATACTTACGGAACCGTCTTCTGCCACATACTTCCCTACGACCGGTGAGAGCGCACAGGGTCGGCCTCCTCCGGGTCCCGTCAGCGAAACAATGTCGTCTGGCGGGCCCTAGGGGGAGGGCCTTCTCTGTTGTGGCGCCCGCCCTCTGGAACCAACTACCTCCTGAAGTCCGCGTTTCTCCCACTCTCCTGGCCTTCCGAAAGAACCTTAAAACCCATCTTTGCCGGCAGGCCTGGGGATGATTGTGGACTGTTGTGTGAATGTTGAATGTGTGTGGGGTTTCTCATTTTTTAAATATTTTTTTGTTTGGATTCAGATTATGATCTGCTGTTTTTATGTATGTTGTAAGCCGCTCCGAGTCTTTGGAGAGGAGCGGCATATAAATCCAACAAATAAATAAATAAATAATTCAGGACAGATAAACGACTTCAAAGAAATGGACTGTGAGAAGTTCTCTCTTGCCTAGCATGAAGGTTGCTCTTTGATCCTGCAAAAATAATACAAATGTGACTCAATGCCTAGGTTGTCTTTCATGCCCAGTGTTTTTGCAGCTGTAGTCTTCCTTGCTGTAAAGACAATATTCATCATCGTAGATCATTAAATGAGCTAGTGGGCAGATTTTGATTGACACAACTAACATGTATCTTGATCATCCTCCGATTGTTGCTGCTCCAGAAGAAAACATATTCCCAAGGTATACTGTATGCACTTGGATAATTGTGTCCACACCATTTTTGTGGAATTGCTTGCGACTATTTCACGGATGTGGAGAAAGAACGTAAGAATAACTGCGCGGGGTGAAAATCAGACTTTCCTTCGCCTAGCACAATGTTTCTCAGCCTTGTCAGCTTTAAGATGAATGGACTACAGTGTCCAAATGGGTGGGCATAATGGAGTTGTTATTATTTAAAGGCATAGAATCAAAATCAGGTGACGTATTAGTACCGCTTTATAATACCTTAGTAAGACCACACCTGGAACACTGCATCCAGTTTTGGTTACCACATTACAAAAAAGATGTTGAGACTGTGGGGAAAAGTGCAGAGAAGAGCAGCTAAGATGATTAAAGACCTGGACACAAAAACATATGAAGAACAGTGGCAGGAATTGGGTATGCCCAGTCTAGAGAAAAGAAGGAGTAGGGGGGACATGATAGCAGTATTCCAGTATTTGAGGGGCTGCCACAAAGAAGACAATGGGGTCAACGTATTTGCACCTGAAGGCAGAACAAGAAACAATGGATGGAAACTAATCAAGGAGAGAAGCAACCTGGAATTAAGGAGAAACTTCCTAACAGTGAGGACAATGGAACAGCTTGCCTTCGGATGTTGTGGGCGCTCCATCACTGGAGGTTTTTAAGAAGAGACTGGACAGTGACCTGTCTGAGATGGTGTAGGATCTCCGGCTTGAGTAGGAGACCTCCAAAGTCCTTTCCAGCTACATTCTGATTGATTGATTGATGACTGAGTTATAATGCGAACCATCTGGAGGATACCATGATGGTACAATCAGTACAAGAGTAGATAAATCAGTGGTTTGTCTTGGCAGGACCCTCAAAGTCTTTGGGCAGACTTTGTGTTCTATCTGTCGCAAGTCTTCTTTTTTTTCCACCTCACTTTCCCGCAACGAAAGACCCAGCAACATCTTAAGATGGAAATTCCTCTGCAGCAAGCATCTCTTTGACTCTTCTCGTGCCTCAATTTCTGATTTATGTTGTCTCTTTCTGATACCCATAAGGAAGCATGGGGAAGGGAGGAATTGCAGGTTGCAGCTTCTATAAATAGCCTGCGACACCAGGAGTAAAGTTGTGGCACAGATCAATAGCCTGTCACAAGGAGGGCTCCAAATGACATCTCCAGGGATAGAGATGCGGGGAAAGGATTGATAAATGAGTTGCAAATTCTGCGGCTGTTTGTGGTCTGTCTAATTAAGAAAAGGTGACTGGGATCAACAGCAACGAAGGAGCTGAGCTAAAAATAGGACTTGGGCTGGAGATGCAACCTGCCGGCAGCCGCTTGGAATGAAAACGTCCTCTTGAATGATTCTCCGTTTTGGCCAGGAAGGAATGCTAAATACTGCAAGGAAGCATTGCATCCCCTCCCAAAAACCCACCCAACCAGAGGGAGAAAAAGCACACAACGGGAGGTCTTGGTAGGGCTAGTTACAAAACCAGGCCGCTTCGTTTTTCTTGGAGAATTGTACCAAAATTGGACATTTCTCTCCCTTTCAGGAACTGGATTTTTTTTTTTTTAAGGGAGGATTATTTTCTGCGGAATTAACTGTGGAAAGCAGATCCTCAGCCTCAGACATTTACAGCACATCAATAGGGTCTTCTTCCCACAGGAAATCCTCCTCTCCCCCCACCCACCCATTTCTAAAACAGATGTTTACAAAGATTAATACCTAATGTTGTATGCTATGTTCTAGGATGATTGCTTAGCAATAGGATCTTATGTTCAATGTTGATCACATTAATATTGAACCAGATAAGAGAAACACCAATCAAACAAAGTGTAACAGGAGTATAGTTGAGGCTAGACGCGAGGAGTGGGAAAAAGGCTTACTAACTCAGACGTTTTCAAAGACTAATGCATAGCATTGTATATCAGGGGCCATGATGATTACTGCACAATATGTTTTTATGTTCAATGTTGATTGTTTTAATAAAAAAAATTATATATATATAAAATAATAATAATAATAATGCAAATAAAGACAAGAAGAAAAGGCCAAAAAAAACCCATCTGTATCTATAGGCCACTTCATGGTCTTTCTCCCCCAGATTAAGAATTATTTTATTTATTCTATAAATAAAGCAGGGTGTGTGTTGGACTAGAAGACCTCCAAGGTCCCTTCAATTCTGTTATTCTGTTCTGTTCTGTTATATTATGTTTTATTCTATTCTGTTCTGTTCTATTTTATTCTATTCTATTCTTCTGTTCTATTCTCTTCTATTTTCTATTCTGTTCTGTTCTGTTTTACTCTATTCTCTTCTCTTCTCTTCTGTTCTATTCTATTCTATTCTGTTCTACTCTACTCTACTCTACTCTACTCCTATTCTATTCTATTCTATTCTATTCTATTCTATTCTATTCTATTCTATTCTATTCTATTCTATTAAATTTGTTTGCCTCCCATCTCACTGCAAAGCGACTATGGGCAGCTTACAACCTCAAAACAAAACCATAAGATATATACCAATCTATAAAATTGCAATCAAATCACAGTGAAAATACAGATTACAACTAAAACTAAAAGGTGGTGAGGAAAAGAGCAAAATGTACGGGGGGAAGCTGCTATTAGTCAATCAACCACCTCCAGTGTAGTACCCTTTGGTTGGCGCTCTGGATCAATTGGTGGAGCCAGGTCTTTAAGCTTTTGCAGAAGGTCAGGAGGGTGGGAGCAGATCTCACCTGAGGGGCTAAGATATTCCAAAGGGTAGGAGCCACAGCATAGAAGGATCTCCTCCTGGGTCCTGCCAATCAAAATTCCTTGACGGATGGGATCTACAAACACAATCCACAAATCTCCTCTGCCAGTATGGTTGGGGTGGATCTGTCCCATAAAGGTGAGATGACTCTTCAAGTAACCTCAAGAATTCAGAGGATTCCTGAATTTTTGGGAATGTTTGGAGCTTTCTCCATATCTTAGCACTCATCCATATAAAGAGACACCAACATGTTTTCCTTCCTTTCCTAAGAAATGTTGGTGAGCTAGGTAAAATGAGTGATGCTTTGGCAGAAAATTGTCAGTCCCTTCTCTCCTTGAGTTCTCCCCTTCTTCTCCCATTGTGGGCTACAGTCATTGGCTCTGTGGGATCTTGGTGGTCTTCAAGTTTGGTTATTTTCTTGAGACATTTCATTACCAAACTAGGTGACATCACTAGGGCATCACCCTGGGAAGCTAGTCTTCCCAACTCTTGATAAATGATCGGACTTGCTTTTGGGGGGGGGGAGTGCCACATCCATATGGCTGCTTAAGCTACAAGCATTTGCTCCCTGATACTGACACCACAGTGCTATCTACATTGACTAGTCCTATCTCCAACCAGAACTGATCTTAACAATTGAGAAGAAACTAGCTAATTTTTTCCCCCAAAATGTTTTGCATTAGCAGATGGGCTTGAATCCCTAATTTGAACGTCTCTCCTTTTGGTTTTTTTGTCTTGGATTTTCTTCTGTCTGAGATCAGATTTAAGTCTGGGGAAGGTCTACAATCGATTTGATATTTCTGGGTTGGTTGTTCTTGTTGCTATTGCTTGGGATGAAACTGTAGGAAAAGGAGTGGCAGAACCTGGGGTAGAGTGAAAAGGGGGATCAGCCTAGCATTCCTACATAGCCACAAGTAGATTAAGTCCACCCCCCCGAGTGCCATTGACTCTTATCAAATCTAAGCAGATGCCAACTGTTAGTTGAGAAGGTTCCTATGTAGAGCAGAGGTCCCCAACCCCTGGTCTGTGGACCAGTACTGGGCCACGGCATGTCAGCAATTGGTCCGCACAAACAAGGTAAACCCCATCCACAGGATGCAAGCAGCACACAAAACCACACCCCCTCCGGTCCACGGAAAAACCTCTCCACGTAACGGGTCCCTGGTGCCCAAAAGGTTGGGGACCTATGATGTAGAGCAGGGGTCTTCAAACTTGGCCTTTTTATGACTTGTGGACTTCAACTCCCAGAATTCCTCAGCCAGGCACGCTGTCTGAGGAATTCTGAGAGTTGAAGTCCACAAGTCATAAAAGGGCCAAGTCTGAAGACCCCTGATGTACAACAATAAATCAGTTCAATTAAACCTTCACATCTGGACCTGACAGAAACATTGCTAACATTCAATCAGTTTTGGTGGTGTCAATGTGAACATCTGGTCCAACCTGAATTCCCTCTCCCATTCTATTTTTATTTGGCTGTATTGTGTTCTGTATCTGTGTTAATTATTATTCCACAGAGCTGGCATGGGGCAGCCTGGATGACATCACGTCCCAGCTCTGGAGCCAAATGTCTCTGCAAGAAGCAGGATGTAAGACCCGAAAGATTTTATTTTTCAGAGATTTTTCATCATATAACAGCATGATTTTTCTCTCTCGCCTCTCTTATCACACATTCTGCCAAAACTTTCCATCACTGCCGCTGGCATCTTTGTCACCAAATTAATCACATCAATGCTCTTCCCACTGGCAAGCAAATACTAAATTTGAGTGTGAAGGCAAAACAAAACATTGATTGGGTTTGCACATTAGACTAGACTAAGCTGGGATTGGGTAAGGTGTGGCCACCATTATATTGGGATCTGAGTTATTATCTGAGTGCATCATGTGAATGAGGCCCTCACACTGATTTGGACTCCTAAGTATAACCACAGACATACAATCACAGGTTGAAAGAACTCTTGAAAGCCTTTGAGTCCAACTCTCTACCAATACTTAGATCAGGAG
This sequence comes from Bothrops alternatus, assembly GCA_034064705.1. Taxonomy (NCBI): domain Eukaryota; kingdom Metazoa; phylum Chordata; class Lepidosauria; order Squamata; family Viperidae; genus Bothrops; species Bothrops alternatus. The sequence continues at coordinate 1,548,128 of JARGCV010000042.1, forward strand.
TCTTCAGACTTGGCCCTTTGATGACTTGTGGACTTCAACTCCCAGAATTCCTCAGCTAGGCACACTGGCTGAGGAATTCTGGGAGTTGAAGTCCAGAAGTCATCAACGGGCCAAGTTTGAAGACCCCTGACTTAGATCTTCCCAACCAATTGGTTGCCCAGCCTTTGAAAATGGCCATGAATTACAAATCCAAGATGCAGATTGTTTCACTGCATAGAGGTCCCACCATTAGGTGACAACTACTTTTTTTTGTAACACCTACAGGCGTTTTCTCAAGTTACTTTCTTGGCTTGGGCTAAAGCCCTATTTTTCTTGCCTTGATAGTAGAATAGCAAAACAACAGAGATGGAAGGGACGTTGGAGCCCAACCCCCTACCCAGACAGGAAACCCTATACCATTTCAGACAAATGGCTGTCCAGTCTCTTCTTAAAAACCTCCAGTGATGGAGCACCCATGATTTCTGGAGGAAAACTGATTCCATTGGCTAATGGTTCTCACTGTCAGGACGTTTCTCCTTAGTTCTAGGTTGCTTCTCTCCTTGATTAGTTTCCATCCGTTGCTTCTTCTCCTGCTTTCAGGGGCTTTGGAGAATAGCTTGACTCCCTCTTCTTTGTGGCAGCCCCTGAGATATTGGAACACTGCTATCATGTCACCCCCTGGATATAGATCAGTGGTTCTCAACCTTTTTCAGGTTGAGACCCCACTTGCACCGCCCATGCGCGGCGCGACCCCGACCCTGACGGGCCGATCCGTGCATGCGCCGCCCATGCGACTGGCCAATCCGTGCATGCGCGGCGCGCGCACAATGGGCCGATCCATGCATGCGCAGCGTGCGCGCGACGGGCCGATCTGCGCATGCGCGGCACACACGTGATGGGCCGATCCGCGCATGCGTGGCACACACGCGATGGGCCGATCTGCACATGCGTGGCGCACGCACGACGGGCTGATCTGCACATGTGCGGTGCGCGCACAACAAAAAAATGGCGGACCGCGACGGGCCGATCCATGCATGTGCAGCGCGCACGCGACGGCCCGAACCGTGCATGCACGGCGTGTGTGTGTAATGGCCCGAACCGCACATGCGCAGCACGCGCAATGAAAAAAAAATGGCGGACCGCGATGGGCCGATCCACGCATGCACGGCGCGCACGCGACGGCCCGAACCGCGCATGCGCGGCACACGCGCGATGAAAAAAACAAAACAAAACAAAATGGCGGACCGCGGTGTCCGGCGACCCCCGCAAAACGGTCGTTCGACCCCAAATGGGGTCGCGACCCATAGGTTGAGAACCGCTGATATAGATAGACCCAATTCCAGCTCTTCTTCCTGTTCTTCAAGCCCATTTCCTACACCTATTATGATCTGCATTTCCCTTCTACTCCATTCCCACCGTCATCCATGGTGCACCTTCTCCTTTTGCAGAACAACAAATGCAGAAGAAGGGCATGGCAGGGCAAGGTGAGGGAAACCTGTGTCTGCTTAACCTGGATTTACAGTTTAAGATTTCATGTGAATCCAAGCCAGTGGGGGACAGCTTCAGTCCTAGGAGACCACACAAATGGCTTAACAGAGAATTGGGATACCACACATGCATGTTCATATGCCTAAGCACCACAGAACATTCTCCACTCCAGCAACACCCTGCCTGACAGGAAGTGGCAGTCAGCTGATCAGATAACCAGCTGGCAGGTTGAGATTACATGATTTGGCTTCCTGCTATGAATGGTAGCAGGAAACTAGCAGTCCTGCCAACATTTGATCTGGTAAAACAGCTGATCCCAGGATAAGGAGAATGGATCGTCCCCTGATTTTGCCATTTCCACTGAACTGGACTAAAGAAATAGAATGCATAAATAAATTCCTAGCAGAAAATATCTACAGACCCTCTCACATCCTGGACTTAAACTCTTTCAACTACTCCCCTTAAAAGGCCTCTACAGGGCATTGCATGTCAAAACAACTAGACACAGGGAGAGCTTTTACCCCGTGCCATCACTCTGCTGAACACCTAATTACCACAGCACTGTCTTATCTCTAAGGATATTTACCCATGTAGTAGGTTGTATTACTATTGTCCTTGTCATTTTTTCTATCACCTTCACTTATTGGTATCTTGTGATTATACTGTATTTATTGTTTGTATGTATATTGAGAGCTTCTGCACCAGATACAAATTCCTTGTGTGCCCAATCACACTTGGCCATAAAGTATCCTATCCTATCCTATCCTATCCGATCCTATCCTATCCGATCCGATCCTATCCATTCCTATCCTATCCTACTCTACTCTTAGCATTGTATTGTATTGTATTGTATTGTATTGTATTGTATTGTATTGTATTGTATTGTATTGTATTGTATTGTATTGTATTGTATTCTATTCTATTCTATTCTATTCCATTCCATTCCACTCCACTCCACTCCACTCCACTCCATTCCATTCCATTCCATTCTATTCTATTCCATTCCACTCCACTCCACTCCACTCCACTCCACTCCACATTTTCTATTCTATTCTATTCTATTCTATTCTATTCTATTCTATTCTATTCTATTCTATTCTATTCTATTCTATTCTATTCTATTCTATTCTATTCCATTCCATTCCATTCCACTCCACTCCACTCCACTCCACTCCATTCCATTCCATTCCATTCTATTCTATTCTATTCCACTCCACTCCACTCCACTCCACATTTTCTATTCTATTCTATTCTATTCTATTCTATTCTATTCTATTCTATTCTATTCTATTCTATTCTATTCTATTCCATTCCATTCCACTCCACTCCACTCCACTCCACTCCACTCCATTCCATTCTATTCTATTCTATTCTATTCTATTCTATTCTATTCCATTCCATTCCATTCCATTTCATTCCACTCCACTCCACTCCACTCCACTCCATTCCATTCCATTCCATTCCATTCCATTCCATTCCATTCTATTCTATTCTATTCTATTCTATTCTATTCTATTCTATTCTATTCTATTCTATTCTATCTGCTCCAACACTGGAGATTTTTAAGAAGAGACTAGACAGTCACTTGTCTGGAATGGTATAGGGTCTCCTGCATGAGCAGGGGGCTGGACTAGACCAGGGCTTTTCAACTAGTGGTACTGGTACCACCTGTGGTACATTGGCACCTGGCAGGTGGTATGTGACCATCCTAGAAAAGTGGTAGCGGGGGAGGGGAATGAGCTGAACCGGTGGCAGCACCGCACAAGCCTGAGCGAGAGATGGCTGGAGCTGCAGGGCTGTCAGGGCTCAGCGGAAGTGCCAGGATCCAGTGGAGCTTGGCACTGGAGCTTGGCACTGATCCTGGTGCTTCTGCTGAGCCCAGAAGAAGCGCCAATCAGCTGGAATGTTGCAGCCTCTCCAGGGTCTTGTGATTTACATTCAGATGCCTGGCAACTGATTCATATTTATGACGTCAAATGTCCCAGGGTCATGTGAAGTGACCAAAACCTGTTGCAACCACCCAGCAGACAGGGGGGGACAAAAACCAAACACCCCCCCACCCCACCCCCGCTGCCAATCCTCAACAGAAATGCTCACAACAATGAAAACCTCGGACAGGAGGAAGAGCGCCGCCAGGCGGGCAGGCAGGTGTCTTGCTCGGCTGTGGCTTGGGGGGCACTTTTTTCAGTGCCATTGTAACTTCAAACAGTTACTAAGCAAACTGTTGTAAGTCGAGGACTACCTGTACTTCATCACTTTTTTCCTCTCTTTTTTTGGTCATCAAGTTTTTGACCCCTTGCTAGGCGACTGGTGGTACTCGGATGTGGCCATATCCTAAAGGTGGTACAAGGAGTGAAAAGGTTGAAAAGCCCTGGGCTAGAAGACCTCCAAGGTTCCATTCCAGCTCTGTTCTATTCTATTCTATTCTATTCTATTCTATTCTATTCTATTCTATTCTATTCTATTCTATTCTATTCTATTCCATTCCATTCCATTCCATTCTATTTTATTCTATTCGATTCCCTTTCCATTCCGTTCCATTCCATTCCATTCCATTCCATTCCATTCCATTCCATTCCATTCTACTCTACTCTACTCTACTCTACTCTACTCTACTCTACTCTACTCTACTCTACTCTACTCTACTCTACTCTACTCTACTCTACTCTACTCTACTCTACTCTACTCTACTCTACTCCCTTCCCTTCCCTTCCCTTCCCTTCCCTTCCATTCTATTCTATTCCATTCCATTCTATTCTATTGCAGGAATGACCATCTTTTGATTAGATCAACTGTTCGGTTGATCTGTTTCATTGATGCTTTCATCCTATCAAAAACAAACTGAAAAGGCTACATCTGAGGGTCTTTCTGGACCTCACGTTCCCAGGCCGAGATACTGTTGTCTTCAACCTTCAAAGAAGATTAAAAAGCCAGCACTCAGAAAGAAGCTGTACCAGACAGTGGGTCTGTATATTTATGGCCTGGTTTTCAGAAAACCTTCCCATTACAGGCACAGAAATGCATTCAAATTTGGTCAGTTTGGTCTAGTACAGGGGTTCTCAACCTTGGCAACTTTAAGACTTGTGGACTTCAACTCCAGAATTCTGGGAGTTGAAGTCCACAAGTCTTAAAGTTGCCAAGGTTGAGAACCCCTGGTCTAGTAGATGCTAAGGCTAGAAAGCAGGAGACAGTGAGTTCAAGTCCCACCTTAGCCATGAAAGCCAGATGGTTGACATTGGACCAATCTCTCTCTCTCTCTCTCTCTCTCTCTCTCTCTCTCTCTCTCTCTCTCTCTCTCTCTCTCTCTCTCTCTCTCTCTCTCTCTCTCTCTCTCTCTCTCTCTCTCTCTCTCTCCCAGCCAGGAGGAGGAGGGTGTGTTGGATATGTTTCACTGCCTTGACTTATTTGTGAAAATAATCACAACAGGATACAATGAATAAATAAATAAATTGCATCCAGACACCTAGAACAAGGGCTCTCAGTAATCTATTCAATTTCAGGAAATGGAAGGTTTTTCTGGATACAATTTGAGATGGTCACTGGACCAAAGGTTTATTCTTCCAAGCTTTGGGGCTTGTAGCAGTAGTAGTAGTAGTAATAGTAGTAGTAATAATAGTAATAGGGAGTCAAGCTATTTTCCAAAGCACCTGAAGGCAGGACAAGAAGCAACAGATGGAAACTAATCAAGGAGAGAAGCAAACCTAGAACTAAGGAGAAAACTTCCTGACAGTGAAGACAATTAACCAGTGGAACTACCTGCCTCCAGAAGCAGTGAATGCTCCAACACTGGAAGTTTTCAGAAGAGACTGGACAACCATTTGTCCAAAATGGTATAGGGTTTCCTGCCTGAGCTGGGGGTTCGACTAGATGACCTCCAAGATCCCTTCCAACTTTATTATTATTGTTGTTGTTGTTGTTGTTGTTGTTCTGACTGTCAAGAAATTTCTCCTTAGTTCTAGGTTGCTTGTCTCCTTGATTAGTTTCCATCCGTTGCTTCTTGTCCTGCCTTCAGGTGCTTTGGAGAATAGCTATCATATCACCCCTCATTCCTCTCTTATTAGATTAGACATACCCAATTCCAGTAACCATCCCTTATATGTTTTAGCCTCCAGTCCCCAGATCATCTTTGTTGCTCTTCTCAGTACTCTTTCCAGAGTCTCAACACCTTTTTCACATTGTGGTGACCAAAACTGGATGCAGGATTCCAAGTGTGGCCTTACCAAGGCCTTGTAAAGTGGTATTAACACTTCACGTGATCTTGATTCTATCCCTCTGTTGATGCAGCCCAGCACTGTGTTGGCTTTTTGGGCAGCTGCAGCACACGGCTGGCTCCTATTTAAGTGATTGTCCACTAGGACTCCAAGATCCCTCTCACAGTTGCTACTATTGAGCAAAGTACCACCTATTCTGTACCTGTGTATTTGGTTTTTCTTGCCTAAATGTCAAAGTGATGGAGCCAATCCCAGAAACCTCTCTCTCTCCAGAATATGGGCACCAGGTTATTGTATTTATATGGTGCCTGGTTGTTTGTAGCTTTTAGTTTAGAAAGATTGTTAGAATAAACCTTTGGTCCTGGTGACTGGGTCAGATTGAATCCTGCAACATTATCCTGGGACAGGTATATTTGCCTTCCTTCGAGGGAAACTTTTCTGCACACATATGTCAGCTATGCTTTCAAGAGTGTGGTGGAAGGAATACGTTACCTTAGCTACTGTAAAAACTATTATTTGCCTTATCCTTCACTGATCTAATTTTTTTCAGGCTTCTAGGAACTAGAAGGACTTCATGGCTCTGGACCAGGATACTTATGGGACCGTCTTCTGCCACATACTTCCCTACGACCGGTGAGAGCGCACAGGGTTGGCCTCCTCAGGGTCCCGTCAGCGAAACAATGTCGTCTGGCGGGTCCTAGGGGGAGGGCCTTCTCTGTTGTGGCGCCCACCCTCTGGAACCAACTCCCCCCTGAAGTCGGTGTTTCCCTCACTCTCCCGGCCTTCCAGAAGAATCTTAAAACCTATCTATGCCGGCAGGCCTGGGGATGACTGTGATTGTGTGTGAATGATGAATGTGTCTGGGGTCTTATTTTAAACGCTTTTTAGCTTTGGTTTTAGTTTTGATATGTTGAAATGTTGTTTTATTTATGTTGTTAGCCGCTCCGAGTCTTCGGAGAGGAGCGGCATAAAATTTTAATTAATAAATAATTATAAATAAATAATAAATGATGACTCTGGGGTATTTCAAGGCCTTAACCTGCTCTATCTCCACTTATCTACCACTGGTGCTTATGGGGCACTGATCTTTTTGGTTTTAGAGTAATTCAGATTTAGTCATTCAATGCAATGGGTGGCTGAAAACTTTTTCTTTAATCCAGTTGGGCTGTGGAGAGAACTGCTTCATTATTGGTGTATAAAAGTCATTATGGGTCTATCCCCCATCATAGAAGACTGGAACTCTCCATTGGTCAAAGCTAATGGAACAGAATTCAGGGAAATATAAAATAAGATTCAACCAAAATGTATCTCTGCTTTACCTCTTATCACCATATCTAGTTTGCCCTCGGATATTTTCATGCATGTTGCTTGCTTATTTATTTATCCAGCTGTCTTGACTGATGGAGGTTTACTCTGGAATTTGCAAATTTTCCAGGTGAAGTCAACGCAAATCACTAATGACATTAAACCTACCAAAATTTCGCCATTTTTATTCTTATCCTTATGTTCCCCATACAAAGAGTAAAGAAAAAAAATATATGACGCCATCAAACTTCGGCTTTTATGCCCCTGAAGTTGGCAACATCATCTTGGGGCTGCAAAAATAAGGCGGTAGGTGACTCAGACAAAATCTCACCTGATTTTTATCTGCCCAGAAAGAGCTAAGCAGATCCAGCTGGCTCTCCGAATTTTAATATAATTATAATATCAGTTATTTAGGGCCTGGGAAAGGATTGGGATCTTTCTCTAAAGAGATCTGCTTAGAATCAAGATGTGAAAGCAATAGTGGGTTTATTTACAATCTTGGCAGCTGCGCCCAGCTCTAAAACCAATTCCATAATTGGTCTGTTGCATGTGGGCGAGAAGCGTAGTAAAAACACACAGACGTCAACATGATTTAATAAGTACACCAGCCGAGGAACAACTTAGCCCACAGAAAGAGTCAGTTTCCTAATGCTGAAGACAACTTTGTAAACACCCAGGTTGGTGTCTTCTAAGATCATGGTAAAAATCAAAATAATACGGGGGGAGGGGGGGAAGAGAGGTAATGTAGAAGAAATAAATTAGGAAGATTACTGGTGAAGGAGAAAGAGATTTCATATACAGGTGGCCCTCAATGTATGACGAGAAGAGAAGAGAGAGAAGAAAGAGAAGAGAAGAGAAGAGAAGAGAAGAGAAGAGAAGAGAAGAGAAGAGAAGAGAAGAGAAGAGAAGAGAAGAGAAGAGAAGAGAAGAGAAGAGAAGAGAAGAGAAGAGAAGAGAAGATAGAGTAGAGTAGAGTAGAGTAGAGTAGAGTAGAGTAGAGTAGAGTAGAGTAGAGTAGAGTAGAGTAGAGTAGAATAAGGAATAGAATAGAATAGAAAATATGGAATGGAATGGAATAGAATAGAATAGAATAGAATAGAATAGAATAGAATAGAATAGAATAGAATAGAATAGAATAGAATAGAATAGAATAGAATAGAAAATATGGAATGGAATGGAATGGAATGGAATGGAATAGAATAGAATAGAATAGAATAGAATAGAATAGAATAGAATAGAATAGAATAGAATAGAATAGAATAGAATAGAATAGAATAGAATAGAATAGAATAGAATATATGGAATGGAATGGAATGGAATGGAATAGAATAGAATAGAATAGAATAGAATAGAATAGAATAGAATAGAATAGAATAGAATAGAATAGAATAGAATAGAATAGAATAGAATAGAAAATATGGAATGGAATAGAATAGAATAGAATAGAATAGAATAGAATAGAATAGAATAGAATAGAATAGAATAGAATAGAATAGAATAGAATAGAATAGATTGGAATATATAGATTGGAATAGAATAGAATAGAATAGAATAGAATAGAATAGAATAGAATAGAATAGAATAGAATAGAATAGAATAGAATAGAATAGAATAGAAAATATGGAATAGAATAGAATAGAATAGAATAGAATAGAATAGAATAGAATAGAATAGAATAGAATAGAATAGAATAGAATAGAATAGAATAGAATAGAATATATGGAATGGAATGGAATAGAATAGAATAGAATAGAATAGAATAGAATAGAATAGAATAGAATAGAATAGAATAGAATAGAATAGAATAGAATAGAATAGAATAGAATATATGGAATGGAATGGAATGGAATGGAATGGAATAGAATAGAATAGAATAGAATAGAATAGAATAGAATAGAATAGAATAGAATAGAATAGAATAGAATAGAATAGAATAGAAAATATGGAATGGAATAGAATAGAATAGAATAGAATAGAATAGAATAGAATAGAATAGAATAGAATAGAATAGAATAGAATAGAATAGAATAGAATAGAATAGATTGGAATATATAGAATAGAATAGAATAGAATAGAATAGAATAGAATAGAATAGAATAGAATAGAATAGAATAGAATAGAATAGAATAGAAAATATGGAATAGAATAGAATAGAATAGAATAGAATAGAATAGAATAGAATAGAATAGAATAGAATAGAATAGAATAGAATAGAATAGAATAGAATAGAATAGAATAGAATAGAATAGAATAGAATAGAATAGAATATATAGAATAGAATAGAATAGAATAGAATAGAATAGAATAGAATAGAATAGAATAGAATAGAATAGAATAGAAAATATGGAATAGAATAGAATAGAATAGAATAGAATAGAATAGAATAGAAT